>OX578134.1:65089774-65557274 GCA_951213105.1 Amaurobius ferox
AAAATTGAAAGTTTAACAACGGTGCATCTTTAGTAATTTTAATAATAATTAGATCATCAGTGAATCTTTACATGATATGACTGGTGAATGGGTGCTTAATTTCGTAATAGTGTAGATATAGGTTGACCAGAATTGTGGATGAGATTCCTCCCTGTGGAAGTCCCATTTTACTTCCCCTTCAATACATGGTAATGTATAAAGTATTGGAATCATGCCAAAAATCGCAACTCGAGTTTTCGAAGGGTTTACATATTTTGACACCTCTAGAATACGAAAAACCATTTTTAGCGTGACGTCTGTGTGTGTTTCTCTCTGTCTGTGTATGTGTCTATCTGTCTGTGTGTCTGTCTGTGCAATATATGTATCCATTCTAACTGCAAAATTAATTGACCGAATTTCATAAAATTTGGTAGATAAGTCACTTGTGGGTAACCCTGGCGCTAATTAGATTTTGGTACGGTTCAGTATGAAAGAACCTGCCTTTTTTGCGAAATGGCTCGCAAAAATTAATGTATCCTCTCTAGCTAGAAATTAATGAGCCAAATTTCATAAAATTTAGTAGATAAGTCACTTGTAGGATACTTTGGTGCTTATTAATTTTTGGTACTGTTTGGAAAAATAGATGCCACCTTTTTTTACAAAATGGTCTGCAAAATGTGTCAAAATCTAAAATGAAAGACTGCGTGTGCTCAAATGTATCAAGTAAATGCGTGTTCTATACGTAATTTTCGACGAGGAAAAGAATAAGACCAACCTAATTACTCTAGGTCTAACGGTTAGCGATATATTTAAGTTTTTTGCATTTTTGTTATGACGTCTTTGAAAAGATTTCCAATTACCAAATAAATACAAAAATTGAATTAAATTAATTCAGTGTTATTTTATGCAATTAAACTCAATTTAATGAATTATTAAAGAATTGAAGAGAAAATGAATTTGGATCTGCAGGGAAAGTCATGTGCGGGCCGCATCAGATTTTTTAACTTGTAAATGCAATTACCCTGAGATAGATACTGGTTGATCAGAATGAATTTCAATAACTTTTTGAATTTGGGTACAGTGATGTTTTTGGAATGAGCAAATTGTTCATATAAATTTAGTATGACTTTATATAAATCATGAATGTCAATGTTACTAAAGAGGTCTTTAAAATCAAATGTTTTTATGTCATGGATGAAGGGTTATTGTTTTAAGTTTTTGATCAGTTCCAAACTATTTTTAATAATATGTGTTCGCTGTGTAGTGAAATGATCACAAATTTAATTTAGAATATATAGAAGTTATTTGTCCGCTGCATTAGTATATGTATTAAACCCTATAGTAACAGTTCTAAAAGTAATTGGTGATTTATCGAATTTTGGTATAAATATTAAGTAGGAAAACTTGAGATTGTGTTTAAGTAGCTTGTAGCAAGCAATGAGTTGTTTAAAAATAATAGATTTATTGGTTTGTATTGGAGTTAAAGATACTGAAGTATTGATTTGTAGTTTGAGTTCGATGTATATATATATATATATATATATATATATATATAACCATTACCAGTTTACCAGTGGGCATAATTCTTACATTACTAATGCTGGAAAATTATTATTAAAGATATTACATGAAGTATCCTTGTCAGATGAAATCTCAAATAATTGTCATATTGTAAAAAACAGCTTTGAATTAGTTAAGAAATTGAAAACTCTTACTAATATTCATAGTATTTATACCTTTGATTTCAAAGATTTGTTTAATAATATTAATATAAATGATCTGTATAGAATTATTTTAGGAATTTTTGAAAAATATAATATCAACCTAAAATATTCAAATTTTCTTTTAAAAAAATTACTTAACTTCACTCTTTATGAGAATTATATTCAACATGGTGGTACTTTTTTTAAACAACAGGTTGGTATCCCACAAGGGGGGTGTGCCTCATCATTGTTAGCTAATCTGTATTTATTCTTCTATGAAAAAAACATTAATCCAAGCTTGCATAATATGCACATGTTTAGATATTTAGGTGACATTTTATATGTATCCCCAAATAATATCCCTATAGTATTAAACTTTTATCCAAAAAATTTACAATTAAATGCAAGTAATAATGACTCAAATGTTGCAAACTTTTTAGATTTAAATTTAAATTTACAAAATTGTAATATGGTTATAAACTTGTATGATAAAAGACAGGATTTTAAATTTAATACATCAAAAATTCAACATTTTGACTCTTGTTTGCATATATCTGTATTTAGAAATATTATAATAAACCAGGCTCTTAGAATCAATAAAATTTGTGATGAATGTTATAAATTAGCGCATTTTATGGAATTATTGAGTACAGCGACTAATAATGCATATCCCCCCAAGTTTGTTATTAAAATTATCAACTCAGTGTATCAACTTTCACTCGATAACATCCTAGAAAACATTCCCAATTATAGTGACTAACATACAGTAAAAAAAAAAAAAAAAAAAAAAAAAAAAAATTATATATAATTATTTATTAATTATATAAATAAATAAAAATGAAAAATAATAAACTAAGTCAAAAACATTTGAAAAATCAAAAAATCGGAAAATAAGATGCATTAACATTCATGTTTTGAATTTTATTTTCGCAAAAAAATGTAACTTTTGTCAGTATTGAAACTACGATTTGAGTGCCCTTATAATGGTGTATAGTGGCATTCTCGTTTATCCAGTTTTCCTATGAATTACTTGTTTAGTAAGAATTTTCATCTTTGATTCATATTCATATTCAGGATTGCATATTTGGGAAGTTAATATTCTGAATTGCATGTCCGGTCTCCAGTTTAGACTCACTGGACGGGTATGGGAGTATTACCGTGAACGTTCGTACTGCCTCCCTGGTAGAATTTCGACTTGTTCATTCCGGTGCTTTTAGATTAAGCTGTTGAGGTTGATCGTGTATACACGTGGTGGAAGAAGAAGGGTTCATGCCGCATGGTAATACAAATTTTCTTAATGTATCCTATTTTCATTTTTTCATTTTTTGTTGCCTGTAGTCTGAGTTTAAGCATTTATAGTGATGTGCTATTGCTTAATCTGAAACAGGCATATGTTTGGGTTAATTATAATTAAATACTCAGACCTGAAGATGAATTTAGTTCTGATTAATCATCAAATTTGGGACGGTGCTGTTCTTTTTTCTTATCGGCATTGTGGCCGTAAATTTGCTTCTATGGTGATGTTAATATTACTTGAATTGTTTTTTTTTTTCTTTTTACATAATTCTTATTATTACATAATTCAACTATATATATATATATATATAATATATATATATATATATATATATATATATATATATATATATATATATATAATATATATATATATATATATATATAATATATATATATATATAATATATATATATATATATATATTTATATATATATATATATATCATCAGCACCCATGCAAAACGAAATTATTAGTATTTATACCAAGCTAGTGCCGAAACCTATCGATTCGGTCATCCTTCTGGTATTTGATTAGAAGACTAGTTATATTTTGGCTAGTTATATTTAGTTAGACGCCGATTTGAAACATTATTCGAAGTTCTGGAAATTTTAAACGGAATGGCCCATACGTTTTTCAAAATATTGACGTCTAATTTAAATTTTATTCAGTCAGATTATGTAGCACAATTAGACGTCTGAAATGCTAAAATGAAGCAAATTATAGTTAAGCACAGAAAAATATTTCCCCCCAGATAATTATTTATTTCATTTGTTTTGCTTTTGTAGTCGCAACATTATTATATATACAATAAAGGCACTGTGTGAATTTCCAACTCAATTATCATTATAAAAATAAGAAAAAAAAAATGGAAAATTTATACATACTGAAGCATTTTTACCAATGTTAAAAAAGTTAACAAATTTCTCTTTAAATTTTTTCTGACTTAAACTCTTGTATTCATAATACAATAAACAGTCTGGGGTGCAAATTTCTATACACAATTTTTATATATAGTAAACAGGAAAAGAATAATGATAAACTTCAAGAATTGATAACAAAAAATTGCATGCATATATTGTCTCACTAAATATGTATAAAAATATTAGGAGTTCAAGGAACCAACACCAAAATTATTGGGGTTCAAAAAGTGTCTGGAACGCCCGAAGTCAACGCCGCTGAATATTGTTATTATCTAGATTTTATTATTATTATTATTATTTAGATAGTATTACTATTATTAGCATTATCTACTATTATTTTCCAGATAGTTTGACTAGTTATATTTTGATTAGAACAAAACAGCAGTTCAAGCAAATCAAAGACACCCCAAAGTTTCAAAACAGTTTCGTACTTACTTGAAGTAAACCCCAAACAGGTACAATCGACCATTTAGAAAAACTCGAAGAAAATCCTTCAACTTGTTCGAAATCACTCTAAATTGCGCTTTATCGGTTGTGTACGTTTTACTAAATAAAATTTGAGAGACAATACTGCTGACTGCACAAGCAATAGGAAAATATACGTCCATTGATTTTCCTGCAAAACCTCTAAGTGTGTTCAGCATCTCTTTCAGCTCTTGGTGAATTGTGTCTTCCGATTCCATTTTGCCAAAACCAAATGTTTTTGCCGTTTGTAAGAAAAATTTTCTCTGTTCTTTCCATGGTTCTCCTTCTTCTTGGGTAATTCCTGTAAAAATTAATCAAGTAGGAGAAGCATGATCAGTAGATTTATTGCTTTAATTATATCTAATTAAAATTCATTGACCTGAAAAGAAAAACCTATCTTTTGAAAAGTTCCATTATAAAATGCTTTTGCTTAATTCCTGTAAAAATTAATCAAGTTGTACAAGCATGATCAGTAAATTTAGTACTTTAATTATATCTAAATAAAATTCATTGACCTGAAGAGAGAACCCTATTTTTTGAAAAATTCCATTATAAAATGCTTTTGCTGTCTGTGAAAATGCCCTTGATATGAATTGTTTTGCCTCCAGCACAGCAAAAATTACAAAACTGCAAAAAAGAGTTTTACTGAATTTCGCGCGCGCAGTCTTATTCTTTATATATCATATATTCCTATACACTATATATCTTATATTCTTATACTCTTTATATATCTTATTCTTTATATATCTTTATATATCTTTATATATCCTCTAATATTTTCCCCAATTTAATCTTCAGCTGAGTTATCAGCTCTGATAGTATTAAGAGGCTACGCGTGTGAGGTTTTGGCGATTTTCCTAGCAAGCAAATAAACAGAGTAGATTTTTATCTAATAAGCTCGCCACACACACACACAAAAAAAAAAAAAACACTTTATCTTGTTATAATAACTACGTCTGGCCCTTGTCTCACCGCAAAGGCATTGCTGCAGCAAAATGCTAACCAATGTCAAGATATAAAATAGGCTCACAGCCTGCCTTCGTGCCAATACATACGTATATAGTAGAAAGCCGTATATAGTATATAGTAGCTATAAATAGTATAATACGTATATAGTAGATATTTAATAATAAAAATGTACGGAATTAAAAAAATTCATACATACTCCCCCCCCCCCCCCGTCCATCTACTGAGACAATTTAACTCTTCATGCGCAAATTGGAACACAAAATAAATACCTACGCAAAATGTAAACGGATAATAAATAAATATGCAGTGGTGAAGCGTCAGGAAAGACAAGGGAAACAGAGTCTATGCAAATAAAGATCAAGTAAACTTTTATGTATTTTAATATTATCCAAAATAAATAAATAAAATGTTTTCTATGTAAATAAACAAAGTATTTATGTTCCGTCTTGTGCAGAGCTCATTGCAAGTTCCATTCTAATTTCCTCTAAGCGCCAGTCGGAATTTTCAGGAGAGACGAATCTCTAAATGGAACATAGAGAAAATGCGCGCTCAAATTCTACTCTAGCTACGGCAATTCTCTGACAGACATGTCCCTGCAACAAAGAAAGGACAGTTTTTCTTAATAGTTTCTACTTTTTTTTTCAAATCGCAAATGTGATATTTATTGTCTGAGTCATCAGGAGTGTCATTTTAAAAGTTAATAGTAAATTTGATTTAGAAAATCGCTAACTTATAGGGATTTTGATATTATAGGGGTTTAGTTATTTTTTTAGAGTTAAAAACTCGACGTATGGAATTGATATTTTCCAAAAATAGGAGGCATTCATTTCAAATATCCATATGTTTTAATTTAGCAGATTTCACCTTGCATTCTTTAATTTTCATTTATTAGGCGTTTTAGTATATTGTTGAGACAGTCTGTGGGGTGTTTGGGAATGAAAATAAATAATATCACTCAGTTAGTTTCGGATTTAACCCAGGTTGAAAAAAAATAATACATTGAACCTTATGGAACCTCATTTATCAAGCATTTTTAAGCGGAGTTAAAATTCACAAATTGTTTTGACAATTTTAGGAAATATTCAAATTATCACATAAAATATGTAAAAAGAAGAATTTCAGAAAATCATGTTAAACCCCCTTTTTTTTAAATAAGTAATAGAGATAATAATTCCAATAACATAGAAATAATAATTACACCCATATTATATGGTTATTATATGGTTTCCCGCCCGCCCAATTTTGCTTCTCTATATCTTCGGATGAGTCGGACGGCCTGGGTTTTCGACCCATATTATATGAATCGATATATCAGATCATGTGACTCGTTGCATAATAAATAAGAAAAATCAATCATGCATAAAGTATTGATTATGAAACGATTTCCAACTGAAGTGCAAAATGCAATACATTTAGCCGTGATGTTTTTTTAATTATCGCAGAACTACGATAATTTATTTTACTTGAAAACTTAAAACTTCATCGAAAAAAATGAACTTTATTCGAATGACGTCATCGAAATGCAAATCGTCTGGTTCTCTGTGTAAAAGCAGTGAATATTTCATTCATACACTTTTTTTCCAGACTCCAACGTTAAATAATTTTGCGTGAAAAAAATTCAGCAATTCTTATACAACTCCGCTTACAATCACTTGTTTACAATTTTCTAAAAATATGTGAACAGACTGATATCATTAATTAATTCAATTAATTCGTACTGCTCAGACTGCTGCTAATGCTAAAAAATGAAATTAAACTTCGCATTAAAGTAGCATAAAATACAAATTTAATATTTTAAATTTGTGTTTTATGTTGTTTTTCACTTTCTTAGTTTATTACTTTCTTTAGTTTATACTTTACTTTTTTTATTTAGTTAGATATAATAAATAATAATAATTAAATTAAAAGTAATACTCAACAATTCTTTTATAATAAATCGGTGGTCATATAGGTTCTATAACATTGCTATTAGGTTTCGATATGTGTATAAAGCTAGTCTTTTGGAGAGTCACTCAAGATTGAGCCCGGCAATATTAGTCAGTCGAATTTGTTGAATTTTCAATACATGTGTAACCCTTTATTCAAAAAATTATTTTTTGGCTTAAATACATCTTTTCCTGTTTCATTCCATTGATTTTTCGTCTTAAAGGTCCTTACACTTCAAGATCATGGCACCGGGTTCCATGAGACTTTTGAAGAAGGCAGCTCAGGATGTCTTCGCAAAGGTCTTCGAAATCGAAGACTCTTTCCTGCAAGGGAGCCATTATATATGATATGAATCTTCTCTTCCACGAGTTTTTTCAACGTAACTTTAAGTCTACTCCTAATCTTTCCCTGTTTCTCCAACACGAGTGTTAAGTAATACATTTTATGCAAAGAAATTGCCACACAACACAAAAAAGAAAATATTTTGAAAGTTTATTATGGGAAAAATACTTTTATTAAATCGTTATTTATTTTTATTTTATTTTATATGATTTTCTTTTGCCCCTCCCTGCATTTGGATTTTTAAAACGGCTAAATGTCTTATGTTTGCAGACGATTTGAAGCTTTATATGAAAATCAACTCATTAACTGATTGTGAACTGATGCAGAAAGATCTAGATGAACTGTATAACTGGTCTGTACTAAATAAACTCTATTTAAATATTTCTAAATGCTATATTATGAGCATTGCTAGGATCCATAATATTCTTAATTACAATTATATTTTAAATAATTCATCTCTATCTGGATGTACTCATATTACTGATTTAGGTATCACTTTCGATGATACTTTTAACTTTCAGAGACATATCGATAATATTATTAAAAGAGCCTACCAAAGACTTGGTTTCACCTTAAGACGATCTCGTGTTTTTGCCAGTTCTGATACGATTATTTGTATTTATAATACCCTTGTTAAACCAATTTTGGAATATTGTGCAATGATTTGGGACCCTGTTTACAATCTGCATTCTCAACGGATAGAAATCGTGCAAAATAAACTATTACGTACTATACAGATTGACTGGCTATTATCCTTATGATATGCATACAAGGGAACTCAGACAGAAATATAGTTTAATGTCTCTTAAAAAAAGAAGAAGCTGATCCTGCCTCTTGTTTAATTATAAGGTTTTAAATAATACTATTGATTGCCCTATTTTACTTTCTTGCCTGGAATTTCACATACCTGTCAATAATACCAGGAAAAAAACTCTTTTTCACAATACTACTGTTAAACACAACTACATTAAATGCTATTCTATCTATAAATTTGTTGATCTATATAATACCTATTGTGCTGATATTGATATATTTAACTTGACTCCTGCCTGTTTTAAAAAATCTTGTTTCAATGCGCTTGACATGTTTACTACTTAGTATTCTTGTATCCTATGTTCTGTACTTTTTAATTTCTTGTGTGGCTACTGTAACTGGATTTCATCTGTAGTTGCCACGTAAATTGAATAAAATAAAATAAAATAAAATAAAATTTCAGGGTTTTGCGGTATGGTAGTTACGCCCCTGCCCCTTTCGTTACGCCTCTGTATAACGTAATGACCCCCTTCCTAGTTTGTGAAAAAAAAAACCTTTCTCTAATTTGTGTAATACTATCTTCCCTAGTTTGTGTAAATAATCTAATTAAAATAGACATATAGTGGAATAAAATAAAATGCGACATGAGATAAGGCCGCTCATACTGGTGGGCATTAATAAAGCAAAGGGTGTATATCAATGGAGCCGGTCACTCAAATTTTCGGGATGAAAACAGGGCCACTCATAGGGGGACTGACACCACTTGAGTGTGTATGTGTGAGGGGGGAGGGATCCAGAAGGGGTCCGGACCTCTAATGTTTTTAAGGGAGCAGAAGACATGAAAAATTGGCAAAAAAATGAAATATCAAATATGGCTAGAGGACCGTGTTAAATATTTGTAGGAGAGGGGGGTTAGGAGGGATTCAAAGTGTATGGTCGGTCGGCCCTAAGAGGAAGACATGAATTATTCACATGAATGGGAAAGTCAATTATGGAGGGGGACCCTTGATAAATGTTTGTAGGGGACACAATTTGAATGCTCTGAATGAGAATAATCGGTTTCGAATTTAAAGGCTTACCTATACCATCAGAGATCCATGCAATTGCATTATTGTGCAGCGGTCGTCCAGCGAATTCATCACTCCTGTTCACAAAAACTTCCTTGATAATTTTCGAGTCATGCAAAATAACGACTAGATGTCCGCCGAGTGTTCGAAAACTGAAGATGGGGCCATAGCGCTTAGACAACTCATTAAACTGCAGATGCGTGACGCTTTCAACAAATGGATAGAATCCGAGAAATGGAAGCCCCCACGGCCCTGGTGGAAGTTTTATGTTTTTCTTCCAAAAGTGCAGACATAGCCATATGATAAGCAATAACACAACTCCGGTTAGGGGCGGATTAGAAACGAATTTCTCCCAAATCATTTTTATGCGACTCTAATCTGCGAACATTAAAAAAATATTTTTATTCAGTATTGGGAGAGATAAATATGTGACAAGATTGATTGATATAAGTCAACACTCGATAAGATTCTGCTCAGTCGCGTATAGCGAGGCTATTAGCCGCATACTGCACTAGAAGGATTTCCACTATACTCGAGGAGCGGATGATTATCTAACCGGCAGGATTGGCTGACGATGACGTATTGTTTCAATTGGAAGATTGCCGGCGAGGATGCCTATTTGGGTAGTTTGATTTTATTCGCCGCGTCGACAGACATTCTGATGTTGCAGTATAATATATTCTCAAACTTTTTCTCATCATGGCACACCTATTAAATATCAACGTTTGCAAGGCACACTAGTAGAAAATAGTAAGATTGTGGTATTTAGGGGAGGAGAGTACTTCCCAGGGCCATATTTAGAAGATAAATAAACTATAAGGTAGAGCACTGCAGCTTATAGGGAGGGAGGAAGCAGAAACCACCCAAAAAGAGGGACACCACAAATGGCTTTTTTTTTTGACCGGAGAAGACATTCAAATTCACAAGGAGGGGAAAATCAGATATGGAGGAGGCCCAGTGAAAAATGTTTGCAGGGGGGGGGGGGGGCACAATTTATATGGTCAAATTAGACTAGGGCCTCATTCGGCTTTTTAAAATATGTTTAGTATATGACTATATGCGCTTCCTCAGGAAATATCTCAAAGTTGGATGCCCTATAAGTCTGATAATAACCCCTACCCAAATTTAGCCCTCTCCCTAGGAAAAATTGATGGATCTTAGTATAGCATAGAGTTTGCATTTTAAAGAAGTATTCTCATCCTTTACGATTTTCTCAATTTCCCTGTTATCAAGGGATTTCTCAGAGCTTCTTATTATTCCCCCTTGTATTTTTATCATTGGACTTGGAATCGCACCTTCTGTCCCACTAAAGCAGTTAATGTAATTAGTTCTTAGACCAGTGATCTCTATCTGCATGCCACATTTCCAGGTTATCGGTTGAATAAGTCCTATTTATAAGAGATGTGTGGATGGACATAAACAGCTCGCTAATAGGGTTTCTGTTTGATAACTATGAAAGCATAGAAATGAATAGATATATTGAAATATATTAATTAAACTTGTGTATAATTGTTGAAAGCAAAATTAGTAAAACCAATTGAATAAACCGTTCTTATGATGTTTCAGTTTTTAAAAGTTTTGGAGATTTGTATCCCTCAGAAATGCACCGTCGCTGAATGAAAATGATATTCAAAATCATTAAAGTACAGCGCATGTAATGTAATTTTAATTAAATATTTAAATTGTCAATTTATTACTTTCCTTATATACATAATGTATAAGGAAAGTATTGTGACGGGGTCGAAAATTCGAATTCGAGTTTTCGACGGGAGAGCACGTTTCAAGCATCCCTGGTCACGAATCAAACATTTTTGAAGTGATGTCTGTGTCTGTGTGTGTGTGTGTGTGTGTGTGTGTGTGTGTCAGTGAGTCTGTGGAGACGATAACTGACAAACGAATGGACCGATTCGAACCAAATTTGGTACAAAAATCACAATCCGTAAACACTGGAAGTCTATTGTTTTTATACGTAATCGAATGTTCAGAACCCCCCTAAATTTTCAAATGAAATTTTGAAAAAATCGTCAAAAAATCAAAATCGCTAATAAAGTTACGCAAATAGACATTTCTTATGTAATTTTTCATTAGAAAACGATTGGCATAAATTTTAGAACGCTAACATGAACCGTTCTCGAGATATTGTACATTTTTCAAAAAAATTATGAAAAAGTCACATAAAAAGAAAAAAAAACCTATTGAGAAATATGTTCACTTTTCGTATGTAATACCATGCGATAAATTGAGTGACATCATTCTCGTGGATCTAGCTCGTTCCATTCATGAAAAAATATATTTTGAATAATACTTTTGTATTTGAACGCCAATAGTCATTTATCTGCTGTAAGAATAACTTATTTCTTAGTGCATAACGCTTGGCGAGATTTTGGCGACGAATTTGGCGGAATGTCGCCAACTTGGCGATTTTTTTGAAATGTTGCCAAATTAATGAAAATCTCGCCAAATGGATAAAAATGATGCTAAATCAATGAAAATGACGACTCATTGTCGAAAATTCAATATCTTGGAAAGAATATTAGTATCTACTATAAGAAAATCCTATTTTTTTACTGTAAAAGTAGTAAATTCATTACACTATATAAGGAAAGTCATGTGTTGCCCACATCAGATTTTTCATAATGAACTGAAGTGTGGCTCAACGTGACTTTCTCATACCAGAATTCTTTTTTTTTTTTTTTTCAAATTTAGCACAAAGTTTTTGAAGAATCGGTATTGTGAATCCAAATTATTACAACTATAGCATGCTACCCTTTATTTTCAAGGACTTGAAAATTTTTTTTTGATTGATATCATACTTGACAATGTACTCCCCGGGAGGCTAACTTGCTCTCCAGGGGGGGGGGGGGCTAATGACTTCGCGAACAAAAAATTGCATCGCGGCTAAACTATTTAGTCTCGTGATCATTGAGCCATAAATAAACCCTTTTACTCATGATCATGTTGCATTTTGTCCTATGCTACTATGTTAAAAATGCATGAAATTTCGAATAAATATCGAAGTTTTCGCTCGAATTTAAATTTTTTTTATCTAGTTGTAGATATTTCTTTATAACAAAGCCGGATATAAAGTTTCGTGAAAATCCATTAATATTTGTAGCTGCTATCGTGAACGCAATAAATCGACCCCAGACACTAAACAGACAGACGGACATTACGCCAAAAATAGTTAAAACGTGTTCAGGAGGTCATATAACATATATTGACATCAAAATATGGAAATCGAAAGTTTTCGTGAAAACAATGCTTAATTGATTTTGATTAATAATAAGAAAGAAAGTAAAAATGAATGAATTATAGATAATTGATTTTTTATTAATGTTTTTTATATTTCAATAGCAATCTTTAATTTATTTTGATAAAATGTAAAACCAATATCCTAATGTGAGTTTTAATAATATGTATTAACGTTTACAAGTTTGCAAGGCTCAGAAAATTCCAACTGCTTTATTTATTCAGCACATAACGAAAGTAACAGTAAATACTAAAATAAATTTGATTTGAGAAAAAGAGTGCAGTATATCTATAAAATTTATTCCAATTAACATTGTCATAAATCTGATTTTTAACTTCTACTATTAGTCTACTATGGTTGTTGACTCATCAGGAGAAAAGCTGGAAGAAGTTCCAGATGTATCTCCAGTCGGTGAAGTAATTGATATGTTTGATATCGGTGAAGTAGTAGTTGACATCAATGAAGTAGTTGATGAGGTTGAAGCGGTACATACTGCTCTTCTACGTCCTCGCATCCTCTGAAAAAATAAAATGACTGTTCATATAATTTTGCTTATTTCTATACATCTTTATTTTGATGAAAATTTAGAGTTACTTATATTTAAAAAAGAAACACCTCTTATAATATTTAAAAAATATGCACTTCTAAAAGCACAGAATTTTCAAAATATTTTTTTAGTAATATTAAAAAAATTCCATATATATACTATTATCAATCAATTTTATACTATTATCATTCATCTGAAACAAGTTTCCAGAATGAAAAAAAGTCATTTGTGACATTTTAATATAACGTAAAAAATAATTTTTAGGATCAGTAAATTACTTACGCATTCAAGTCCTGGAGCACAGGGACATGTAAATAATGTATCACATCGACGATCTATAAGTGAAACAGGAAAAAGAACAATTAAAATTGCTTCTAAAATGATTAATACCTCTGCAAATGTAATAAGATCATGAAGCACTAATAATTACCGATAGCACTGTTTTTTTACTGATGTGGCTCGAGATCTTAATTGCATAGTATTACACATGGCATATACGCGATAAAGACAGACTCAAAATGTTGTACTTTGCTCTCTTTTAAATGCCACTACCGTGGAGTTAGAAAGAATGAGATAAAATTCTTATGGATGAAAAGCTTTAAAATACCATAATAATTTGAGAATTATATATAGGAGTCGCTAGTGTTAGTAACATTTAATTTCTTCTCACATTTGACACAACTGGAATGCATGGTATTTAGTATATGTATTTCTGAATATTTTCTAATTAAAGAGAGAGTTTCCTCATTATGAATAGAAGTAGTTAGTAATTTGTTCTTGGATGTAGAACAGGGTACAGAAAATATGAAGGTAAAAAACAAATTAAAATGTAAACTGAATTTGAATACGGGGGATAGTACGTCCTTATTGTTTGAGTTCTAATTTGAATTGCACTGATAATTTATTTTTGAAAAATTGACACTTTAAATATATTTAATTCAAAACGAGTCTTTCATCATAGAAATATATATAATCTGGTAGGATTTATCTTACAGTAGCGCCAAACTGGGTAATCTCCTTGGATCCAGTGACATTTGGTTTGCTGATCAAATGAATAAAAGTGAATGTGGGATGGACTAGGGTGGATTGTAAGGAATTTTTGAGAGCGAACATGTGTCATAAATGTCGTTTTTATGGACATATTAGTAAGTACTGCCCAAACAATGAGGTCTGTATGAATTGTGGTGAAGAGGGTCACAAGTCGATAGAATCAGTTACCTTACACCTTTCTGGTAGGTCGGACGGTCTGGGTCTCAATAACAACAACAAGGCGATAGAATGTACAGAGACGACTGTGTGTATGAACTGTACTAGGCACAATACGAAGTTTAAAACGGCTTATAAAACGGATCATAGATGCACTGCAAGTGAATGTGATGCTTACATCAAAGAATTTGAATTTGCTTTTTCTAAGGTGAACTGTGGGTAACCCTAGTTTACTTGGTTATCACTTTGTCTTTTGCTTGTTGCTTTATGGACCTTTTTTATTGTTGAAAATTTTTTATGTGTCCTTCTTGTATGCCACTACTTTCCTTATGTTATACATGTGTGTATTTTCACTGTATTTATTTGATACTCTTTTGCTCTTTGTGGATGTATGGTGCATGTCATTTATGTTTGCTGTATAATGTGATGATTTATATTCTTTTTTCCTGACATGTTAGTCAGTGATTTTGCATAGTTTTCCTAATAAAGTGGTTAGGAGAGGATGAGCCTCGACAGACCGGCATGGCGGTCTGCGTCGGGTTTTGTTGGCTCTGTCTTTTGTCGGTTTTTTGGTGCGAACCGTGTTATTGTGTGTGATTGGCGGGAGTCCGGTCTGGGAGCCTGGCTGTCCTCCCGGGGTTGGCGTCCTCGTGGCGCTGCCCGTGGGTGGGGTTGTTGTCGTGGTGACTTTTTATCTGCCGTATACCTTCGGGTGGGTCAGTATATCTTTAAGATTACCATAGCGTCACCTGAATAATTCTCTGAAACGATTTTGACATTTCCCCAATACGAAGTTTTAACTCTTTCACTTTCCCTTCATAGTCACTATAGAACTAATATTACGAGAAACAAGCCCTGTTTTCCTTCAGACGTTAATATGTGGCGCTACTTGAATTTAAATTTTTTATCTTGGTACGGATGCATCAAGGGTATAGATGCGGTAATGGCACCTTTTCGACTTACCACCTCAAAACTGCGAAAATATTTCCAGATGACGTTCCATCCATTGTACTATTAAAGAGGTTATCTTTCCTTTAAGTTAGTCCAACAATCACTGACTATCTGTTAGATTAATGAAACCTACACATCTGTAGGTCTCGTTATTTAATTTCATCTCTAGTTTTTCTATCTCCCCCCCCCCCTCTCTATTCGCGGATTAGCCACGATCACAGTTGGTCTTCCGTCGACACCATTCCCCATGGCTTTCTTTTTAGCCAAATGAGATGTCAACATTACTGGCTATAATTCACTTGTTCCAAACTGCTCCAACAACATTATTGTGACATAAAATGAAACAAACTGCAATTGGAACTTATTTTGTACACTAATGGATTAGTTACATCAAAAACCCAATAAATGCAGGTTTCGTGTCAAGCTTTTATCATTAACATAAGCTTTAATCATCAACATAAACTTCGATCATCAACATAAGCTTTGATCATCAACATAAGTTTTGATCATCAACATAAGTTTCGATCATCAACATAAACTTTGATCATCAACATAAGTTTTGATCATCAACATAAACTTTGATCATCAACATAAGTTTTGATCATCAGCATAAGCTTTGATCATCTAATGTTAATTTGTTACTAGACATTTTCAAATCCTACATCCATTTAAAATTTGCCTGATGAATTTTTTTCTGCTTTAAAATACGTAGTTTGTTGAACTAAAAGATGTACTATAATGAAAACTTTTAACTGGTTTTTATAATTTAAGAAACGTTGAACAAGTCAGTCAAGAAAAACAACTATAACACACTATTTCTTTTTAATAAACTCCAGTGCTAGCGAACATTCATCTGACAATCATATCTGCATTTATTGCATAGAAAACAATGATACATCTTTAGATCTGTAATATATTTACAATTCGTTTGTGTTATTAAATGTTGTACGTACAATGTTGAATATAATTTGTATTTTACGACTAAATAATATTAAACAAAGAAAATAAGGATGTATTCTAGAAATGTGTATATACACACGTGACACTAGGCTGGGGATTTTAAGTTTTGAAATGCAGATAATGTGATTCTTAAAAACCTTTTTTTCTGTTCTTAAAATTTAATATTTTACCTATTTTTAAAATTAAATTTTTAAACAATTACTTAACTAACAAAACAAAACTTAATTTAAAAACAAGTTGAAAACTTATTTTTACTTTACTTATATACACAATGTATAAGGAAAGTATTGTGACGGGGTCTAAAATTCAAAATCGAATTTTCGACGGGAGAGCACGTTTCAAGCATCCCTGATCACGAATCCAACATTTTTGAAGTCGTCCGTGTGTGTGTGTCAATAAGTCTGTGGAGACGATATCTCATGAACGAATGGAGCGATTCGAATGAAATTTGGTACAAAAATCACAATCCGTACATACTGGAAGCCTATTGTTTTAAAACACAATCGAATATTCAGAACCCCCTAAATTTTCGAGTGAAATTTTGAAAAAAATCATCGAAAAATCTAAACCTTTAATAAAGTTACACAAATAGACATTTCTGACGTAATTTTTCCTTAGAAAACGATTATTGGCATAAACTTTAGAACGCTATCATGATCTGTTCTCGAGATATTGCACATTTATCAAATAAATTTATCAAAAACTCCCATAAATTAAAAAAAAAATTTATTGTTAGGAAACATGTTCACTTTTCATATGTAATATCATGCGATAAATTTGATGACATCATTCTCGTGGATCTATCTAGTTCCATTCACGAGAAAAGATACTTTGAGTAATACTTTTGTATTTGAACGCCAATAGTCATTTATCCGCTGCATGAATAACTTCTTTCTTCGCCCATAATACTTTGTAAGATTTTGGCGACGAATTTAGCGGAATGTCGTCAAGTTGGCGACATTTTTAAATTTTGCCAAGTTAACAGAAATCTCGCCAAATGGATGAAAATGATACTAAATCAATGAAAATGACGTCTAATTGAGGAAATTTCAATATCTTGGAAAAAATATAAGTATCTACTATAAGAATAACATTTTTTTACTGTAAAAGTTGTAAATTCATTGCATCATATGAGGAAAGTCATGTGCTGCCCACATCAGATTTTTTAAAATTAATTTTAAATTTAATTAAAAATGTTATTTATATAGTTTTACTTTTTCTATTTAATTCAAGAGTGCTTTCATACTCACAATAACTAACCACTTGTACATATAACATGATGAAGAAGAGGCATTAAAATGATTTCGTTTAAGTAGGTTAAAATCGGGTATGAACAGTGGAATAGAAATTTTAGTCAAAATATGTAAATTTTAGTTTTTCAGAAACTAAAATTGTGAACCCCGAAGAATAAAAGCATTTTAAAAAAATGCTTTTATTTTTTAGATACATATTCATAAGAAAAGAAACTTTGTAATTTATATATTTATATTTTTTCTATTTAATTCAAGAGTGCATTTATACTCGCAATAACAAAACACTTGTACATATAAAATGATGAAGAAGAGGCATTAAAATAATTTCGTTTAAGTAGGTTAAAATCGGGTGTAAGCAGTGGAATAGAAATTTTAGTCAAAATATGTAAATTTTAGTTTTTCCGAAACTAAAATTGTGAACCCCGAAGAATAAAAGCATTTAAAAAAAATGCTTTTATTTTTTAGATACATTTTCATAAAAAAAGAAAACTTTGTAATTTTTGGTGTATTTTCTTTGATTTATCTTCTTTTTCTTTTGCTCTTCTTTTTGCATCTCCACTATCCTAAATGACTTAATACGTATAATTGCTATAATAACAATAAAGTACTCATATTTTTGAATAAAATTTTTGCGGAAAACCTTTTTGTGCTCCGGTCATCGCAACTATCCCAGCTCGCTCTTTGGTGCTATCTTTGGAGTGCGAAATAAACTTTTGTTCAATGTAAAAGGTTATTTAATGAAAAGATCTTCGATCTGGAAGGCAATTGGTATGTATGCAGTTCTTGATGATTTTACAATTTCATTACCTTCCATCCATTGTCATTCATTCTAATGGTTTTAATTAGTTTTATTTCCTACGGAGTGTTTTTCAGTTTACCCCAACTAATTTATATGTTACTGACTAACATTCCATTGATTTTATAATCTAGTATTAAGGGTATTTTAATTAGTTTTAGGTGATATACGTCCTTTTAAGTTCAATTTTAACGCTTCTGGTTAAATTATTAATTCCATATTATCTATATGCTGCAATTACACACACACACATATATATACAGGGTGCCCAGGAAGTTTCGGAACGGCGCAATATCTCGAGAAATATACTTCGGATCAAAAAATAAAAAAAACACGTATTCAATATTTTTATAAAGCTATCCAATGATACCAAAATTGATCCCCCTCCCCCATCCTGGGGGGAGGAGCAGCTTTGAAACCTTCAATAGGAACCCCCATTTTTTATTGCAGATATGGTTTCTCCGGAAAAAATTACATACATTTGACCTACGATTTTTGCTCCCACAAACGGCGCTATAATCGAGAAAAACGGAAGTGGGGCACAAACGTTTAAAAATGGGAATGTCTCGGGAAATACACTTTGGATAGAATAATAAAAAATTGCGTGTTCAATATTTTCAGAAAAACTATCCAATATATATATATATATATAAATAATAATAATAATATACTAATAATAATAATATCCCTATAGTATTAAACTTTTATCCAAAAAATTTACAATTAAATGCAAGTAATAATGACACAAAAGTTGCAAACTTTTTAGATTTAAATTTAAATTTACAAAATTATAATATGGTTATAAACTTGTATGATAAAAGACAGGATTTTAAATTTAATACATCAAAAATTCAACATTTTGACTCTTGTCTGCATATATCTGTATTTAGAAATATTATAATAAACCAGGCTCTTAGAATCAATAAAATTTGTGATGAATATTATAAATTAGCGCACTTTATGGAATTATTGAGTACAGCGACTAATAATGCATATCCCCCCAATTTTGTTATTAAAATTATCAACTCAGTGTATCATATTTCACTCGATAACATCCTAGAAAACATTCCCAATTATAGTGACTAACATACTGGAAAAAAAAAAAAAAAATATATATATATATATATATATATATTTGAAATGTAATAATAAGAATTATGTAAAAATAAAAAAATACAATTCAAGTAATATTAACATCACCATAGAAGCAAATTCAAAGCCATAATGCCGATAAGAGAAAAGAACAGCACCATCCCAAATTCGATGATTAATTAGAATTAAATTCATCGTCAGGTCTGAGTATTTAATTCCAATTAACCCAAACAAATGCCTGTTTCAGATTAAGCAATAGTACATTACTATAAATACTTAAACTCAGACTACAGGCAACAAAAAATGAAAAAAGGATACAGTAAGAAAATTGTATTACCATGCGGCATGAACCATTCTTCTACCACGTGTATACACGATCAACCTCAACAGCTTAATCTAGAAGCACCGGAATGAACAAGTCGAAATTCTACCAGAGGCAGTACGAACGTTCACGGAGTTACTCCCAAACCCGTCCAGTGAGTCTAAGCTGGAGACTGGACAAGCAATTCAGAATACAACTTCCCAAATATGCAAACATGAATATGAATATGAATCAAAGATGAAAATTCCTACTAAACAAGTAATCATATGAAAAATGGATAATCGAGAATGCCACTATACACCATTATAAGGGCGCTCAAAACGTAGTTTCAATACTGACAAAAGTTACATTTTTTTGAGAAAAAAAAATTCAAAACTTTAATGTTAATGCATCTTATTTTCCGATTTTTTGATTTTTCTAATGTTTTTGACTTGGTTTATTATTTTTCATTTTTATTTATATAATTAATAATTATATATAATATATATATATATATATATATATATATATATATATATATATATTTTTTTTTTCTACTGTATGTTAGTCACTATAATTGGGAATGTTTTCTAGGATGTTATCGAGTGAAATATGATACACTGAGTTGATAATTTTAATAACAAACTTGGGGGGATATGCATTATTAGTCGCTGTACTCAATAATTCCATAAAGTGCGCTAATTTATAATCTTCATCACAAATTTTATTGACTCTAAGAGCCTGGTTTATTATAATATTTCTAAATACAGATATATGCAAACAAGAGTCAAAATGTTGAATTTTTGATGTATTAAATTTAAAATCCTGTCTTTTATCATACAAGTTTATAACCATATTACAATTTTGAAAATTTAAATTTAAATCTAAAAAGTTTGCAACATTCGTGTCATTATTACTTGCATTTAATTGTAAATTTTTTGGATAAAAGTTTAATACTATAGGGATATTATTATTTGGGGATACACATAAAATGTCATCTAAATATCTAAACATGTGCATATTATGCAAGCTAGGATTAATGTTTTTTTCATAGAAGAATAAATACAGATTAGCTAACAATGATGAGGCACACCCCCCTTGTGGGATACCAACCTGTTGTTTAAAAAAAGTACCACCATGTTGAATATAATTCTCATAAAGAGTGAAGTTAAGTATTTTTTTAAATAGAAAATTTGAATATTTTAGGTTGATATTATATTTTTCAAAAATTCCTAATATAACTTTATACAGATCATCTATATTAATATTATTAAACAAATCTTTGAAATCAAAGGTATAAATACTACGAATATTTGTAAGAGTTTTCAATTTCTTAACTAATTCAAAACTGTTTTTTACAATATGACAATTATTTGAGATTTCATCTGACAAGGATATTTCATGTAATATCTTTAATAATAATTTTCCAGCATTAGTAATGTAAGAATTATGCCCACTGGTAATGGTTCGAAAAGCAACAGGGGATTTATGAAACTTGGGTACTAAAACAATATATGGAAAGTTATTACAACTATTTTTTAGATGGATTTGCTTATATTTGGCTGATATTCTATTGTATAAGATTTTAAGGTTAGTTTTATGTAAATTATAGATTTGATTATTAAGTAAGTGTTACTGAAGGGTATTTTTATAATAATATTTACATATAATTGAGTAGTTTCCACATGCTTTATCGACATATGTAATGACAAAATCATTTTGTATTTCTTTAATATCATTTTTAATTGAATTAAGTTTATATGAATTATTAATTTTCTGATTATATATATAATGATTTAAGTATTGCTCTATTAAGACTCTCCAGGGTTTAAAGGCTTCTACAGGGATTTGATATTTATAACTGATTTTATAGATATATTTATTTAAGTCAAGAAATAAACCTTTACAAATTAATTTATGTTTAAATTTAGTAGGTAGACGGTACTTAGTACCCAGTAACATCAGTGATCTTAGTGCATCATAATTAATAATATTTAGATTTCCCGTTATAACATGCCCATGGTGTTTATCTACGAAGTCTTTGTATTTTTCTAAATGACAGTGGCAATATGACTCTTTATCCAATTCATAGTTTTGATTAATATCTACTGATTTGGCAATTTGATTATAGTTGAAAATATAACGTCCTAGCGGTTTATCATATTTATAAGCAATTTTAGGATTTACATGTTTGACTGGAAAGTAATTGGAAACCGATTTTGAAAAATTATTTATCTTCAGATTATTTAAGACAGAATTAGTAAAATTTAAGGTACAATATTTGTTTATTTTATTATTTAGTTTTGATTCGTCATTAAGGTTTACGTCTGTGACATATAAATAACCATTAAGATTTTTACTTCTGGTAATGAGCAAATCATAGAATAAATGTTTAAAATGAACGTTATCAAATGCAGTACTTAGAAAAAGGTTATATACCATATTTAATTGCTGTTTTTTAATTGCGAAAATCCAGTTTTTACATTGTTTCCAATCAAAAGTAATTTTAAAATTTGCATGATGCTGAAGGATGGCATTTTTTAGTTCAGATAATGATGGCAATTTTTTATTATATTTACTTGCTCTTTTAGTTCTTTTTGATTTACTTTTATGATTGTTGAAGGAATTATAAATATTATGGTCTTCATTAGGAGAATTAAAGGACTTTTTAACTATATTATGATGAATATATATATATATATATATATATATATATATATATATATATATATATATATATATATATATATATATATATATATGTATATGTATATATATATATGTATATATATATGTTTGTATGTTATATATAATTATTTATTAATTATATAAATAAATAAAAATGAAAAATAATAAACTAAATCAAAAAATCGGAAAATAAGATGCATTAACATTAATGTTTTGAATTTTATTTTCGCAAAAAAATGTAACTTTTGTCAGTATTGAAACTACGTTTTGTGCGCCCTTATAATGGTGTATAGTGGCATTCTCGATTATCCAGTTTTCCTATGAATTCTTGTTTAGTAGGAATTTTCATCTATGATTCATATTCATATTCAGTTCTGCATGTTTGGGAAGTTGTATTCTGAATTGCTTGTCCAGTCTCCAGCTTAGACTCACTGGACGGGTTTGGGAGTATTTCCGTGAACGTTCGTACTGCCTCCCTGGTAGAATTTCGACTTGTTCATTCCGGTGCTTCTAGATTAAGTTATTGAGGTTGATCGTTTATACACGTGGTGGAAGAGGAATGATTCATGCCTCATGGTAATACAATTTTCTTAATGTATCCTTTTTTCATTTTTTCATTTTTTGATGCCTGTAGTCTGAGTTTAAGCATTTATAGTAATGTACTATTGCTTAATCTGAAACAGGCATTTGTTTGGGTTAATTGGAGTTAAATACTCAGACCTGAAGAGGAATTTAATTCTGATTAATCATCGAATTTGGGAAGGTTCTGTTCTTTTCTCTTGTCGGCATTGTGGCCGTGAGTTTGCTTCTGTGGTGATGTTGATATTACTTGAATTGTATTTTTATTTTTTTATTTTTACATAATTCTTATTATTACATTTCAAATATATATATATATATATATATATATATATATATATATATATATATATATATATATATATATATATATATATATATATATATATATATATTTAAAAATACCATAGCAAACTTTAAAAATTATGAAAACTTTGCAATTATGTAAATGTAAAAATTGCGTAAATAGGAATGACAAAACAAAATTCATTGAATTTCAACAATAGGAATAGGATTGCGTAAATAGGAATGACAAAACAAAATTCATTTCGAATGGCAACAGTATATCTTCTTCCTTTGTGAATGGCAACACTTGTCACTTCTTCCTGTGTTCCCATGTTTACTAGGTTAGTGTGTGTTTTCAGTCAGTTTTTTTGGTATCCATTTTTCCTTTTATTTTTCTTATTTATGTATGTCGTACAAGTAGAAATAGTTTATAGATATCTATCTATTTCTTCAGAAACATACAGTTTTGTGTTTGCTTCTACAAAAAACTTGAGCATTATTACGATTTTTGTGGAAGTGAACAATTCATAATTTAGGCTTAGAGCCTTGTCCACGTGTATAGCGTTTGTGCTTGATTTCGTTTTGTTATTCTTTTTTCGATTCCATACCTTTGTATTTTGATACTTTTCATTGACTTGTTGATTCGCTTTTTATTTTATTTATTTGTTTTTTTTATTGTTTCCATTTCCATTGAGGATTTGTTGATTTATACTTTTATTTCGTAAGCCTGTTAGATAGTTGAATTTTCGTGTTACAGCTTCTCACTTTTCTTTCATTGGATCTTCAAACCTTTTTTTCTTATATATATATATAATTAACCAGTACATCTAGTAAATAGTCTTATAAAACATTTAAATTGAACATTAACGCCATTGCAAGGAAATAATAGTGTAAAGTCATAAGCTTTATATTGAACCGAAGCAGTGGGCTGCACCATCCAAATATACCAACTCGAATGCAGCATTGATCACTTGAACAAGTTCGTTGTCTGATACCACATGTCTTTTGACAATCGAAGCTCGCAAAGATCTACAGGAGAAATCAATCTTTTCAGAATCAAACTGAAATCTATTAATCCATACTATACTATTAAAAGCCGCCCGCATATGTATGCATGTATGTGGCCACTTTTCCGAATAATTTTTTTTTCCGAATTTTTTAATGATCTTGTTGCATTAAAAATAAAAATTTTCTGATCGACCAAATTTGTCTAAGGGGGGTCGTATAAAAATTTAAAAAGTGTAACTTTTTGAAAATCAATGGGAGGACTGTTTCATTAACGTTGTCTTATTTCCTACCTTACTTTCAATATTTTTACAATTTACATTGTCCACATATCTCCAACAGGTAAAATATTAAAGCGCGTTTCAATCTTTTTGGGACACCCTGTGTGTGTGTATATATATATATATAATAAGACTAATTTAAAACATGAACAGTGGCATACCCTGGTTTAAAAACCAATACGGAGAAAAATGAATTAAAGAGGATATGAAAAGAAATATCTAACAAAAGGAAGCCATTGCTACCATACAATGCACATTGATTTCAATTTTAAATTATTAGGTAATATTAATACACATGAATTTAATAACATTCAAGAGCGAGAAAAGGACTGAAAAGGGTTATTAGATATTAAAATTAGAGGTAGAAAAGGGTTGAATGGACAGATGGAGGTTTATAAAATAAGCTCTTGTTATAATAAGATCATAAAATAGGTGTAAAAAATGCTCATCATGATTAAATGACTTTAAGAAAATATTATATACTTGATTTAATATATATATTTTTTTTATACTGAATACCCAGGTTTTTATAGTATTTATGTTACATGAAGATTTAAGGTTTTTTCCTAGCTCAGTAATTTTAGCTTTTATGTTCAGATTTTGACACTTTTTATTGGTATAATTTCCCCGCTTGGATCATTTTGATGAGGCACTAAACGAGTTATAATTTAGGATGTTAAAGATAGAGAGATCATAATTTGGATTTTTAAAGGTGGTTTTTACTACATTTTTGTTATTATAAATTTGATTTAATCCATATGGATAAATAGTTTTATGCTGTTTGATTAGTGAATTTTCATAATATAATCTAGCAGCCAGATTCTTTATAATATCCAGAATCGAAATTGAAATATTATCAGTCAAAATGGGCATATTCAAAATTATTACCAGTGTGATAATATGCAGGAGGAGGAAGTTGTGAATTGAGTGATGCTCGAGATCTAAATTTCTTAATATGTGTTCGATGAACATTAAAACGAAGGTGAAGCGGGATGCTTGTTTGTCCAATATATGAGATATTAAAAGAGATACATGTTAATTTGTAAATACAATTATACACTTTACAAAAAGTTAAATATTTAGGGTTGTTATTATTAATCTGAGAGGGTAAAACTGAAGGGCAGGTCTTACAACGTTTATCCCAGCAAGAACGAAAATACATGAGTTTTGGTGAATAGTGATGGCTTGACATATAAGAGTATCTTCAAAATAAGAAAGAGAAATAATTAGCTACTGGTTATCGATTTATCGATCCTCTATATCCCAATTTATATAGGTTACCGGGCACCAATGTATTGATTAACAATTACACTATTTTGCCAGGCGCTAACAATAATAATAAAACTAATCATAGTAATAGAGAGATTTACATAATGTTAATATATATATATATATATATATATATATATATATATATATATATAATTGAAGATTTTTATGATTACTTGTAATATATATACCCGAGAAATACATATATATATATATATATATATATATATATATATACTGGCGGAAAATAAAATTCCAACACCAAGAAGAAATTCGTTTAGAGGAATGAAATTTAGGCAAAGCAATTGTGTAGGTAATATACTTATTTGATTAAAGTTTCAAGGTTACAAGTTAAAGTCTGCGCGAGAAGAGCCATTTCAAATGTGAAATGGTGGTACATTAATAACCGCTGTTGTCGCCACGATTTTGAATGCAAACATGCAAACGTGCATGCATTGTGTCGCACAGGTGCCGTATGTCATTTTGTGGGTTGGAGTTCCATGCCTGTTGCACTTGGTCAGCCAAATCAGCAACGGTTAATGCTGGTTGTGGATGACGCTTCCAATAATGTCCCATACGTGCTCGATGGGAGAAAGATCTGGTGATTTCGCAGGCCAAGGCAAGATGTCGACACTCTGTAGATTACGTTGGATGACAGCAGCGGTATGAGGACTAGCGTTATACTGTTGTAAAACACCCTCTTGAATACTGCTCATGAATGGCAGCACAACCGGTTCAATCACCAGTCTTATGTACAAATTTGCTGCCAATGTGCTTGGGATAACGACGAGAGTGTTCCTGCTGTCATAGGAAATGACTCTCCAGACCATAACTCCTGGTGTAGGCCCAGAGTGTCTACCTCGCAGATAGCTTGGTTCCAAGCTCTCACCTGCCCTCCTTCTTACCAACATACGATCATCACTGGCACCAAGACAGAAACGGCTCTCATCTGAGAATACAACAGATCTCACTTTATTGCTGTGCCTCAGCCACCAACTTAGATGAATTGGAGAGGGTTCAACTCAGTGCTGCTAGAATTATCACTGGACTGAGACGTAGCTGCCCTAGAGAGGTAGTTCTCTATGAGGCTAATTTGCAACCTCTTCAAACTAGAAAAAGGGCCAACCTTGCCAAATATTTTAACAAACTTGCTAGCTATGGTCAGTATAATAAAACCTCCCTTTACCTGAACAACTGGAGCAACAATCAAAGACTTCAGAAAAATAGTCCTTTTAGTCATGCTGAACATCTGCGTCTGCCTTTTGATGAGATCGAGCCCCACTCCTTAAAATCTTGTCTGAGTCCCTCAGAGGGACTCCCCAGAGTTCATTTCCACTTTGACTTTTCTACCCCGGTCACCAAGAGGGATTTTATCCCAGCTCATCTTAGACAGTTGGCCTTAGAGATCATTAATAAGATCCCCGATAATGCCATTAAAATCTATACGGACGGCAGCAAACTGGAGGACCACGCTGGTAGTGGCATCTACATCGAGAAACCAAGGGATAAATTGTCCATCAGCCTCCGCAACCCCAATTCCTCATCAGTCTTCAGAAGCGAACTAATTGCAATTGAGCAAGGTCTTGAAGTTGCTCTCAACGAAAACGACTTTGGGGGTCTCTGGATCCTTTCGGACAGCCGCAGCTCTCTTCAGCACCTCCATAATTGGATTGCAGTTGGAGATCAAACTAGTATTTCCATCCTTCTCAAACTCGAGCTCATTTCAGAGTCCCATGATGTTCATTTTCAGTGGATTCCATCCCACGTTGACATTTACGGCAATGAGCAAGCGGATGGACTGGCCAAGGAGGGTTGTGGCCACTCTGGTCCTTCCTCTTCGGCCCTTACTTTTTCTGAACATCAATCCATAGTCAACTCTGAAATTTCGAGGGAGTGGAGGGTTCCTCCCAGCCATCACTGGTATGCGGGCAGAGAGCCGGGCTCTTTGTTCGTTCTCAATTGTGACAGAGCCTCTCGAACTGCAATATCCAGATTAGCAAGCGGCCACACAAAAGGTTTTTCGTTTTTTGAGGGCAGGAGGATTTTTGCAGTCTGCTCTAAATGTCAAACTCAGCAGGTTTTTCCTGAACACATCCTGGACTGTCTGGGACTTTCCAGAGAGGACATATACTCTTCCCCCTTCTGGTCCTCGACTTCCTTAGGGTCAACGGTCTAATGGATCTTGTCTGACTTCGTCAGACAGCCGGGGGATAAGCCACAACAACAACAACAACACAGATCTCCACTCTGTACTCCAATGAGCTATAGATTGATACCACTGACGTCACAGATGGCAGTGATTCGGAGTTAGTGGTATGAACACTACAACACTACAGGCCGTCTGGCTCGGCGCTGTTCCTCAAGTAATTGATTTCTTACAGTTCGCTGTGTCACTCTGGGGCCAACAGAAGCTCTAATTGCTGCTGCAGATGCAGTACGACCCGCCACAGCCATGCGGCGAATACGGCGGTCTTCCCTCTCAGAAGTGGCCCGTGTGCAGCCGGATCCCGGTCTTCTTGAGACAGTGCCTTCCCGTGACCGCTGCTGCCAACAATCATGCACATTGGATACATCCCTGCCAAGTCTTCCTGACATATCGCGGAAAGAAAATCCACCTTCTCGTAGCCCTATTATATGGCCTCATTCAAGCTCACTAAGCTGCTGATACTGCCTTATTCGTCTCCTTAAAGGCATTTTTGACTCAAACCTAGCTCACAACGCCCAGTCTGGAAGATAAATAACGCTCACGAAGTTTACACCGAGTATTCAAAGCACACGTGATTTGCATGATCATAGTGGCGCTACTCCACTCTTCGTCTAGCTCGAAACTTGAATAGGAGTCATCTTTCATATGTGCAAACGAGCCTCCCAAATTTCGTTTATCTAGCAGAACTCCTATATATATATATATATATATATATATATATATATATCTATATATATATGTATATGTATATATATATATATAATAAAATATAAAATGAATATCCAATGACAGTATAGAGATTTTGTAACTCATAATACACTAACTTAAAAATTGTCTTCAAATTACAAAGAAGCATTAAACATAAATACAACCATCATGAGGAAAATTAGAATATTACTACTCATCAAGTTAAATGTAAGCAACAAATATCAATGGTGTGGAATCGAAAATAGGAATACAAATAAGAATACAAATAGGAATACTATAGGAATACCAAGCATTAAAGCTTTACACGTGGAGAAGCACTAGGCTTAAGAATTATTCATCTCGAAAGAATTCTTTTTAAAGTCCAAATATTTAATCGAAATGAACACAAAAATAGCTTGTTTCGGAAACACGATGTAGATTTTATCTACAAACTCGTGTTATTTGGACAACAAGCATAAAATTTGAAAAATTAGATAGGAAACAAAAATATCTGAAAATACTCTTCAAATGTACTATCAAGTCGAGCACTAAATGACAAGACCAATGTTACCATATATATATATATATATATATATATATATATATATATATATATATATATATATATATATTAGCTACAAGGTGGTGTAACAGAATATTTTATATTCATGTTTGATTTTTTTGTGTATTTAATCCACTTTTTCTTTTCTTCTACGTCCGGCCATTTACATTATTTCTGTAATACATTTTACAGTTGTGTAAACAGAAACGTAGAATCAGCATTAATGAAACATGTATGGCCCTTGATAACGTACATGGTTTCAGAAATGCTTTTCATATTCATTTTATTCCTTTTATATTCACTAGATTCCATTTATTCAATTTCCAAACTTCTTGCCTAGCTCATCGTGCTACACTTGGCTTCTGATTTGCAATTTTTTTACCTTTACCTTCAGTTTACAAGCAATTTTCTTTGGTATTTCTCGGGTATATATATATTACAAGTAATCATAAAAATCTTCAATTATATATATATATATATATATATATATATATATATAATTGAGGAATTTTAACTTACTTGTATTATATATACCAGAGCTTCTTCATTTATTGAAAATGGACTATATAGCAAAAATGAAAATAAAATGGTCTGAAGTGAATATTTGATATCAAAAATGACTATTTGACAAGTTTGTGAAAATGATAAATAGAACATTATAAATAAATCAGGTACTAAATAGGTATAAAATACCCCTTTTCTCCCTGTTCCATATATAAGTTAAGCAATTCAAAAGAAAATTACATGTGTTAAAGATTGGTGAATATAATCCCTTAACTACACCCTTTGATTAAAGTTTTTGTGTTATAAATCATATATGTAATATAGGTACTTAAGGTACTAATCCCTTTGGTCCGTGCATAAACATACATGGTGTAAATGCATGAATAGTGTATAAAATGAAAAGTTGCAAACAGAAAAATTCGCACGATGAGCTTGGCCTTTCTGGCTCCCAAAATATATTTTGAAAATAAATAAATTGAAAAAGTGAAAAGCATTTCCGAAACCATGTACGTTATCAAGGGCCATGCCTGGTTCGTTAACGCTGAATATATGCGTTTCTGTGTGCATTATTGTAAATTGCATTACAGAAATTATGCACATGGCCCGACATAGAAGAAAGTAGAAAATGGATCAGATATAAATATAAAAATAAACAAACAAAATAGTCAAATATACTAGCGTAATGCCTGGTAATTTTATGAGAGTAGAATGTTATGCTTAAGATGAAAAAGAATAAAATAAAATAAATTGAGTTCCCACATGTGCTGCTTACATTGAAGAGTAATTGAGACTGACTAAGCTTTGATCCAATTCAAAACACGTTCCAGTTAAGGTGATAGACTAAGTGTGTAACTGTTGGAAGTGAAACATGGAGATGATAATTTTTTTTATTTATTATTGATTTATTTATTATTAATCAAATAATTGATAACTATTGTAATATTGAATTTATACTTGTAAAATGTTTTGATTCTTAGTGGTCACTTTGACTATAATTTGTTCAAAATTTTGTTGATTATTCAAAAGTGGTTTATATTGACCTGTCAATATGTTGCTGTAATTGGAGCAATGTTTTGAATTTAAATTTAAATTGTGTTTTAATAAATGAAAAAATAAGGTTCGGCGGGTATGTATTTTGGATAGTGGTGTTTATGAATAAAATGTTCTTTGTAGGAACATGGTGTACTCTTAACATTTTTATTCTTTATAACTGATTATTAATAATATTTTTAAATACTGATTTTGAAAGATTGGAATATTGTTGAAGTTTTTTTTTAAATTTGAAGTTATATGATTTAGTTTTGTCGTATATTTTAATTTTCAATGTGTCTTTATTTTGAATTTTTTAAACAAACGTCTAGGTAATTGATCCAGTGGAATGAATATACACTTTCAATTAGTTGTAGATTAGGAGGATAGAACTGAAATTTTAACATTGTGGCATCATTAGTAATATATATATATATATATATATATATATATATATATATATATATATATATATATATATATATATATATATATATATTAGAAAAATGTAATAATAAAAAATTCAAGTAATATTAACATGACCGTAGAAACAAAACCACGGCCATAATACCGATAAGAGAAAATAACAGCACCGGCCCAAATTCGAATGAAAATTTGTCAGTTTGTAGGATTCCGTATAAAGCTGCTGATTCCGTCTTTACGATATTGTTAAAGTGGAAGCTTTGTGATAATGTTTATAATCGCTAAGGAACCGATTTGTGTGAGAATTGCTCAAAATTTCTCTTCAACGCACAATGATCAAGTATATATAATTCGAATTAAAAAGAAAATTGCTCTAAAGTGTTTTTTTTTCGGGAACCTAGGCATTCCTGTGCCAAATTTCCTGGCTGTACGTCGCTCACATATTTCGCTGCAGACGAGACAAGCGAACAAACAGACATATTCCTTCATTATCATAGATTGCTCTCTCCAACCAAAGTTTGAGATATTTTACCAATTTTATCATATCTCAGCTATTACACTAGAACTTGGCTTTAAAGGCTATAGGAAACCCCAAAACGCATAAAAACTTCAGGATAACCTCCTAAACATTTGACATCATAACATTTCCCTTAACATTCCGGTATATCTAGTAACTGTCCCCATAATCAGTCCCCATAACATTCCAACATATCTACAAGTTGATCGATTCAACGCTCGACCTTAATGTAGTAATTAAATAAAATTCGGCAATCCTAATTATAAAACGGGTGCTGAGGATTGTTTAATACTTTATTGAATGTATCATATTTTGTTCGAAATGTTATGTAATTATTACAGAACTGAAATAAAATGTACGGAAATGCGCTCCACTGCCATATAAGTAATTTTGACTTTTTGTTAGAAATTTTTATTTCGTTCAGAGTGATGGGTTTCGTCCAGAAAAGAGCACCAGGCGCGAAGCGCCTTTAATCTCCAATCTCTAGGTGTGGTTCTTATCTTCATACTGTGACATTATTTCATTGGCCCATAGTTGGAGGTTCGAGGTTTTTGATTTACTGTTTTTATTATTTGACTTAGCTCCTAGTGTGGCAGTTTGTTGCACATTTAGAGTTTGAGTAATTTTGGGGAGTTGATGCAGTTCTAAGGATTTCCTATCAATTTGGCAGTTTAAGGTTTAAGAACAATTTTTAGAAAACATTGATCGAGGTTTAATTTAATATCAACTATTTAAGTTGGGACTTACCTAATTCCGATTTTCAATATTAAGTACCGCGCGGGGTCTCTTACGTGATTTGGCTTTGCGATGATCATAGTCATGCAGATTGAATAGTAGTTCATTTGGAACAGATGGCAGATTTTTATAGAATTTAAGCGCTAGCTTTTTAATTTGGGCTCTAACAGTTTTTATTTTGAAGTCTTTCCTAATTACCGAGTTTCTTAAGTATCTAGAAGCTTTCCTTATAATCCTTAGGGTTTTGTTTTGTTTTGTCTCTAGTAAGTCTATAGTAGTTTTACAGGCATATCCCCATACTGGTGCTGCATACAGCATTCCCGGGCGGATGACCGATTTATAAATTAGGAGTTTATTTTGATAACTTAGATTTCCGTTTCCTATCATTGGGTATAAGGCTCCTGTGGCCATATACGCTTTTTTGATTAAGTTCGTTACGTGCTGTTTCCAGGTTAGGTGGGAATCTATCGTTACACCTAGGTATTTAGTAGATTTTTCCGCTTTTAAGGCATGGTTGTTTATGTACAGAGGCGGCGGAGGTTTACGTTTTCTAGAGAAATAAATCCAATGACATTTATTGGGGTTTAATTTTATTCGCCATTTTTCCAACCATGTTTGGAGTATGTCTAAGTGTTGTTGTAGCTGTCTGTGCATTACTGAGACGTAAGGATGTTTTGCAAGTATCGCACTGTCGTCTGCATAGAGTGCCAGCTCCGTGTCTAGGGTTCTGGGGATGTCATTTAGATATATGTTAAAGAGTGTCGGGCCCAGGATGGATCCTTGCGGTACACTACTTTTAATGAGCTTGGGTGTAGACAAGTTATCTTTTACTCTAACTTGGAAGTGTCTGTTATTTAGGTATGAGATTAAAAGTTTGACAAGTGCGTCAGGGACTTTTAGAGTGATCAATTTGTATGCTAATCCACAGTGCCACACTTTATCAAATGCTTTTTGTATGTCAAGAAAAATCGCAGCTGTGGGTGTCTTACTATTAAGTCCAGAAGATATGTACTCTACCACTCTCAGCAATTGATGAGTGGTGGAGTGTTTTGGCCGAAATCCAAACTGCTCCGGAATGATAATATCATTCTCACTAAGGTGCGTGTTCAGTCTATTAAGAATTATTTTCTCAGTAATTTTACTAAGTGTCGGTAGTAAGCTGATTGGTCTATAGTTGGCTGGAATTGTGGCATCCTCACCAGGCTTATGGATCGCTATAATTATCGCTTCCTTCCATTCTTTGGGGAAATAATTTAGTTTTAGTATTTTGTTTATTAGGGTGGTCAAGTAAAATATTATATTTAGGGGTAAGTTTTTGACCGCGATATTCCTGATTTTGTCGTGCCCTGGGCTTTTACGGTTTTTAAGGTTTTTGATGATATCAATTATCTCTTGCGGGGTGGCTGGGTTAATCTCAGCCGTGACCGGGGAGTTCCTGAAGTTGTTTAGAGTTTGCCTAACCATTCCTAGGGTGTCCTGACACATTAGATCGTGGTTTGGTTCAAATTGCTTTTCGTAATGCCTAGCAAGCGCATCTGCTTTTTCTTCGTCTGAGTACGCGATTTTAACGCCATCTATTAGTGGCGGGAGTTTAATTTGAGTTTTTCTGAGTCTTTTAGCGAATTGCCAAAGCGATACGTCTTCCGGGCTAAGGGATTCAATTAACTCTTTATACTGTTGCTGCTTTTCTGCGACAATTTTATCCCTGACTTTCCACGTGAGTCTGTTAAGCTCCCTTTTGAGGGTAGGGTCTCTATTAGCCTGCCATGTCTTACGCATTCTGTTCCTTTGCCTAACTAATTGTTTGACATGGTGGGAAAGTGTGGGCATTTTTGGTGACTCACGATGTGTTGTGGCAGAGGCAATAGCTCTCTTGATTTCTGTTGTGAGTGTGTGTGTGGCAGAGTCAATATCCGCCGTGCTCATAATGTTGGGTACTGCCAAGTGCGGCTCAAAAAGTGCTCTTTTGAAAACGTTCCAGTTCACCCTCTCTTGTCCCAGAGAGGTTGGAAGGGGAGTGTTCAGATCGAATGTCACCAACAGGGCCCCCACAAAGGGGGGGTCAGTTGGGGTTGTTGTACCGGGGCCCGGCGAACGATAGGGGCCCGTGAAAAAATATTTTTTCAACATTATTTGTGCATATGAATTTGTAATAAAAAATATTTTATGATACAATATCGCATATTTTACGCAAGTTCTTTAAAACAATAAAAAAAAAATCTAAAGAATTGTACAAATTAAGCACATGATACGTTAAGCAACATGTGACACGTTTTATTTCTTTGATTCCATGTGTTTCAAAAAAAGGGGAAAAAAGACATCGTCCGTAACGTACAAAGAATACGCTATCCCATCAACAAAGGATCAGCAAATCCGGTAAGAAAATGATAGATAATAGTACTCCACATAAATTGCCCAGCTTTGAAGGGTTGGCTACAAAGCATTTTCCAGGGTAATAAAAGTAACTTTTTTCTATTTAGCTTCGAAAATTTGCAAGCATTGAACTGATAAAATAAATGCCTTTACAACAAGAAAAGAAAAGCCTTCCACATCTCCTTGTGCAGAGGGAGTCTTTTTCACTCCCATACAGATGAGATAAGATCATGTGAATGGCCAGTTGACCTAAAGCAATTAACACATCAGGGGGTCCAGGTCCAGTCTACCGACAATATCCGCGCTCTTTTGTAGCAGAAAATTCTGGGTATTTGGCAATGGATCGGATGACCCTATTTCCAGCTCTCAAGTTCTGTAGTAGATGCCTGAAGGAAGAGTGTTGTATTTCATCCTGGGGAAACCAAGTGGTTAGCATTGAAGACCTTTTGTCTAGCAAAATGTCCCTAAGCAATGTAGCAATGTTCATCTGAGTGGATCCTCTAGAAACGAATAGATACCTCGGCCTAATCCGATGAAACTGTGTTTTCATGTGAAGATTTTGTAACTCGTATAAATTCTTCAATATTTGTAATTAATGGAAAAAAATTTTGCACAGGGGTCTGATATTAAGGTTTGTTTGAATTCTTATATTTTTTTCAATATTAGTTTTAATTGCCTTAAAAATATTGATCTTAGAATTAATGTTATTTATTTTATCAGAATACTATATAGTTCTGTAAAATTAATCTATACATTTAAAATTTGTATAAAACTTTTAGATGAATTTACTCATTGAGAATATCCCTGAAAACGTACAAACCAGTAATTTATTAATATATATGAGTACAACACGGATTGAAATAATGAAACAGAATGTCGTAGGATTATTTCAATCGTGTAAATAATCAGAATCCTATTAATTTTCAGTGAGGTCGGACCGGGAGAAGGCTTTTTCAATTATTTATTCTTAAAATTGAAAAGACATGCAAAATATTCATGTTACCAATATATGTACAGAAAGGGCCGTTTAATATGGAATTTATTTTTATATAAAAATGCAAATGACATCATTTATAGGATGTTCCATCATCCATATATTGCATGTTTTCTTTATCTAAGTTAAAAAAATTATAAAAATGTTAAATATGGTATTTATTACCAATTGGGTGGTTAATTTAAGTACTTTTAACCAGAAATGAATTGAAAATATATTTAGGATTTATCCTAAACCACTTTTGAGGTATTAGAAATATTACTTTTTCTACAACGAGCGTGATATCTCTCAAAATAATTAAATAATTCCCATGCGATTAGGTATACTTATTTTAATCAGTGTCAGCATAAGACCTATTTATTTTCAACGAGTTTGCGTCATAAAGAAGTGCTGTTTTTTTATTGTTTATGGATATCATAATATTTTCATTTGCTGAGAAGTTTTTTGTTAGATACATCAGATGTTTTAGTTACTGGGGCTGTGCATAATTTTTTTGTTCCCTGAGTAGTAAATAATACAATTAAAATTTACAGAAAATTTGTAGATTCTTTCAAATTATCAAATAACTCAAGAAATTTTTTGCAACTGATGTATTGTTGAACCTATCATACTACTGTAGAGGGCAGGAATAATGAAAATTAATCATACCAGAAGGCCGTAAGATGCAGATAGGTCACTTTTCTTTGCCCATGCACATTTATATGACATTCCACCAAATTTGTCTTTAAAATCTCTCCAAGCGTTATGGACAGATAAATAAGTTATTCTTACAACAGATAAATGACGATTGGCGTTCAAATACAAAAGTATTACTCAAAGTATCTTTTTTCATGAATGAAAAGAGCTAGATCCACGAGAATGATGTCACAAATTTATCGCATGGTATTACATATGAAAAGTGAGCATGTTTCTCAATAAGAAATATTTTGTTTTTATTTTATATGATTTTTTGATATTTTTTTTGAAAAATCTGCAATATCTCGAGAACGGTTCATGTTAGCGTTCTAAAATTTATGTCAATCGTTTTCTAATGAAAAATTACATACGAAATGTTTCTTTGCATAACTTTATTAGAGGATTTGAGTTTTTGACGATTTTTTTAATATTTCACTCGAAAATTTAGGGGGTTCTGAATATTCAATTGCGTATAAAAACTATAGATTTCCAGTGTTTAGGGATTGTAATTTTTGTACCAAATTTCATTCGAATCGGTCCATTCGTTCGTCAGTTATCATCTCCACAGACTCACTGACACACACACACACATCACTCCAAAAATGTTCGATTCGTGATAAGGGATGCTTGAAACGTGCTCTTCCGTTGAAAACTCGAATTCGAATTTTCGACCCCGTCACAATACTTTCCTTATATAGTATTGTATATAAGGAAAGTAATAAAATAAATTTAAAGGAATTGTCCTACGGATTCGGTTCAAACATTGTTAGAAAAAACGTTTTGCGATCTTTCCGATGGTGTCAAAATAGAAACTCTGCAATAACATTTTCGATCGCTAAGGAACTGATTTTTGTGAAAATCGCGATTCAATATAAAATAACTAAAAACTAATATAAATTAAAAACAATTCATTGAGTAGAATTCGTCGAAACGTCCTGAAGCACCTCTGTACCATATTCCATCGCTGTGCGCAGCTTAGATTTCTCGCTACAGACTACACACATGCTTTCTTATATTAAGTAAACTTAATTTTTTCATACCCTATGGAGTGCTGATTTGAAGAAAATTAGAGATCAACTGATTTAGAAGATCCAAGCTACTATTACACATTATTAAAAAATCATTTATTGCAACAAGTATATTTGCATATATGAGATTTTGATATGAAAAATCGATTGATACAGAAGATCAAGAGTGTTTTATCTGCATATCCTGCTTTGTTAAGAGTGTGGCAATAGGAATAGAAGTTGATCAAATAACGATTATGGAAGTTATTTTGGATAGATCTTTTTTTACTTTATTGATGAATATATATTTACATTTCCACTTCACTACATGATTGTATTTATTACTTTCCTTATATACATAATGTATAAGGAAAGTATTGTGATGAGATCGAAAATTCGAATTCGAGTTTTCGACGGGAGAGTACGTTTCAAGCATCCCTGATCACGAATCGAACATTTTTGAACTGATGTCTGTGTGTGTGTGTGTCAGTGAGTCTGTGGAGACGATAACTGACGAACGAATGGACCAATTCGAACAAAATTTGGTACAAAACTCACAATCCGTAAACACTGGAAGCCAATTGTTTTTATACGCAATCGAATGTTCAGAACCCCCTAAATTTTCGAATGAAATTTTGAAAAAATCGTCAAAAAATCAAAATCGCTAATAAAGTTACGCAAATAGACATTTCTTATGTAATTTTTCATTACAAAGCGATTGACATAAATTTTAGAACGCTAACATGAACCGTTCTTGAGATATTGCACATTTTTCAAAAAAGTTATCAAAAAGTCATATAAAATAAAAAAAAATACTTCTTATTGAAAAACATGTTCACTTTTCATATGTAATGCCATGCGATAAATTGGGTAACATCATTCTCGTGGATCTAGCTCGTTCCATTCATGAAAAAGATACTTTGAGTAATACTTTTGTATTTGAAAGCCAATAGTCATTTATCTGCTGTAAGAATAACTTATTTCTTCGTCCATAACGCTTGGCGAGATTTTGGCGACGAATTCGCCGGAATGTCGCCACTTGGCGACTTTTTAAATGTTGCCAAATTAACAAAAATCTCACCAAATGGATAAAAATGACGCTAAATCAATGAAAATGACGACTAATTGTTGAAAATTCAATATCTTGGAAAGAATATTGGTATCTACTATAAGAAAAACCTATTTTTTTTTACTGTAAAAGTAGTAAATTCATTACATTATATAAGGAAAGTCATGTTTTGCCTACATCAGATTTTTTCTACTGTGTTTTACTATTTTGTAACTAAAGAATTCAACTTTAAATTATTTACAAAGACTGAGCAAAAATTACTTTAAAGTTAACTTTGGCGAAAATATGTTGGATACATGGAAGGGGGGGTGGAATCACTCCCTTCATATACATGGGGCCCGCGTCACTACTTGGTACCCTGTCTCACAATTTGATGTGGGGGGCCTGGTCACCAATACCGGTAAATGATCCGAGTCGAATTCATCCAGGGTATCGATAGTGTAAGCGTATTCTATGTTTCTCGTTAGGACGAAGTCTATGAATGAGCCGTTGGCACCTGAGAAGCAGGTTGGTCTCGACGGTGCAATGATGTTGGTGTTTGTTGTGTTCAGTAATCTGTGTATCTGTGTACCGCGTATGTTGGCTCTCCTGCTGCCCCACGCTCGGTGGTGTGCATTGAAGTCGCCCGCGAGTATTGTGTTTGGATATCGCGAGAAAAGCAGTTCCAGCTGCGCAGCTACATTTATACCACTCATGTTTTTGACATATATTGAAGTTAGGATAAATGGGTTTACATTATTTATTTTAATTTTTATGCTAGTATTTTCTACTCCTTGAAGATTTATGTTGTTTATTTCCTCGTGGGGAATATTTCTTTTGATATATATTGCTGTTCCTCCATGGGGGTTTCTAGCAGTTGTATTTGAGCTTAGGTTGTGATAGCCAATATAGTTTGCTATGTTTAGTTTTTTATTCTCTCTAACTTTAGTTTCCTGAATTAACAGGGCATCTACATCATTTTCATTTACGTAGCTCCTAAGTTCATTTATTCTTGGAGATATGCCGTTCGCATTCCAAAATATTATTTTAAAGCTTTCTTTTTGTGACCTAGCCATGGCGGGTTTGATTCTCACTGTTATTTTTAAAATCCGCGATTAATTTAAAAGCCTCAAAGACCATTTGCATTGGATCACTCTTTTTTTGTATTAGCTCTGCGAACTGCATCAACAGGTGTTTCATTGCATCTAGGTCGAACATGGTGATAAACCCTCTGATGAGGTTGAGGATTTCATCCATCTTTTCATCATTGGTTTTACCAGCAGGTTCAGTCTCAGCTTCCATATCCTCAGCCTCAACCGCGGTTTGGTCATTTTTGTGAGTATCCTTTTGGACCTCAGTAGTTTTTTGCCTTTTTTCAACCGTTTTTTCTAACAGCTGGGTTTGCGCGAGCTCTTCCTCTCTGACTCGTTTAGTTTTGGCTTCACGTGTTTTGATTTCTTCTTTTGATTTAGCATATTGATTTACAATTTTAGCTTCTAGTTCCGCCTGTCTGGCTTTTTCGGCTTCCTTTCTCTTTATAATGGCTATAGTAGCCAGTTTTACTTCTTCCGGAGTCACATTTGAAGTTATATGATTCAGTTTTGTCGTATATTTTAATTTTCAATGTGTCTTTATTTTGAATTTTTTAAACAAACGTCTAGGTAATTGATCCAGTGGAATGAATATACATTTTCAATTAGTTGTAGATTAGGAGGATAGAACTGAAATTTTAACATTGTGGCATCATTAGTAATATATATATATATATATATATATATATATATATATATATATATATATATATATATATATATATATATATATATATTAGAAAAATGTAATAATAAAAAATTCAAGTAATATTAACATGACCGTAGAAACAAAACCACGGCCATAATACCGATAAGAGAAAATAACAGCACCGGCCCAAATTCGAATGAAAATTTGTCAGTTTGTAGGATTCCGTATAAAGCTGCTGATTCCGTCTTTACGATATTGTTAAAGTGGAAGCTTTGTGATAATGTTTATAATCGCTAAGGAACCGATTTGTGTGAGAATTGCTCAAAATTTCTCTTCAACGCACAATGATCAAGTATATATAATTCGAATTAAAAAGAAAATTGCTCTAAAGTTTTTTTTTTTTCGGGAACCTAGGCATTCCTGTGCCAAATTTCCTGGCTGTACGTCGCTCACATATTTCGCTGCAGACGACACAAGCGAACAAACAGACATATTCCTTCATTATCATAGATTGCTCTCTCCAACCAAAGTTTGAGATATTTTACCAATTTTATCATATCTCAGCTATTACACTAGAACTTGGCTTTAAAGGCTATAGGAAACCCCAAAACGCATAAAAACTTCAGGATAACCTCCTAAACATTTGACATCATAACATTTCCCTTAACATTCCGGTATATCTAGTAACTGTCCCCATAATCAGTCCCCATAACATTCCAACATATCTACAAGTTGATCGATTCAACGCTCGACCTTAATGTAGTAATTAAATAAAATTCGGCAATCCTAATTATAAAACGGGTGCTGAGGATTGTTTAATACTTTATTGAATGTATCATATTTTGTTCGAAATGTTATGTAATTATTACAGAACTGAAATAAAATGTACGGAAATGCGCTCCACTGCCATATAAGTAATTTTGACTTTTTGTTAGAAATTTTTATTTCGTTCAGAAATAATTAGAGCGTGCATTTATATTCCTTCAGCTATGGAAACATCATGGTATCTGTTTCACATTAAAATATGCAATCGTTTCTCAATTAAACATGCACTTTACATATTTTTACACAATATCTTTACACTGAACTTTTAATATTTGGAATCTTTATCACTTTCCCTGCAATACATGGCATAATAGGGAAAGTATTGGAATCATGCGAAAATCGCAACTCGAATTTTTGACGGATCTACACGTTTCGAGACCTCTAGAATACGAAAAAACTATTTTTAGCGTGACGGCTGTGCGTGTGTCTGTGTATATTCTCTCTAACTCAAAAACTAATGGACCGAATTTCATAAAATTTGGTAGGTAAGTCATTTGGATATAACCCTGGTGTTTATTAGGTTTTAGTACGGTTCGGGATAAAAGAACCCGCCTTTTTTGCGAAATGGCCCGCAAAAATTGCCTGTATCCACTCTAGCTGAAGAACTAATGGACCGAATTTCACAAAATTCGGTAGATAAGTCGCTTGTGGGTTACCCTGATGCTGATTAGATTTTGGTACGATTCGGAAAAAAATAATTACCTCCCCTGTTTTGTAAAACTGGCCCCACAAAAATCGTCAAAATCTAAAATAAAAAACTACGTATGCTCAAATATATCCATTAAATGCTTGTTTTATACCTAATTTTTAACGCAGAAAAGAATAAGACCAACCCCATTACACTAGGACTAGCCGTTCTTGAGATATTTTAGTTTTTTCATATTTTCTCTAGGTCACCTTTGAAAATAAGCCCAGTTACCAAATATGAGAACGAAAATTAAATTAAAAGTGAATTAAATTTAATTAAAATTAAAGAGAACGTGGATATAAGTCTGCAGGGAAAGTCATGTGCTGCCCACATGAGATTTTTTTTTTTTAATGTTATAATAATTCTAACAAAAGGGACAAAGGTAAGTTCTCCAGTGCTGAGATAATCAGATAGAAGCATAACTTATATATTTTTTTATATCCAGAATAGCAGATCTACCAGTTACTCGCGATTTAAAATATGTTCAAATTCCTGTAGTATTCTAAATGACATTGTTATTCAAAACATTATATTAAAAAATTTAATTTAATTCGAATTTCGGATCGAGTTCTTAGTTTTCGAAGTACAGTGGTTTATAATTTGGAGATACAGTGGACTGGACTCTCGCTAAGACGACACCCGTTTAAAATGAATTTCTCGTTATCACGTATAAATACGGATTCCCGTTTATGTTATAAATATCGCTTAATAAGCTCGTTCATCCGTTAAGATAGACAAAATGTAATCAATTTTTCAATCAATAGAAGATGTTCCAGAACATACATTTTTGAGCATTTGACTAAAATGGAAAATAACATAGAAATATTATTTACCCAGAGGAAACAAATAACGATTAATGCATTTTAAAAGTAGTAATACGTGCAGCTACATTTTGTTTATGCTTTTAATGTCAACATTTTTTCAAATTTCAAGATACCTTGTATGTTACATAAAATTGAGGAGAACAAACTTTGATCACTATTTTACGTCAGATTTATGGACTCCTGCTATAATGGACTCATACGGAAAATAAATGTTGACCCTTGATTGTCCGTCTTAACGAGAGATCACTGTATTAGTATATTACTGTAATAGCATACACTGTATTACTGTATTATGATTGATGGGGGGTTGAACAGAATAGATGAAAGTATGTGTATTCATTTGAGCACTCAAATAATATTCAAGTGTATTTATGCGTCGTCAGGCAAATTGAATCTAAAATATCGTCACAAATATTATTCAATTTATATATTGCCAAACAAGTTAGTAAAATAATATGACATTTTGACTTGAAGTCTATGGTCGGAGTACCTAGATTCTAGATGAAATCTTAACGAAAACTAATAGTGCTAGCTATAACAATTAGCGAGTCATTCGTAGCTTTTTAAAAGCTTGTAAATGAAACAAATGAATCTAAAAAAATCGAATAAACTTAATGAACTTTACTGGAGTTTACAAAATGTTAGTTACGAAAAACCGTTTCGTCTCCATTGGACTGGAGCTATAATATTTTTGGAACCACTTGCCCTAAAAACTCGAAACATGGACTAAATTTTAAGCTGAGATATTCCAAGGCTACCCTCAAAATTTCATAAATTTCGGTGCAGTCATTTTCTCGTGATGATGACGGCAAACAAACACACAGACAGATAGATTTTCAATTTCACTTATATATAGATGTATATAAAAGCGATATATTTTCAGATGCATATAAAGTAAATTTATTATCAAGAGATATATCTCTGAAAAGTAAAAACATTTAAGCTACACACTTAAAGAAGCAATTTAAATTTAAAGATCTAAAACTTCATTTGGCGTTAAAATTACAATGAAGAATTGAATTTTATTAGAATAAGTCACGAATAAAATAAACAATACATTCTCCTCTATTTATTACAACCAGATATGAGTAGAGAATATCTGGAATTTAGTCCTTTCTTATGCAATAATAAATACTTTGTGAAATAAGTTATCTTACTTACCAATGCAAGAACAAAACTGGCTGCAAGAACGTTGTTCATTCACGCGATTAGAGATTTCATAAGCAGAACACTGAATGATATGCATTTATAAGAGCATAAACATTTTCCAAACGTGACTCGGATTAAATTTTGCGAATATGTCACTGCATGTCTTTCCTGTTTGTACGGAACTTTTTGAATATGTCACCAGATTTAAAACTCGAAAACAAATATCTTGTCAGTCTTTGTATGTGACGACAATAATAAATCGGTGCAACACCTTCCTACACAGGAATTTTACAATCAATGATTTAGCTTAGTCATGATTATTAGATTATTAACGTAAGTAGTTAGATACAGCTATAGCACAAATTCGTGATCCATATTATCATTTTAGATAATTTTTATAAATAAAATATGTATAATTGCTACTTTGTTACTCTGGGTCTCAATCAATCAATCAACTCTGCCTACAGAATATTAGGAGTCAAGATGCAAGACGCTAGTTTAGGGATATAGCAAAGCATGTGGCTGAGCCCCCCCCCCAAAAAAAAATATATATATATATATATATACTCAGTCCCCACCCCCATCCCCGATAAAAAAATATTCAAGTTTCAGCAGTGACATAAAATTTCATCTGAAATGTTATCCAAAGTTTGCATGTAAAATTGATTTTTTGAAAAAATTTTATACGAATATACGAATTTTTATACCCCTAAACGAAAGAACGGTACTTCATGAACGGTACTTTCGTTTCGTAGACGATGTGTTGATTGAATCATTGAATCAACATTGCCATATTGATTTTGGATTCTACCCTAAAGGCTTGGAACTTGTTGAAACTCAATGCACAAAAGAAGGATTTGTTGATTTCTTAGACACATCAGTATTTACTATAATGAACAAGAAAAAATCTGTTTCAAGCTTTATGATAAACGTGACAACTTTGATTTTGATATTAATTTCATAATAGACTGAAATTCAAATTTAGACAGTGGAATATTTAGAAACGTGATAATTAACCATTAAAATCGATATAGAAGACTTAATACAAAGAAAAAAGAACAGGAACACTGTATAAATAAATTAATGAAAAAAGCAGCGATAAACCATTATCCGATTCGTTATCTAAGGCACTATGAAAGTTTGGTCTTTAAGAGGGCAGGAGTTAGTGTAGCATGATATATGTATGCTGTTATATGGACTGGCTTTTGCGCTAGTTATGGCCGTGGAATGCCTTGCTTGTGAGTCTGGTTTAATTTCATTTTCTTGGCTCCTTTATGCATTCTGGTCTGTTTTCTTTGGGATATTTCATTGACTTAATCGAACGGAGGGATACTTCAGGAAGACAGAGGTACTGGGAGTGTTTCCCAGGAATAAAAGCGATTCAACCGGGAACGGGGTGTCACAACCCACCCGGCTTTTTTACTGTCGTTCCTGTAAGTACTCTCATCTATTTCTTACCCTCCCTATTGGGGTCCTTTTTGTATCTTGTTTTGTATTTGCAATTTTATATATGCTTTAATTAATAATGCGGTATTGCGCCTCAAATTAAGCAGCTTTATGTTTTTCCAATTAGTAACTTGCATTTTTGAAATATATATATATATATAATTATTATCCCAATCTTTTCATATTATAATGTCTGGTATTTGTTATTCCTATGTTATAATTATATTCTTTACCATTGACTTTGTTATCGAGCATAGCTTACACTGAATCTCTTAATAGTTAAACCATTGAATAAATGAATTTGTATTGGAAGATTTTGAATTTTCCAGCTTTAGTTGTATTATTCTTAGATTATTTTTATTAGTTCCGAGGTAAAATATTGTTTATCATGATGTATTGTTGGATGTTAATTTGAATCAATTTTTATTGGAATAGTCAATGTATATATATGTATATTTTTTCCACTATCTATCCTAGTTTTGCTTATTACTGAGTATTTATTTAATCCAGTTTCAATGTGTCTACACATTAGTTCTTATTATTTTCAAGGTGCTTTAGACGATTCATTAGTTTGAAAAATAATGGTATCTTTCATACGTTGTAATTGTGTTTCCACTATTGTATTTGAATAAGGTACATTCTTGGATAAAGAGTCTCTTATTTTGAATGCAAGTTCCTTTATTTTGGGGAAATAAAGGTTACTATCTTACCCTAATTACATGATGTCTAATTATCAATATTTAGCGATTGGCAACTGGATGGTTTCTGACATTCAAGCTCGGCATTCGAAAACTTGTTGGGGTTTTCCTAGATTGATAGCCCGCTACCAACAATATACATTTTCATCAATGACTATTCCATCTTCATTTAATACATCCAGTCAGCATTCCTTGTTATCTTCATATAACTATCAATCTTACATTTCCATTTTCCAAAAGATTTCCATTTCTGTTTTTGTTTTCATTTCTTTTAGTTTTATTTTTTTTCACTTTCGATTCAAAAAAAATTTCGTGAAACATCTATTTCTAAGGACTGGCTATAGATAGAGCTTTGATGATGGCTGAGATATGGATTCAACATCGGGGGACGGGAGATTCACTAAGAGTTTTGATTTCCAATTTTGGAGATGTCACTACCAGTTTTCCTGAAAATTGGTATGACTGTAAGAAATATGTATAAAAAAGAGAATTAAAAAGTCTAATAGTTACGTCAAAAATGAAATATACAAACCATTTGTCACCATATGACGGTTTCTTCATAAATTTCTTGTTTATTATTACATCTTTGTCTGTTATATAAAATGTGTTCTCCCATACATTCATTTATTACTTTCCTTATATAGTACATAGTACAATGTATGAGAAAAGTATTGTGACGGGGTCAAAAATTCGAATTTGAGTTTTCGACGGAAGAGCAAGTTTCAAGCATTCTTGAACACGAATCAGACATTTTTGAGGTGTATCTCTCTCTCTCTCTCCCTCTGTGTGTGTGTGTGTGGAGACGATATCTCACGTACCAATGAAGCGATTCGAAAAAAATTTGGTACAAAAATTACAATCCGTGAATACTGGAAGCATATTGTTTATAAACGCAATTGAATGTTCAGAACCCTCCTAAACTTTCGAATGAAATTTTGAAAAAATCAAACCCTTTAATAAAGTTACGTAAATAGTTATGTCTAATGTACTTTTTCATTAGAAAACGATTGCTACAAATTTTAGAATGCTAGAATGAACTGCTGTCGATATATTGCACATTTTTCAAATATATTTATCAAAAAATCACGTAAAATAAAAAAAAAATATTAACTATTGTAAAATATGTTCACTTTTCATGTGATATCAATCGATAAATTTGTTGACATTCTCATGGATCTAGCTCGTTCCATTCATGAGAAAAGATTCATTGCGGAATACTTTTGCAGTTAGACGCCAATAGTTATTTACCTGCTATAAGAATAAATTATTTCTCCCTCCATAATGCTTGATAAGATTTTGGCAACGAATCTGCGGAATGTCACCAACTTGACGACTTTTTAAAATATTGCCAGATTAAAGAAAATGTTGCTAAATTGATAAAAAATGATGCTAAATCAATGAAAATTATGACTAATTGATGAATATTCAATATCTTGGAAAGAATATAAGAAACTACGAGTACTATAAGAATAAACTATATTTTCGTCCGTAACGTTTGAATAAGATTTTGGTGACGAATTTTTCGAAATATCTCTAACTTGGTGACTTTTTAAATGTTGCCAAATTGATGAAAATGTCATCCAAATAATATAAATTATTCGTCAAATTGATGAAACTGACGCTGAATCAATGAAATAACAACTAATTGATAAAAGTTCAATATCTTGGAAAAAACATAAGAATACACTATAAGAATAACCCATTTCTCGATCTGTCCGTACGTAACGCTTGACGAGAAATTTAGTGGGACATCGCCAACTTTGTAACTATAGTGCTAAATTAACGAAAATATCGCCAATTGAAAATAATGTTTTACAAATTCCGACTTTCGTCATATGATTCATTCTAATATATAAGAAATGCTCTTCTCTCGGTTTGTCTGTAACAATCGGTGATGTATATGGCAAACTTGGTGGATAATGTAGTAAAGTATTGCCTATTTGGCGATATTTCGCCTCAGGTTGAGGAAAATTTCGTTAAAATTGCAAAAATGACGCTAAATTAGTGAAAATGTAATTAATATATTATATAATAAAATATTTTAATACATGGACTATATCGTTTATTGAGCATGCTATCAATATTGATAATTGTTAATTTAGAGTTGTGTGAAGTATAAGTTAATTAGGTACTTTGAAATAGTATTGCATGTTGTCATCCGGAAAATCGCCAAATGTACAATTCAACGTTAAAAACACAGTACCATAGATCTTATAGTTCTTCTGAAAGATACAGTCCCTGTGGATACTGCCCCCACTGGGTTCTGGTCTAAATTGGATGGTCTAATTTGAATATTAATAGAATTTTTGTTGGAAAAAAGGGTACTTATCGGTTATAGGGACCATGGGTTACGGACTATCTTTCCGAGTTATCGCCAACACGAACGTTGGCGATGTAATCCGATACAAGAAATTCACTACAAACACAACGATTACAATTTTAATATATAATGGGGTTTGATCAACTTTACTTAACAACAAAATATTGTGTTACATTGAAATTTGTCGAGGCCCAAACTCAGCTAACCTGAAGTCAAACAAGGCAACACATAGCGATCATGCCAAAATCTGGTTTATACCAGTTAATGATATTATAAATAAGTGGCTGTTTTCATATTTCGTTGCTTACACCGGCTTGCAATATTTAAAAGTAAACCATGGGTATAACTTCGTGGATCTTGAAACCAGGACTCATACCCAGATCATGGAGACTCTGGGGATCCACGAAATGGCGTAACAAAAAGCATAGAGGCACTGCGAGACATTTCTCACAGAATTTTTGTGACAAAACATTACCGGTAGTGATAAATTTAATGACATTTTATCAGCAATAGCTGAGTTTTGGCTGTCACAAATTTCAATGTAACACAATATTGTTTTCTTAAGTAAAGTTGATCAAGCCCCACTATATATTAAATTGTAATCATAGTGTTTGTAATGAATTTCTCATATCGGATTATATCGCCAACATTCGTGCTGGCGACAACTCGTAAAAGTAGTCGGTAAGCCATGGTCCCTATAACCGATAATACCGAAAAAAGTTATTAAGTTTATATTTCACATTGTTTTTTAATTTTCTTATAGTCTTAATAAAAATAATTCGAAATATGTAAAATATTTTTGTCTTATTTTTGTATCTATAAACTTATATTTCATAACCATATTCACCATAACATGGTACTCAAAAAATACAATTTTATATGACGTAGAATTAATCAACCTGATTTATATGTTTTGAGTTCCACTTAGTGCGGTATAACGCAGTACGAATTGTTCTGAGTTTCTTATAACGGGGTATGCGGTTTCCATATAACATGGTACGAATTAATCTGATGTGCACTAATCTGAGTTTCATAATATAAAGCGGTATGAATTAACATTAGAACGACAGAAGTGGTTATTTTGACCGCATAACTACTTCGAGAAATGATTCCTCCAAACCGACTAATCCCAGCCCATTGAAATTTTATGTCTTTTCTTATTTTCTTTGCAAAAAATGTGTCAAAGAAACATCTTAAATGCTGTAACTATGATGTTTTGGTTTTGAATTAAAGGTATGTTGAACTATTTCTATGGCGGTCAAATTGACCACTGCCCGTCGTTCTAGATAGTCCAAAATATCAGTCATTCTAGTGTTAATCACATTATGGGATGGTTGACTATACTGTTGAACCTATTTGTAGATAAATTTTAATCTTCAACTTTTTTTGCAAATGCATAAATGACATTTTCGTGGAAAATTATAGTTCTCATTTCTCAAATTTGAAGAAAACTTTTTAAGATACAACAAAAAAGTGTATCTTTGCTATTATTAATTAAGATTAATTTGAGCTTGGTCACCGTTTCACGAATTCTGCGGAAATATTATAGTAATTTTTTTTTAAACTTATGTTAGGTAATGGTATGCTTGCATTGTTTCTATGGACTACATACTACTGGACAAAATCTAACTAAAACTGATAATATTTGGGAAACAGTTGAAGAGTTTCTACAATTATGATAAGTGACAACAGGTCATGATCAAAGAGTTCGAAAACTTTTTCATAACCACTGCCATTTAAAAACTTGTTTCAATCACAGTGCAATAGAGCTGTTTCAACCACGTGGCACTCTCTTAGTAACGAGCCTTAGCAACGCTTGCTGGTAGTCAAACAACTCCTGTCCTACCGCCATGAGAAAGTCTCTGAACAGGGTTGCCGCAAGTAGACGAGTCGAAGAAAGGAGGGAGAAAGGTTTAAAATCGACTGCAATATTTTGCAAATCATGCGCACTTCGTTAAGGGTGAGCGTCAGTCTTTTTCGGCCTATAGTTGGCGCAATGACATTTTATGTCAAATGAGGATAGCACGCCAATTCTGGCTTCTCATTTATTGTCACCCAACAAAACCCAGCCAAACGGGAATGATGCGTAATAAAACCGTACTTGAACTTGTTTCTTGGAATTTCGTTTGTGGTCAGGCAGCTGTATTCTCCGAAGGGAAAAGAAAAGAGCCCCTTTCAGTGGGGGATGTTCCCTGGGAAACTCATCTGGTGACTGAAAGTGCACTAGGAAGAATACTGGCATAGTAAAGAAATCGCTAATTTCGATGCAAACAGCTAATCTATATAAGTAAAATTGAAAAACTGTCTGTCTGTCTCATCATCAAGGGAGAATGGCTGAACCGAATTTAATGAAATTTTGTGGGTAGCCTTGAAATAGCTCCATTTAAAATTTAGTCTATGTTTCGAGTTTCTAAGACCAGGGTTTGTCTAGATATTAATTAAAAACGAACAATTAAATATAGCATTATGCAGACGATATTATTTCCGTCAATTTATTGGAAAAGAATTATATCATGTCACGTGGCAGGCGATTAAATCTTTTCCGATATAAAATAAATTTCACAGATGTTGCACTTTTGATTGGATTATATCAATTACGGTCTTCACATTATTATTATTGATATTTTCGGAGATTATTGATATTTTCAATATATTACGTCATTGTTTTATTTTAGCAAAAATTGTTGAAACTTATATTGTAAGTAGTGCGGATAATATTCTACAAACGCACGGGTATCTTCTAATCTACGAGAATATAAGTAGTACAAGCATATTGACATATATTTTGACGTATATTGGCATACATTGGAATGAATTACGGTTTTTAGATTTAAAGATTACGGGATTATTGATATTTTCAATTTATTATGTCATCTGTTTAATTTTGGCAAAGATTTTAGAAACTCATATGTTGTAGTACATGTAATCTACTAATACACGGATATACTTTCTAATATTCGCGAATGTAAGTAGTACGGGTCCCATACAATTTTAGCGCTTTTATTTTGCATATATTGGTTCAATTTCATATTTTTTGTACATCCTGGTCCCGCAAACGGGACCAGGATATTTTATTCTTCAGATCTGTCCGTGAAGATAAGCTTGCATAGCGAGAAAAGATATTCTTAAATTTCTTTTTAGGAGCAAATATTTAAATTAACAATATGATTTAGTATGCTATAGGAATTTTCACATGATCGGGAATTTAAATTTCTTTATATTATATACTCCGTACAAAGAACGGGTATACTGCTAGTAAATGTATAAAATGAATAAATATGATAATAATTATTACAGTTTACTATACATTGATGATAATCTGAGATGGAATTCTCAGAATTTCATACATTTTTATTACATATAGTTGACTTTTTCAGATTCAATATCCAGTAAATACCATAATCAAAAATAACACATTTATTTGATGCATTTAGTCCGCTTTGCACCGTTCAAGAATTAAAAATGTTTCTTTCAGAATTATTTAGATCTTGTATTTTGAAAATGTAACATTTTGAGGATAATTTTGCCCTTTTGAATTCATTGTTTGATTATAGATTAATCGAAGTCATAAACATTCAAGTAATCTAATAGTGCGTATTATACAATTATATCTCTTTTCAGCTTTTAGTCTGTCTAAATATAAAATTTTATGGGGATGCTTTTATTTGTTCTGATGTTATCCTGTCTGTAATACAGACAGGAATAACGATATCCAATAACAACCGAACCATATTCAAGTGGTCATCAAACAGATGTCTTTGTAAAATTCACAAAATTAGAAAATTTCTGTACTCTAACAATGTTTGGATTTCGAATCGATGTATATAGTTATGTGCCACTCTAGATGTGTTCATTTTCTTTGAGACTTGGAACCCGTAGTAGTAGACAGACATCACTCGAGAGGGAGAGCCCGAACCCCAAATATTTCTTTTATTGAGTAAGAAGACATGAAAAATCAGAAACCATCAGAATCATCTGTAAAAGATCAGAATCGCCTGGCCGCAGTGTTTCTTTCAGGACATTTTAGCCGGTGGAGCGAATGATATTTTAGGGGGGGGGGGGGGGGTTATTTGCCCTATATAAATATATCTAAATGCTGTCACATAAATAGAAACTAGGTTGACATAAAATGTCTTCCGGAGGTATGCCTGAAAGAAAACTGCCTGGACTGTCTCAGTCTTCCCCTAGAAACAATTTAGTATTTTCCCATGCTACAACCAATATTCTGCGAATTATCTTTCCTTTGCAATCGTAAATAATACTATTTGAAATTTATTTCGAATAATTCATATTTTAATCATGCCAGTGGCATAGTCTGGGGGCATGTAGTTTTAGTTTTTATAGAATGTATCTACACTTAGCTTGAATGTATCTACTCTTACACATTCGTTGCTGTTATGCTGTCACTTGGACATTACTATGCTGTCACAAACGTCAAAAATAAAAAATTTCGTAATTTTTTGTCGAATTTCAAAAAATTTTATCTACTAGTTTGATTTTATAACAAAGTCGGATATAAAGTTTCATGAAAATCCATAGTTGTGGTACCTATTGTGTACACAAGAAATAGACCACAGACTGACATCACTCTAAAAATAGTCAAAACGTATTCAGGAGGCACTAAAACCTATATTGGCATCAAAATTTCGAAATTGACAATTTTCGCGAAAACAATACTTTATACTATATTCAATGGTATAAGAAAGTAAATTTTACGGTTCAGTGGCATAACGCCAGGGCAAGCAGGAACTACAATGATGGGGGGGGGGGGGGGGGGGAGCGGTCTTTCGAATCCAATTTCACACAAAATCCAATTTCACACAAAATAATTTTAGAAGGTTTGAGTATTCGGATTTATTACAGAATTACAAATCTTTTCAAAAGGCTAAAAATGCTTTAAAATTAAACTGCTACAAAAATAACTATAAAATAAAATTTTTGCTAAAAAAACCCAGCTTCTTACTTCAATATAGAAAGACAGTTCAGCCACACCAGCAAACGCAAGAACTGGATTTCCTGCATTTGAAACTGGTTCATACTAATTACTTCTTTTAATTTTACTTTATGTTGAATTATTAATAGCTATATTATATTAGGATAACCCACAAGTGACTTATCTACCAAATATTGAAAAGTTAGGTCAATTAGTTTTTTGAGCTAGACTGGATACATACACTGTATACTATTTTTAATGTGACAGACAAACATGCCAGTCACATTAAAAAGAGTACTCTAAACATATAGATCTGCAGAAAACTCATGTTGCAATTTTTAACACAATACCAATACTTTTTCTATATATTGTAGGGAAAGTAAAATTTAATTAAAGACAGTACATTAAAGTAACATTGACAAAAAAAAAAATTGTAATTATATTAATGGATTATATTAATGGCAATAAAATTTCAGGTACAGAAATTTTTGATTGCTGAAGAGAAAATTCAAAATTCCGTAGATATATTGATATTAAAAATTATTGAGGTTAAGTACAAAAGCAGAAGCAGTATGGGATGTTTAGGTGGCATGTTTTTGCATGAAAAAAAATTAAAGTAAGAAAGTTGATGTTGAAAGGAAGAGCCAAAAAAATTACTTGTTGCAGAAGAGGTCAGAATGACAGTATTATTAATGGCAATAAAATTTCAGGTACAGAAATGTTTGCTTGCTGAAGAGAAAATTCTAAATTCCATAGATATAAAGACTTAATTTATGAAGATCATATAGCCATACTGTCAAGGGCTAGCATCTTTCATGGAGGACATTGTTTCTAAAATAGAAACTTACATATAGCAATCAAGAACCATGAGTCAAAATAAAATTTTGATAACACATGTTGCTATTTATTATATCCAAAAATAACTAATTGCATTGAACTTGAAAGTTGATAATTATAATTTACCACTTCTGTTAATTTTATAAGCAATAGTAAAGAATTAACCACTAAATTTTTGCATCATGAATTTAAATAACTACAGAATTCCTAGAATACATATATTTTCAACTGCATACTTTTTACAGGCATTCAACAAAAAACCTCTCAATTCTAAAATATTGTATTGTAGAATATTCATGAAAAGAAAAAATTGCTAGTGTACTTATGTCAAATCTTTATCATTCAAGTTTCAGATTCACTTTACTTGATATGAAGAATATATCATAAGTATATAAGAAAAGACACTTGTATGCCCCTGATATCTGATACAGTTTCACATTAAAATTGCATTAATACTTATAGATAACATTAGTACGAATACATTCTTAATATGAATGGCGATGTTTTGATATGCAACTACCCATTCCCCAGATGCTCTTGAAAAGACTACTATAAAAAAAAAATTAACATCCACAAACACCAGTACTAACTTATAAAATACATCAGGCCTGTGAATATTCAAATCACTTTTCATTAAGTGATTTGAAGTCATAAAAATATCTCCCTTATGCATAAAAAATAATTTGTATTCAGTTAATAAATTTTAAGCCCTGTTAATATTATATACTTTGTTAAGTACGGGTTAATGTTAATGAATGCCTATTTTCCTTTAGACTATCAATTTTCTACGATCATTATAAATTTTTATACCAACATGTTTATATATTTCTGAGTTAGTGTTCGTAAGTTTAACTAAATTACTGATGTGCAATTACTAATTCTTCACAATAGCAACATTTGAACTTACTGTTGGAAAAATTTTAGAATTACATTTTATGCAACTATGATTCGACATGTGGCTGGATAGCAATTGGTTTTAGCTTGAAAGATGAAAAAAATGCATATATTAACTTCAATACCTAAAACAGTAACGTGGTCTTATTTCTTTGGGTTATATATAACATAATTTGTCTTAACTATTTTCTGAAAAATTTATATGTTCAATCATAATGGTTAATTTTTAACGTATTATGATTTAAACAGTTTTTACAAAGTTTACACGAACAGTTTGTATACTAGCTTTGAAAAAAATGTACCATATTCACTTTCAAAATACTATTTTATATTAACAAGTGAAAAAAGGTAAACAGTAAAAGTTAATATTTTACAAAGGGGAAACATATGGATGCAATTGAAAAAATTAGCACAATTTACTTCGCAGCAGATTGTTGAATTTTGAAGAAAATAAATAACACAGATATGCAATTTAACATTTTATTGAGACGGCAAATCTTAACATTTATACAGATTTCTTAGTATTTTGAATAGTCATAGATGCAATTATAGATCATTTAATACATATTTTAAATAATCTGTTATGAGTCATGACGAATCTCTAATTGATGAGGTTCAAACAATCTGAAAAGAGTAACCTGAAAGATCAAGGTATGATTAAATACAATTAAAATAATAATGAAATTTCAATATATATTTCACACTTTCAAAAATGTCATATTTTGAAACTAATAATTATTTTGATATGAAATTTTCAGCCCCATACACTAGTACTTTTAAAAACTAGAACTGCAATTTGATGCAAAAACATTCTTTGTAACACTGTACAACATAGTTGAAAAGTGTTTATATATAACTCTGTTCATTCATTCTGTCTGTCCATTCGTACGATAACTGCCATAAAAATGACTTTATCAAAATCAAATTTTAGTATGTTGTTCAGACAGTTTGTGGGACATATGGGAATATAAATGAATAATATTACCCAATTAGTTTTGGATTGAACCCGGGTTGAAAAAGTGAAATACATTATACCCTCTAGGACTTAAGCAAAGTTAAAATTCACAAATTGCTTTGAAAATTTCAGAAAATATTCAAATAAAAAAAAATTTAGCAAAATCTGCTTGGTAGTTTTTAAAATAAAATTTAAAATAATAATGGCACCCATATTATATGAAGAAATCACATGAGCCACTTGAAAATAAAATATTGCATCCAACTTATTTCCCAATGTAAAATTCGTGATTTAAAGTTCTTTTAAATTTATATTTAGTTTTGCATCCATCCTAAAACAGCTTATTTTTTGTGTAATTTGTGACAGCAATATGGTTCACCATGTTGGACAATGTATAGGCAAATGATGGTGTATCAAGTGCCTGGCTATTTGTAATAAATATTGCATATTTGCACTGTATGCATTTTAATATTTAAATTCAACTCTATGTTTAAAAGGTCTTCAGCATAATGAATTATATAACCTGATGAAAAATAACTTAAATTTTGCTATTCTAAATCTGTAAATTGTAATGGTGATAAAGATATTTCTCAAATTATACAGCTTGACACAAGATTAAAAATTTGAAATTTAAATAGAGATACTTTTCAAATTATACAGTTTGACACAAAATTATAAATTTTCATATAAAACTTGAACTTTCAATATAGAAAATGGTCTCAACTTAAGGAAAATCCTAATTCAGTAATTGTAAGAGTCCATCAAAAGGAGAAGTGAAAAGAACACATTTTTCAAAATAAGCAATTTGGCACAAAATTAAAATTTGTCATATAAAATTGGAAAGTATTTATAACTTATATAACAGTAGATAATGGTAAATTGCAATAGAATCCACCACCAGCAGAAGGGAGATTGAGATATTTTTAAATTATACAATTTGCAACAAAATTATAAATTTTCATATAAAACTTGAACTTTCAATACAGAAAATGAGTCCATTGTATGAGTCCATCAAAAGTAGGAGTGAGAAGAACATCTATATATACTAATTGCCAAGTGTCCGTCTGTCTGTCTGTCACGCTTTTTTTAGGCACTTCCCGAATAGATAGAGACTTGCAATTTGGTACACGACTCGGTCGTTCGATAAAACCACCTGGAATTTTTCGAAAACATTCTATAGAAGGGGTGCCCCACACCAAAACGTTCGAAAAGTGAAATGATGGGAAGCATGTTTTGCGATGAGATAGACTTCAAATTTGGTGCATGGGTAAGCAGTTTGAAAAGGAAAAAGTGTACAATTTCAGATTTCGAATATTTTCTTGATATTTGGTATATAAGCCAATCATCAGATAAAAAACTCAAGATGAACAGAGATTTTCAGAAATATTCATTTATGGGTCTGCTTCACAGAAAAACATTCGAAAGGGGAAATGATAAATTAGCATGCTTCGGGATGAGATATAGACTTTAATTTGGTGTACGGGTAGATAGTTCTAAAGGAAGAAGTGTGCAATTTAAGTTTTCCAATATTTTCTTCTTTAGAGGTTCTGCATACCAAAATATTCGAGTTGCCGAATAAATATGAAACGTGAATTATTCAAAAATTTACATTATTCAGGTGTTGCTTATTGTGAGACCGTTGATATTCAACGGGTATTCGTCTAGTATTTTTTAAAATATACAATTCAGCACGAAATCAAAACTTGTCATATAAAACTGGAAAGTATGTATAACGAGTATAAATATCACAGTAGATAATGGTAAAATGTAGTAGAATCCGCCACAAGCAGAAGGGAGATGAAGAAACATTTCAAATTATATATACAGTTTGGAACAAAATTTTAAATTTTCGTATAAAACTTGAACTTTCAATATAGAAAATGGTCACAATTTGAAGAAAATCCTAATTTGGTAATGGACAATTCCGATTTTTTTTAAATGATCTTAAAATCAATTGATATTTATAGAGAATTTTTTTCTGATTTCAAATATCCAAGCGAAAATCTCATAAAATAATTATTTATTTAAATATCAAGAAATGAAAAAGAGCAAAATCTACTCAAACACAAAACGGCTCATGATTGGATGTGACGTCACACGGCCTGTTTGACCTGTGATGCAACATTCTACTATGTGCTGTTTCTACTGAGATATTTGTAAGTAGTTGGCGTCTAATTTTGTTTACAATTTGTTTTTAATTGTTTTACCCATTTGTTCTTGGTCTGCTTGAGTTTAAATTATGTGTTCCTTATTTAATTTTATTGTAAACATGGATTCTGGTTTTGTTAAAGGGCAATTGGACAATTTGTCTAAGATCGATTTTACTGTGATGGTGCTCTCTTTCAGAAATAATAAATATTTTGTGACAGCTGAAACTCGAGATGTAAACTTGATACCCTTTTCTTGAAGGTTTATAACAATAATAATAATAATAATAATAATAATTATTATTATTTTGTGAATTACATTTACGTTTAAGATATCTGTGGTGGAAATCGGAGCATTACGAAAAATGCAAACACTTTGGATGCCAATTTCTCCGAATGTGATAGATAAAAATGTACATATTATTTTGTTGTTTCGTTGGTTCAGATTATGAATACATGAAATAATTTTAATACTTTGGAACTTTTTTAGAAAACACTTAAAGCGTCTATCCGAGCAAGTGGTTTTTAATTTTTCCTACTTTCACTCAAACTTCAAAAGATAGATATAAATAGTAAGCGACAAAAATATGTATTAGTAAATTTAGTTTCTGAATCTACTTTTTGAGAAAAAAAAGCTAATATATTGAACCTTACTGACTTAGTTTTCGAGTAATCATCTTGACAAGTCGAAGAAGATTGAAAAATGTTCATTTTACAAGTTTGTAATGCTTATATCTTAAAAACTAAAAGTGCTAGCTATGAACAATAAGCAAGAATTTGAAGCTCTTTTAAAGTCTTGCAAGTGTATATAATTGGGTTTTGGATCGAGTGGTTCTAATTTCGATAGCTTAGTTACCTTGATAGCTTATAACCTTGATTTTCCATAGCTGGGAAAGTTGCAATATTTAAAATATCACGATTGCTGCAGCTCGGTGTTTTTACTTACTCCTTGGTGAAATATGGATGCACAAGGATGAGATATTTTATTTTTTTGGAAAAAATTATAAGTTTAAATAAACTTGAGGATTCTAAAGATGTTTAATGATTGGTGAGGTTTGAACATAATCCAGTAAGTAATTATGTGCCGCCAGACAAGTTTATAAATTAATTTGAATGTAAAATCTCGTCAGATATATTGTTAAGTTTAATATATATACTGCAAAGCAAGTTAAAAAAATTTCATTTTTTGAGAAAATTGCATATCTAGAGTCAGAGTATCCAGATGAAATCGGGACAAAAACTAAAAGTGCTAGCTGTAGCTAGGTATAAGCAGTTAGCAAGTAATTTGTAGCACTTTGAAGGCCTGTAAGCGAAACAAATGAGTGAAAAAAATGAACAAATTGAATCTTTATTTTACAAAATATTATTTACTTAAAACCATTTCGGCTCCCATCAGACTGGACGACCGACCACTGAATATATATATATATATATATATATATATATATATATTTTTGTAATGTTAAGGTGACCAATTTTTTTACAATGAAAAGGAGGACGAAAAAATTTAAGAAAAAAGTACAACGTAAATAAATGAAACATTTTATTAATTCAAACAAAAATACACTAATTATGGTTACATCCCTTTTAATTATTTACTTAAATGAGTATTTTTCCATTGAATGAATATTTTTTGTCAATATATCATTTTCTAACAGTAACAATATATTGGAAATTTCGGAGCAAGAAATATCCTTCATATTGAATTTCACCGTAAGTGCTGCAGCTAGAGTATCAACATTCAATCTTGATTTCTCACTTGTCCAAAAATCGTTACCAATTGAAAAAGAATTGAAATAATTTCGTATTTCCGTTAGAAGTAAACACGAAGTATAATATAAAGTAAACAAAGTGAAGTGCGCAATGGTGCGAGACAAATGCAAGACACGTGAAGTTCTCCTATGCACTGCGCATACGTTTCATAAACACGTCTTTCCGAACTAGAGCTCCTCTACTACCTATAGAGGAGCCTTATTCCGAACTGTACCGTCATATGACGCGTAACAGTTCGGCGCGGCATCTCTGAATACAGAGATTAACAGATTAGTTTTAAAATATCGAAAAGGAGGACAGGTAGGAGGACACTTTTTGAGGAAGGACAGAATCTACAAAAGAAGGACTGTCCTCCCTAAAGGAGGACGATTGGTCACCTTAGTAATGTGCTCCGTAATTTTTTGAGTGCAGCCTTTTACAGTTAAGTTTGTTATACAGTAAATTTAAACCAAAAGTTTAGATTGAGCGTTGTATTTTTTCTGGGAATTAAAAATAATATTTATGTATTTATGTTTATATGTATATATATTTTTTTGCATATATTTTTTATTATATGTATATATGATTTGTGAGGATTCTAAATATAATATCTAATAATTTATTTTTAAATTAAAAGCAGTTTTAAATTGTTTCTTATAATACATATTATATTTAAAAACCTATAATAAACAGTAAATTATTTATGATTCTGAATAGGTGAATGAATTTTAAATTATTTTCCATTTAATTTCTATTCCTTTTGTGCAATGTTTCAAATTTGTGATTCATTTTTTTAGATAAAATCTATTTTATAACTTTTCAAAAGCACATGTACTTAATGAAAATACTAAATTACAACTGCTCACTGCAGTATATACAGATATAAAAAAAATTTATGCAAGGAATTTTTTATATTCACTAAACTAACTGTGAACATCACACACTAAACCGGGTACAAAGTCAATAATCCACTTTGAGTCTCGCTTTAAATTCATTCATAATAGCAAAACTAAAAGTAGAGTGCCGAGCCAGTAGTGGACACAAGTAGTGGATTTTCAAAGTTTATTAAATCATAAAGAAATAACTTCTCATAAAATGGCTTTGAAAAGTGTATTATACAGTCACTGATTTATTATCATAATATATGTAATGAACACTCTTTAATGACAGTGGTGAATTTTGTTTACAATCTGGCTTCCTGCGCTTCACCTAACTTTTCACGAAAAACATTTTTTGGCACAGATATAAATATTTTATCTGATGATGGAAAACTAGGAGTCGGGCACATTGGAGAGATACAATACTTATAACTATTCGGAAGTTTGGGACAGAAGAAACAATTATAATTATCGGAACTTTACGAATGTAACCAAACTAATATACCAATTCTCAAAGACGAGAGCCGTGGACGAACCTGGTGATGTCACATTCTCTATGCGCCAAAATGGACCGTTTTCCTGCCACAATCAGAAAGGCGAATTTTGACTGCTAATAAAACGTGAAATACAGCTCGAAGAATAAAAATTTTTGTATTTTTGTCCGTTTTGGAATGAATAAAAAATTTAAAAAAAGAGACCGGAATTGTCCATTGTACAAGTCCATCAAAAGCGGGAGTGAGAAAAACATATTTTTCAAAATATGCAATTCAACACAAAATCAAAACTTGTTATATAAAACTGGAAAGTATCTATAACGAGTATAAATATAACAGTAGATAAGGATAACAGAGACCGGAATTGTCCATTGTAAGAGTTCATCAAAAGCAGGAGCATGAAAAACATTTTTCAAAATATATTCAATTCAGCACGAATTAAAAACTTTTCATATAAAAATTGAAAATATTTATAACTTGAGTAAAAATATAACAGTAGATAATAGTATATTGTAATAGAATCCACCATAAGCAGAATGGAGATGAAGAAACATTTTAAATTATACAGTTTGGCACAAAATTAATTTTCATATATAGAACATGAAATTTCATTATAGAAAATATTCACAACTTGAAAAAAATTCTTGAAGGATATCGTCAGCTTAAAAACATACGCAAAAGTACACTATGAAAGTATTCTAATGAAGATACCATACAATTGAATTTTCAATTCTGTCATAATGTTTCCCTTATATTATATCCCTATGTGTGTATAAGGAAGGTTATATTTCACAGCAATGGTGAAATCCACAGAATTACGTGTTAAATCAAAGAAAAGTTTGGAAAGTTTACCTCTGTGTCAATTGTACCATCCACTTCTTGTTGATCTGAAATGAATCCAGTCTTTGGGTATTTTACATGTTTAGATTGGAGTAATGGAACATGACTTTGCGCATCACGGCTTCAAATTTCTCCAATTATCAACTTCATGCTGGGACTTTTCAAAATGTCCCTTTAACAAAGAGGATTTAAAATATTACAAACAAATTTTTGAAAACATTGAGAACAAAACTATCACTAAACTTGCACTCTGGTGTATGTATATATATATATATATATATATATCACAGTGTCTATTGAATTGCATTAAAAAAGTTCAGAGTTTTTTAAAAAGCGGTGAAATGGTTTTTTTTTATATGTAATTTTTGGTTAATATTGCATTGTTCTCAACATATTTTCATGGAGTGTTGATAAGTTGTTGCTAATTAAGAAATTAATTTAATCACAATTAAAAAAGAAATTTGTATTTATTAACTGCAAATGCAATGCAATTTGAAGTGTATTGATTATAATTATTTTATGCAGTACAACTCAATTCAATGAATATAAATAAGAAAATAAAGAAAACAGCAATTTAATTAAACAGATTAAAAAATTAGGGCATATAATGCATATATATCTTAAATATTTTGGCAATATTTACTTTAATAATTTACTTTTATTAATAAATCAAGTTTAAGTTATAAAACTTTATTAAGTAACTTTTGATTTGATATGGCAGTAATTACGATCCATTTAGAAGTTATATTTTGCCTCACTAATTCTGCCCTTAGTGCTAATTATTTACGGAACAGATTGGATATAAAGAATTAGCTGCGGGAATTTTACTCCCGACAGCGGAAAAACTGATACATTGTTATTCGCCTAATGTGAACCACAATTTATGTAAACACACTGATGAAAATGTATTTATTGAATAAACTAAAATTTGCATGTTTGAAAGAGCTCTGCATATCCAATCGTATGCTTTTTGGAAAGTGCTGTAGATGTAAAAACATTTATTTTTACATAAAAAACATTTTTACACTCAGGGCAACATTTTTTTAGTACTACTAATACATGAAATAGTTGTACTGCACAAATGCTGGAAAATTAATACTTTGTATATTCTAACAGCAACAGAAATTAAATCCGCGATGGTTTGTTTATGTTTCACAAGAAAATAAAGCATATTCAAAGAGAAAAAAATTTGCACTACTTACGCTTGATTTCTTTCAATCGTCTGTTCCTTTGAGATTTCGACATTTTGCCGCGCTTCTTCGATTTATTTTTATTACTTGTTGAGGTTTTTAAAAGGATCGGTATAATGGTATGCATATTCTAAAGGAAATATAATTAAACATAATCAAATAAATTGCTATAAAGAAAGACAAGACGTGACTTTAAGGGTACTCAATCTGTATTGAATGTCAACACATTGATAGGGTTACTCTAAATTTCATCTTGGCGTCAATCGTTTTCTTGGCATCTTTTGAACAGAAACTTGAAGACAAAGCTGCAGTCCTCAGTGATGTACATTTGGACCACTTACTCAAATTTATAGAATAAGAAATTACCTTTCCGTGATTATGGTATTATTTTATATGATCTGTTGTTGTACTTAATAGCGTATTAGAAGGAATAGCCATTTAAAAACATTCATTAAAAATAAAAAGAGTCGATATGAATTAAATTACGACAACAGATGGCAGCACCAAAAATATTTTGAATTAAAATAATAAATATATTCTATATTTTATTGAGAATTAAATTTAGTGTTAATCTAATCTAAGCATTGCATTTTATTTTTTAGAGAAAAATTCGCAATTGTTTGAGTAGAATTTTGGCGATACAAGTGTCCCGCGAATGCTAACAAAGCGCGGATAGGGCAGAAGATTTACTGACGCTCACCCTTAAGCGAAGAATTCGTTTCGTTTATCATGATGTACTAAAAGAAAATAGTAGATCTTTTTTATCTGACAGTTAAACAAAATTTTCGTATTAAATGACATTAAATTATAAATTAATTTAAAAATTTCTCCTCATTTAAACTCAGAAAATAATTTGTTATTACAGGCGATAGCGGCTACGGGAAGCCGTCAATCTATTAGAACAAAGTAGTTTCAGATATTTTTTTTTAGGTTCGGGCGATTTTGGGAGAGAAAAGCTTTTAATTTAAAACTAGAATTTATATCATTTTGTTTAAAACTAAATTTCGAATTAAATGAAAATTATTACAGTTTTCAATCAGCAAGTTACACAATTATTAGCCAGCAAAAAGGAAAAAATAAATGATAAATAAGCAAAAATATGACTTTAAAATATTCATTCTTTTCATATTTTTCAATCAATTATAAAATATTCATTCACATTCAATGGAATAACTATTATCTACTATGTTCGAATAACTTGAAATGTTTTTACTTGACGAAGAGTCTAAATCGCTATCCGACAAATTTATCACTAATTTCTTCACAATATCTTCTATCAGTCCATCTTTCTTCCAATAAATATTCTCTACTTTTTCAATGCGTTCACAGAGTTTTTTCCATTTATTTTGTAATACTTTTAAAATAGCTTCTTTAAGCAACAATTGTAAATTGTTAAAATAGATAAAATACTTATCTCAGTGTCATTAAGCGATTTCCCCTCACGTTTTATCTTTTTAACTGATGACGTTGAAACCTTCGTCGCTTCCGCAGTTCTCTTCATTATATTTGAAATTGGTATTTTTAGAGAATTTGAGGTTTTTCCTCTTCAAAAAATGCCGTAACATTGTGGACTATTGCACATGCTTGCGAATGCAAAGTCTTTCCACTTTTAAATGTAGTCATTTTTCAACTAGACAAAATCCACAAAGTGTGCAACACAGTACAAGTTACTATACAGCTTTAAAAATCACAGAATGCAAGCGTCTGGCATTGACCCCAGTACAAAGCGAAATGCGACTTTCGTCGGTTCTATCTACGCCAAATCGAAAAAAGCGCTTTCCGTCACACCTAAAATGCAGTGGAATAACCTGTTTCCATAGCGACCGCCACCAAAACGTCTGCTGTCTGGGGTCTTTCTCGTGGCGGTAGGACAGTAGATAGGCCATTGCTATACACGTTGTACGTTGCTTCAAAAATATTAATTTAAACTTTAAGTAATAAATATGTCATCTAAATATTTTCAGGATATGGATGATCGAGCTAAAGTTCGATATTTACTAAAAATTGCATGAATAGGAAACAAAGATCCTCATTCAATGTGTAAAAGTGAATTTTCAACATATGCATCAGATTTTCCAAAACTTTGTTATTTCGATATGGTGAACTACTTAGTTTTCGGGAAAAGTGCATATACGTCCAACGAATTTAAGGCATTTAAAAGTCTAGAAGCTTTTAATCAGTTTGCTTGTGGCTGGGTGAAAGATGTATACACAGTCAAGATCTCAGGATTATGCCTCGTAATTGGAAAGGTAAGAGTACATGCTAGTTACTTTCCTTATATACATAATGTATAAGGAAAGTATTGTGACGGTTTCGTAAATTCGAATTCGAGATTTCGACGGGAGAGCACATTTCAAGCATTCCTGATCGCGAATCAAACATTTTTGAAGTGTGTGTGTGTGTCAGTGAATCTGTGGAGACGATAACTGACGAACGAATGGACCGATTCGAACGAAATTTGGTACAAAAATCACAATCTGTAAACACTGGAAGCCTGTTGTTTTTGAACGTAATCGAATGTTCAGAACCCCCCCAAAATTTTCGAGTGAAATTTTGAAAAAATCGTCAAGAATCAAAACCGCTAATAAACTTACGCAAATAGACATTTCTTATGTAATTTTTCATTAGAAAACGATTAACATAAATTTTAAAACGCTAACATGAACTGTTCTCGAGATATTGCACATTTTTAAAAAAAATTATCAAAAAGTCATATAAAATTTAAAAAAAAAATGTATTTCCTATTGAGAAACATCAGTGTTGTTTCGTCATTTATGAAGCGCCTGGCAGGTTATGCCGTATCTTCGATGTGTGCGTTGAGTATCTTGAAGCTTTGACATGAGTTGGCTGGATTGCAGGTGTGCATATAGAGTCCATAGGGACCACCCACAGCGGGCGGAGCAACGGGATCTGTTTTTCCTGTTGGTCAAGAGAACTGGAGCACAACTTCGAAAAACTATCTTGCAAGGCAGAGTTAGTTTAAGTTATGGGGAAAGTTTGAGGTTTTTTGATCTGCAATTAGTGTGATTATATCAAAGGTCTTTTGCATCGGGTCTACGTCTGCTTTAATTATTTTGGTGATTTGATTTAAGAAGTTCCTGACATCATTGATATTGAAATAATCTTGTATTTCTTTAAAAAATTTAATGAATTCCAGAAAGAGGTTAGGGGTTTGATTTGAAGATTTTGGGGCATCTGAGTGCGTGTGGGCCACGTGCTCTTCAGAACTTGGTGTTCCTGTCTCGGCACGCGCCATCGCCACGTTGTCTGTAACAATTTCGAGGTTTTGTGATTTAGGGAGCTGTGGAAAGTTTTCCATGCTCAAGTTTGAATTTTCTGATCTATTGATACGAAGGTTTTGGGGTTTGGTTTTAGGTTCCTGGAACTTGTTACGGTTCCAGGGGTTTTTGGGGCAGAGCCTAAAGTTGGCGGGGTGAGCCCCACCACAATTAGCACACTTTGCCGGAAGGTCCCTAGGCATTCGCGAGTTTGATGGTTTTCTCCGCATTTTAAACACCTGGCGGGAAGCGAGCAATTATCCGAAGAATGGTTATAATTTTGACAATTGTAACAAATTTTTACTCCTTTTGATTTGAAGGCTTGCACTACGATTCTCATGTACAGAATGGAGGTGAGGTTGTAAATTTTCTCCCACCCCTCAGCCGGCTCTAGGCAGACCAAGAAGATGGGGAGAGGTGACCTATCACGACGATTTCTAAGCTGTGAAATCCTAACAATCCTGAATCCTTCACGGGATATAGCTTCTTTAATAGAGTCTATGCTAGTGTATCACTACTTTTTTTGGTCTTTCGTTTTTTAAGCATATGGAGCTAAAAGGGATTTTATTCTGAGTCAGGTGAGTCTGTACGCTCCTGTAATCCTCAACGGATCCAGGAGTGAACCTAATCACCCTCCCCATCAGAAGTCCTTCAATTTTAGTGCCTAAAGTTTTGTTTAATTCTTCTATGAGGGCTCCCCAATTAGTCGAGGAGTCAACATAGAAGGAAGAAATTTTAGGATTAGGTTTTGGGTCACTATTTCCATTCTCTTCATCCTGATTATCAAGCGGCATGAATTTATTTTTAAGAAGAGGGAAGTCCTTACTAGATGCAGCCTCACGTGGCATGGCCTCAGCTAACTCAGCAGCCGTAATCTCGTCATTAGGCTTCCTGCGCTTATTGCGCGGGAGCTCAAAATTTAGTTTGAAAGATTTCGCGATTTTGGTTTTGTATTGACTATACAAAAATTCCTCAGATAAGCTATTCCATGTTTTGATGACATAAGCAGTAGCCTGATAGGATATCCTAACCAAGAGGTTCTCAGGGGTAGGGGTATCCGCTAGCAAGATAGCATCAGAAGTTATGCTTACCAATATCTCTTTGATGAGTGCCGCCTTGTCGATGTCCTCGGCATCCTCGATGGCGATTTCGGCATCCAGGTGTCTCTTGGCCCAGTCATAGATTTCACAGTGTCTGTGGATATCGAAGGCTTCATTTTTGGGTGTCTCAGGGGTATATCCCACGCTTGCTTCGCATCTGGCAGCGAAGGATGTGAAGTGCTCAGGAGTCTTGTGCACCTGTCACACCAGCTTCTCAGCACGTGCTGCTCCGTCCAAATCTTTTCTTTTCCTCCTCGTCGATCTCCATGGCATCTGCCCAACTGAGAGTCTCTTTTTCCTTGTCCTTCCTGTGTCTTTCGAAAATATTTTTTTCCTTACTCTTGGTCTGTCTGCCTTTCACGTCCTCCTGTTTGTCTTGGGGTATCTCTTTACTGTCGTTGGGTTTCTTGACTTTAGGCCTAGGCATCTCGGCTATCTCCTGTCGTCCCTCAGTTTGTACACTTTCCTTTGAAATCCATTTATATTCCTCTTGTTTCTCCTGTACCTCCTCCTCTGTTTTTCCAAAGCTCTTAACAAATAAATCTTTAATAAGCAGTAATTTCTCTTTTTCCTCCGGTGAAAATATCTTGATTAGCTTAGCCCGATATATTTTACCAAAACTTGGTACAGTTATACCCAGGCTAGCACTAAAAGTCACCACGTGCAATAGTCTCAGGAGCTAGCACGAACTCGTCCGAACACCAGCTCGACCAGTCTCGTTCACTTTTCATATGTAATACCATGCGATAAATTTGGTGACATAATTCTCGTGGATCTAGCTCATTCCATTCATGAGAAAAGATACTTCGAGTAATATTTTGTATTTGAACGCCAATAGTCATTTATCTGCTATAAGAATAACATATTTCTCCGTCAGTAAAGCTTGGCGAGATTTTGACGACGAATTTGGCGGAATGTCTCCAACTTGGCGAATTTTTGAAATGTTGTCAAATTAACGAAAATCTCGCCAAATGGATTAAAATGACGCTAAATCAGCGAAAATGACGATAATTGTCAAAAATTCAATATCTTGGAAAGAATATAAGTATCTACTATAAGTAAAACCTATTTTTTTACTGTAAAAATAGTAAATTCATTGTATTATATAAGGAAAGTCATGTGTTGCCCACATCGGGTTTTTTAAATTTATTTTGATGATGATTTTTAGATTGATATTGTTTTTTTTTTCATATTTTATACATTTATTGTAAACTATAATGTAAGAATTTATGACACCTTCTTTCACTTAAGCATATTATTTAAACTTAAAATTTATATATATATATATGTAAACACAAATGTTGTAAAATATGAAAACTGTTTCTATGAAATTTGTCTCGTGCACTTTATTGGGGGGGGATAAGTTTTGTGATACTTTTGTACTTATTATTTTTTATGATTGTGTAGATTTTATGAATACCTCCTTATCATTGCGATTTAAATGCAATTGAAATGGCTTGGACTTCCATTAAGAGGTATGTGCAAAAAAGGAACGTCAATGCTGAACTTAACAACAATGAAAAATCTTACTTCTGAAGCCATTGCCAGTATTACAAAAGAGCAGTGGATTAAATATTGTGAGCACGTAGTCAAAGTTGAAAATAAATATTGGGAAATAAATTTTGTAGTAGGTGCCGGCTCTTCTTCAGAGCAAGTCTCAGAGTCAATTAAAAGTGCAGACTCAAATTTCGGGAATGATGACAGTGACACAATTTTTCAAATATTTATATATGAAAAAATATATATAAAGTAATAATATTTTATTGTATTGTTTAAATGTTTTAGATACTTTTAAATAAATTTTCCAAATTTTGTATCTCGGGGGGGGGGGGGGGATAGATTCCTTCGTTGACATGGCCATGTAATCTAAGCTCTAATGCAGAACTTTCCATTGTTTCTTATTTTCATTAAGATCAGCTCTTTTGATGACCGATAGCCACTTCTCCCGGCGCTCTTCAATATGATGTCTTTTTGACTCATTTCCTCTAATTAATACAGCAGGGAGTCTAAAAAAAATTTGCTGTCTCGATCAGAACGATTTCCGCATTTGGAAACACCACAAGCGGTAGGCATAATGACAAATATAAAATTTTGTAACCCTATACACGCCAGTATATCTACAATTGACTCAAACGCAAAGCATGCAATATATGACTACCAGCAACGGTTGCTAGGGGGTAGCTTGGCGATGTGACGTCAGGTGAAAAAGCTCTATTATAGCCAGAATGACCAAGGATTTTCTCAATCAATGTTATGAGGTCACATGATACACAGAACACGTGTTTCGCCTGAAATGCTGTCTAGAATCGCGCAGAATAACCATGGTGTTTTTTCTCTGGTGAGTGACCAAAATAATATACTTCAAAATAATATACTTCGTTCTATTGCTAATCTTCCGATCTACGTCAAGTTAGAAGTTCCGCATAAAGACCTCCAAATTAGGCCCTTTTTGGTTCATGTCAAGAAATTATCTATCAAATTTCACAGAGGTCTGAGAAGCGTAAATAACCCTACGCTCGACAGTACCCCACGTTACCACCCTCGCAATACGAAGGCGCGCAGGCGCCCGAGGTCATTGCCGGGGCGTCCCGTGCGTGATATTTACCTCCGCCCTAAAAAGCAGAGCCGTCTAGTATAGTTTTATCTGCTCTCCTTTCCGGTCAGACTTTTAACCATTTCTGTAACCCTCCCTAGTTTTGGGAAAGTTCTTCCACCTTTTCTTTACAAGGCTTAGTTCATGTTCAAGGTCCCTGCGCCCCTCGGGGCGCCCCACTTTCCTCTTCTCCTTCTTTCTCTCTGCTGGGAACCCACTTGGGCCCCAGTTCACTCCTTTTCTGAAGACTTGAGGGAAGGGCGGGACTGCGGTCCCCCCCCCCCCCCCCGAGCACACTTTTAGTCCATCTATTTTTCTGCACTGTCACTCTTATGCTATCTTTTCATTTAGTCTGAAGGGAGGAAATTTCCTCTCCTGGGTACTTCACTGATCTCTCCGACCTTGAACCTTGAACTGATAACTGACAAACAATTGTTAATGGAGATGACCATTCAGCTAACATTTCAAACACACTCTTGACATGTGCAAAAGTTATACAATAAAAGCAATGCACAACTCATTGATTGTTTTAAAGCTGGACCAAGTCTTGTTTAACATAAATGATAATAAACTAAATATCACAACAAAATTACTTACATCTACAAAAGAAAGCTTGTTGAATGAATGTTTGTCCAAAAAGTACATACAAAATCGTTGAAAAGTACATACAAAATTAGTTAAAATATATTTCAACATATGTGTATGCCTGCATTGTGTAACTATTTATTACCAGACATTGGGTGGTTTGTGTAAAAAGATGCTAGTATGAATTGTTATAAAGATTGACAAATAATTGATCAATTACACATGCAATATAATTTTTACATATAGATATCTTTATAAATTCTTGGCTAGAAAAACACTGGAAAACTTGCTGATATTTTATAAACAGCAAAAACTTCATTGTGTTCATCTAGCCTTTCTGAGGTTTAACCTTCGACTAGAGATATAGATAGACTGCGCATTGCTATTCAGAAGAGATTGAAAAAGTGACCACTGCATGTATCACGTGACTTAGGGTCGAAGACTCGCAGACTTGGCGACTTATTGCCGCTCTTGGCGCTATAAAATAATTTTTTGTACTGGAGTAAAACAGTGCTGAATACGTCTGATGTATTTCAAATTACCTATTGTTTAGGTCCTAACTAATCATGTTCCATTAATCACACTAACATGAAATTTGGCATGTCGTTGTCTTTTGTGATATATTTTAATTTTCTAGTTGGAAGGTCCAAATTTAGTATTTCGTTGTCTTTTACGGTATATATTGATTTCTTTTATTTTGATCCTTATCGGGCTAGCCCACCCTGGGCCCGCCATAGATATATACTCATTATGCGGGAATAACTCGAGATCCGGTGTATCTAGAAAAATCATATCATATTTGGTATGATTATCTTTCATGGTATATTTTAATTCATTGGATTTTGAACCTTACCATCCGAGCCCGTACAGGAACTGTTAAGAGTAATGCACTAAAGAATAACTTAATGTTATTCTAAGGAAAAACTCGGGAACCGGAGCAAACATTTTGTATGGTGTTGTCCTTCATATATTTAAGTTACATACAACTAATAAAAGGGTGTATTTGAAAAGAAAATACGTTTTTTGTTTGTTTTTACTTGTTTTCAATTCAATTAATAAAAGCATCAGTGAAATTGGCCTTAATTTCGAAAAAAACATTAATTATATTATTTAAGGTTGTTGATGTTTAATATTAATGCATCAACATTTTAATAATGAATAAAAAACCTGTATAAACTTTGAGATTTTAAAAGTATACATTTACAGAGCTACCATACCATTTAGTATTATAAACGTGCCACTAAAATTATTCCTTAACTTCAGTAAACGTGTATTTTTAACAAAATGCTTTTTTTTTTAGTTCTTGTATTTTTAACAAAATATTTTTTTTTAGATTTTGTATAAACGAAGTGCAAAATTGCCTCAATGCCAATTTTCAAATTTAGAAATATAGCTGACCAATATACAATTCTATATAACTATTCAAAATCTTGAATATTATTCTCAAATTATGCAACAGCTACTTTATATTCCTTGACCCCCCCCCCCCCATTCAGTCATTAGAAAATATACATTCAGTCATTAGAATTACCATACCTTTTAGTGTTTTAAAAGTGCCGCTAAAATTTTTTTCTTACTTCAGTAAAACTTTATTTTTAATAAAACACTTTTATTTTTGTACAAACTGAAGTGCAAAATTGGCAGTAAGGCAATGCCAATTTTTAACTTTAGTAATATAGCTGAGAATTATACAATTGTATCTATTCAAAATCTTGTATATTATTCCCAGATTATGCAACAGTTACTTTATATTCCTTGACACCCCCCCCCCAAAAAAAAATTGCTTTTAAAAATATTTGGACACAATGTTATTATAATAAATCAAAGCAATCTGCTTGTAAGGCATTAACTTGCAAAAGTTAATGACTTTAACTTTCTAATAAAATGGCTTTATTAATTCATATTTATCAATAGAACAACACCCCTTGTTAAATGCTGGGAAGGAGTGGGGAATGAATAAACATTTTAAACACAATTTTGAAACATTTTCACACTCAATTCCTCACTGATCAAAAATATTATTACTTTGACATAATTAAAAGGATCGAAGAACGAAGTTTCAAAGAGCTAAATAGAATCTATAGGACAATAATTTCTCCATTATTAAAATTATTTTTAATTTTTTAAATATGTGCTATGAAATTTCTTATATTTATGTTGTTGCATCCCAAAATTTAATATTTTCTCAATTCTAATTTTTAACATAATGGAATGATATCTTCGCATTCTAATTTAAAAAAAAAGTATTACTTTGAATCTTTTATGAATTTACGCGGCGACTCATTATATATGTTTTTTATTATTATTTAAAATATCATTCTTTGCTTTACATATTCATCAGACAGTGAGACACTTTAGATTTCTTCATTTTTAAGATATGGAAAAAAGCCAGAGTTGAAAACAAAAATCAGTTTTGTTCCCAAGTTTCTGTAAAAAACATCCTCATCCCCCCACCGACTGTTTAAAAAATTCCAGCCTTTATAGAACACTAGGCATAACAAATAATTGTTTAAAATGACTAAACGTTAATTTTTTTTTCATTTAGCCTATTTTGATGCAATTTAGTATATTTGATGCAATTTAGCATATTTTGCACATATAGCACAATTTAGCATATTTTAATGCTTAAAACTTTTCTCTTTTCAGTTGTGTTTCCCACATCTTTCTTCATCTTTGGGAAAACTAATAAAAATAATAGAAATTAGCTAACATTTTAATAAAAGTTTTAAATGCACAAAAACTGAATTGAAAAATATTTTTGTATATTTTATTGCACTTATCATAGATAAATATTAGGAATTTTATATGGTTACTTTATACATTTCATAATCACAAAAAATTTTCAAATCGCATTTTAATTGCTCAATTTCATTTGATGCATTACATATACAGTTAAGGACTTTTTTGAAATGTTTAACGAGTATTTTTTAATGTACATACAAAGACAGTTAATACCAAAAGAAAGTGTAAAAAGTAATTGTTTCTGCTACAATTCTCAAGAAAAATTATATTTACGGCCATACACTGTATTTATTTTTATAAGTCTGGAAAATATATACTCAGCAAAAAATATCAATTTTAAATGTGTACTTACTGATATTTATATAAATTTCTTGGGAGTTATTAATCATTTCATAGTATTATATGGCATGAAAACATTGTCAGGGGTATGAAAATGTAAACAATCCAAGTTGCCGTGAAAAAAAATGTCGCCAAGAGAGGAAACTAGGCGTATTAAAAGTTTTACCTTTATTTTATTTTTCTCTTCTAATTTTAAGCATTTATAGAGGTACAGTTTATGAAAGTACACAAACATATATAAAATATTTTATTTTAAAAATAATTACAAGGCTATACATTATTTACAAAGCCGGAAAATCTACTTTTATTACAGGAAGACATGGTCGTACATGCCAATTAACGGTTTATTTTATATAAAATATCTTTTAAAATGAATGGAAACGACTTACCTGTGAAACGTAGTGTCTCCACTTTTGATAAACTTTGACGTACATCCATATGCAGCGAAGGATATTACCATATTTTGCTTAAAAGTAAAAGCAAACGTGCGATGTGCCTTCTCGCTTTCGGAAACGTAATGCAATTGCAATGGAAGGAGAGATGCGCAAGAAAATATGCGCGTAGGGGAGTGCCTAAGTCATGTGACTTAGTTCGGTGGTCACGGAGAGGTTGCTATAAGTCTCTCTACCTGTATTTCACCTCGATGGGTTTAACAAAATATGCAGTCTTTTAGTGTTGTTGTTGTTGAAACCCAGACCGTCCGACCTACCAGAAAGGTGTAAGGTAACTGTTTGGACGGTCGGGAAGTGCCATCCAATTTAGACCGGAACCCAGTGGGGGAGGCATCCACAGGGACCGTACCCTCCTTCCCCTACCACCAACCTCTCGGAAGGACTTTCGGACCCACATGTTTAACGTGATCGTACTCCGCATGAACACGGCGGCAGTTTTGGCAGTGGCTGGAATCGAACCCGGGCCTACCGAGTGCAACTCCAGCGCGCTAACCAATGGGCTACCGCACCCGCAGTCTTTTAGTGTTGTTGTTGAGACCCAGACCGTCCGACCTACCAGAAAGGTGTAAGGTAACTGTATGGACGGCCGGGAAGTGCCTCCCAATTTAGACCGGAACCCAGTGGGGGAGGCATCCACAGGGACCGTACCCTCCTTCCCCTACCACCAACCTCTCGGAAGGACTTACGGACCCACATGTTTAACGTGATCGTACTCCGCATGAACACGGCGGCATTTGTGGCAGCGTGCAAATCTAGCGCGCAAACCACGGGGATACCGCACCCGAGATGGCCAACAGCACGCGGCGTTCCGAGGTGGTCACCCACCAAGTACTAACCGCGCCCGATGCTGCTTCACTTCGGTGATCTAACGAGAACCGGTGTTTTCAGCACGGTACGGCCGTTGGCCCGCAGTCTTTTAGTGTGTACTTTTATACACGATTGATAAGAGTTTGATATTTTTGTAAATAATACTTGAATTTGATATAAAACAATCTTGAAATGATGTTAGATTATTGTTAAAAGGAAATCTGCGTTGTTATACATATTAAAATATAACTGTTACTTGATACTTCGTTAAAATATATCCAACATCATAATAGCAATATAGCGTAAAGAAAGAAAATAGGATATACGGATACTGTAAGGCTCCTATATATAGGGTCTGTAGGTACTGTAAGGTCTATATAGGAGCCTTAGGATTAAGGCTCTTAGGTAGGATACTGGAAGCGAAGTGACGTTTTTGTCTAAGTCACAATACCCCTCCCCCAATATGGGCGCCACAAAGGAGGAGTCGTAGAAAGTAGTTATTTCTATACCCCCTTTCAGTATATGCTCCGCCTTCGCAAATATACATATTTTCAAAAAATGTTTCAACTTTTTTTTTCTAAAAGTCAAATAAAAAATTACTTGGTAACTTCCTCTATGCAATATTATTATAAAATAATAAAATTTTTCTTTAATTTAGATAATGTTGAATTAATTTAATCCTAATCTAAGGTATTATGCAACGTATCTATATTGCATAATTGTAAGCTAAATGAAAATAAATTGCGGTAGTTTCTCGTGATGTAAAGATTACATGGCTACAAGGGTGGTGGTGGTGGTGGGGGGTCTATCTTGTATTTCCCAAGAGTTTACTGAATTGTTGCAAAAAAATGTATCGTAGGGAAAATAAAAGGGATGAAAGGGATGATACTCCACAGTGCCTTATCTCTGCAATGCTGATTGCTGCAATCTTGTTTCCATATATGTGTCACCGCATGAGCTTTATGATCATAGTTTCGATTATTTCTAACTCCATGTGCTATTCAAACTGATGACATGAAAGCACATGCTTGTAGAAACGAAATGTAACTGTAACTAAAATCTTCTCATATGTTTGCGAAAACAACGTGCATTATTTTTCAAACTATTAAGTAATATTCATTATTAAGAATGGCTAAACTTCATAAAAAGAAAAGTAAGCGTATGACTTGTAGAAAGAAGTATAAAATCGTAAAAAAAGTTGCTGAACATAATCGTAAACTTAGGCGTGAACGTAAGAAAAATCCCATTAAAAGAAAACCCAAAGATCCCGGAGTCCCAAACTCTGTACCGTTTAAAGATGAAATCTTGCGAGAAGCTGAACAGCGGAAACAAAGAGCCAAGGATCTGCGTGAAGCCCAGAAAGAAAGTAGGTTAAAAATGCAGTTGCAAAACAGAGGCATTGAAGATTTAGTTGCCGATGCAAATAAAAAGAGAAACAAATTCATTGCATCGGATGATCACATAGATGATAGCAGAAAAAGTTGTAGTACAAATTTTAAATCCTATTATAAAGAATTAAAAATAGTTGTGGAATCGGCTGATGTTGTTCTAGAAGTGCTTGATGCTAGAGATCCTCTAGGAAGTAGATGCCCACAAGTTGAGCAGCTTGTTGTAAGTTAGGGAAAAAAAACTAGTACTAGTTTTGAATAAAATTGATTTAGTTCCTAAAAGTAATTTGGAGGAATGGCTAAAATACCTCCGCAAAGAACTTCCTACCGCTGCCTTCAAGGCATGTACACAAACTCAAAACCATAATCTTTCACAATCTAAAGTGGCTGCTGTTCATATAAGTGAAAGTCTTCAATCTTCAAGTCGATGTGTTGGTGCTTCATTTCTTATGAAATTGTTGGGAAATTACTGTAGAAATCAAAATATACAAACTTTTACCAAAGTTGGAGTCGTTGGTTTTCCAAATGTTGGAAAAAGTAGTGTTATCAACAGCTTGAAACGTACCAGATCATGTACAGTTGGTGCAACTCCTGGTGTCACAAAATCAGTACAAGAAGTATCATTAGATAAGCACATTAAGATATTGGACAGTCCAGGTGTAGTATTTGCTAAAGATGGTTCACCTGTAACTCTAGCTTTGCGTAATGCTGTGAAAGTTGAAACATTAAAAGATGTTGTCTCCCCTGCAGAAGCTATCTTCCAACGAGCTGATCATGCACAGCTATGTTTACATTATTGTATTCCCAAATTTTCGGAATGTCATGAGTTGTTATGTTTCCTTGCTAAAAAGATGGGCAAATTCAAGAAAGGTGGAATACCAAACTTTGAAGATGGTGCTAGAAGACTGATCAATGATTGGAATAGTGGAAAAATTAAATATTATACTCATCCACCTGAGGAATTTAAACAGTCTGTCCATATTAGTGCTGAGTATGTTACTGAAATGGGTAAATCGTTCGACATATCTCTTTTGGAAGAACAAATGGAACTTGACAAAGCTCCAGAGCTTTTTCCTAGTCAGGGAGTTGTGGCTAAATCTTCTGATCCAACAGAGGGAATTGTGGATGAAATTGAAGAAATGGAAGCAGATGATATAGAGCAAGGAAGATTGACTATTGAATTTGATGTCAAAAAGGAAAACAAAAAAGAGTTGGAACAAGATTCAACTAAATTGTTGTTAGCTGAGCACCAGCAAAATAAAATGTTAAAGAATAAGTTTAAAAAACTGAAACGTAAAAGAAAGAAGGATGATAAAATTGCAGCTGCTCTGTCTGAATCAATTGATAGTGCACTAACACTTTAATGCACTTAAATAATAAAATTATTTGAGTAATAATCTTTGTGTTATTTTTATACAAATTTCAGTCATGTCTGTACATGTTTCATGTACTTAAAATGAAAATCATAATCTAAAAAGCACCTGATTTACTTATAAGTGGACTTTAATAAGTTGTATGAGTAAAAATTAAAGTGATAACTGCTGAAACATGAATATGTTTTATGGATAGAGGAGATTAATAATTTTAACCAAACTTTGACGTCCAGCCTTCTTAACACAACAGTTGAGTATTTATTTGGTAGAATTTTCAGAATTTGAGAATATTCGTGTTTATGTTATTTATTTGAAAATAAGGTTGCACCGAATATTCGGTTGGTATTCGGTATACTGCCTATTCAGTATCATAGTACAAAATTAATTCAAATTGCAAAATTAATTAAATGCAAATAAATTTAGGATGTTAAATGTAAATGCATTTAAAAAAGGCACAAAATGGAAACATTTTCTATTTTATATTGGCATAAAATAGAAATATTACCTTTAAAAAAATTTAACCGAATATTCAGTTAGAATTTTAACCGAATATTCAGTATTCGGCAAAAGATGGTATTCGGTGCAACCCTATTTGAAAACAATAACTGTTCAGCCAAATTAAAGAACAACATCCACTATTATATGTTAAAAAACTACTTGATCTTAACATTTTTTGAATTATTTAGTAAAAGCCATATGCATGCTTTTTTCTTGTGTATTTATTAAAGTAATTTTTAGCGAAGAAACTGCTGCTCACATTCTCTGTGAATGTGAGGTTCACTCTGCTCACAGATTCGAACACATTGGTTGACATGTGATTGAACCCTGAGAGCTGAATGACATTCCTGTCAAGTGCCTGCTCATCTTTGTGTTGGCTACTGGTCTCTTTTCGTAAAGATCTGTTCTGTCTGGGGTAGTACAATAGACCTCTGGTCGATGTGCTGGGCTCTTCTTAAGCCACCTGTCTCTCATTTCAAAGTAATTTTCATTAAGTGATTTTAAAGTTGTTAAGCTATGCTAGAAACATGATAGCTCTTTAACTAATTTAAATATTTATTTATTTTGTTGCGAGTTCTAGAATTTAAGAATCATAATTTGAAGAACAAAATATAAAATTGTGTTCGACTTAAATCCTTAAACTCCATTATTAAAAAAAAGAAAAACAGCTGTATCCTTATTTTTAAATAATTATGTGAAAGTTATTTATGCATGTGTTCTTAATACTAATGTTTTAAATATTAAGAGAAATTGGAACTTGAGAAAACTCATGAGTTATCCGAATTCAAGATGGGTTTACAGCATAATTTCCTTTTTTTTTTTAATAATTCCTACTTTTCCACATTTGAAAACACCTTCTCCCTATCTTTTTTTACTCACATAAGTGTGACCAATTGCAGCAGACATTTTAGGATAAATATGGGAAGGGCTAATGATTTGATATATGAAACAAAAGTGCTAATGAAGAAAATCAATCTAACTGTGTCTATTTTTATAAATTTTAATGAGTGGCTAATGATCAATGTGCATTTTTGGAAAGCAATGATGCTGTAGTTTTGCGGGATTTAAACATTTGCATGGGGTGAAACTTTGCAATTGATTTAGAAGAGTATTAAAAATGTAAACATTCTGTTTGCGATAGAATAATATATAAATATAGAAATAATATAAAAATAGGGTACAGATTTGATATAAAGCATTTGATTTTTTCCGCTTTTTTTCGGGATCGATAAATCGCCTAATGTGGAGCAAAAATAAATTACACTTGGTGCGAAATGTTCCGTGTTTTTCTGGCAACCCCTTTTAGCTTTCTGTTATCTTTGGCCATTTTATTTTTGTTGTGTTGTTGCTTTGTGTGTAAAAATGCATTAAAAGCGTGAATATCAATACAAAAATTTAAGATAGCACATGTTAATAGATAAAATATAGAAGCAGAAAATTTACATAGAAGTGATCGTCCTCTGATGACTGCAATGTAGGAAAGTTTTGGATTTCATTAAACCAGGTACTGTGTTTTGATTTAAGCATGGCTTTTGCTTTGTTTTAAACGGTAATTTAAAGTTTAATTTCTCGACTGTATAAAATTTTATGGTTTTCATGTTACGTCTGCGTAGTTGTCCAACAAACAGCTATTGCTACGTGAGACGTATAGTTTTTTTTTTTTTTTTTTAAATTTCCTTATACAACATTTTGGTAAATTCTCAGAATAGGCCCCCACTCGTTTTTTTTCTAAGTACAAAATTGCGCCAAGTTGGCGCGTTGTGCCGTGTTTTGAAATTGACTCCTCCCAATTCACAGAATACTATATTCAGAAGGTGCACTCCCATAGGACCCTATGGCAACATTTTTAACATGGGATGTCGCATAGACACTAGAGCTCGTGAGTTGGACCAACTGAACTACGATGCGTCTGCCAGACTTGGCACGTTATCGCTCGCTTGGCGATTTTTTTTTAAACGGGAGGGGAACAAAATGTTGAGGACTGTACTTTTATAATTTTTGAAACTATAGAAAGGATCAGGATTTAAAAATACATTAATCTGCAACATAAATATATTCATTAGTTTAAGAATATTTAAATAAACATAGTTATATATTTAATTCAAATAATCATAAAATAGATTAAAAAATAGACACATTGCATTGTCTCACTATAAAACATAATGCACAAAAAATTACAAGCTAACATACTCAAAAGACTGAAATATTATATAATATTTTCAGTCTAAAAAGTATACTAGCGTGTTGATCGTTAATTACTTGATCCTTAATTTATTCTGGGATACTGATAATAGACTTTTTTTTAAATATAAAAATATTCATATAGTAAATATCAAATTTACATAAATGCACTATCGAAGTTGTGGAACTCAATCATTAATTACCCGAGGGGGGGGGGGAATTTTCCACCATAAGGCACTTAATAAAAATTTTACATAAATATATACACATACTATATCACATTCAACTAAGAAAAAGCTATCCAAATATCAATTATTTCACATTTTATAAAAATACGGAATATATTTTTTAACTAATTATACCACTACCTCTTAAAATTTAGTCTAATCCGGCAGTAATAACAACACAGCACTAATTTCGTATGATGAACACATGTATACTTATATGAACACGTGTATACTTATGAACACGTGTATACTTATAATGAACACATATGTAGGATGGTGATAACTAAAATTATTTCAATTTTAATAAACATAAATTACATACCCTGTAACGCAACCAGTTTTCTTTTATCAATCCATTTCTATGAAATGATCTAAACACTTAACAAATAATCCTTTTTCACGTTACTCAAGCCACGCTAGTCTGTTGTTCTAAGTTTTCGCCGAACGAGATAGGGTTATAACATTGAAAATCGGCTTGGACCCAAACCAGACCATCGCCAAGCGCTCGGATCAAACCAGACCATCGCCAAGAGCGCACCAACCCTCTGTTTGGTCTATCTCTAATGGCCGCCGCGAAAACGAAACTATCGAGAGTGACAGGTCTGTATAATAGTCTGTGTCCCAATTGAAGTGACGTATATTCCCGTGTTTTAAAATAGGCTCCTCCTACAATAGTGACGTCTTATTCTAGAGTTTTATGAACTGTAATTTTGTTAAATGATATTGCAATTGAATATAAATAAAAGTTAATAATACTCATAAAAAGATTACAAAATACTATTTTTGTGCATTTAAAAAATATTGCGTAATAGCAGAACTATAAAAATATTGCGTAATGGCAGAATAATAAAATTTTAAAAACGCTGGATACTTAAAATATTTTTTGAATTTAAATCAATATCAAAAACTTATAAATCGAAAATTAAAAAACGATACTTAGTAAACGGATTGCACTTTAACAAAATTTAAGAAAAAACGGAACTTAGAAAAAAGTTTGTACTTTAACTAAATTTAAGAAAAAACGATACTTAGAAAAAAGATTGTACTTTAACTAAATTTAAGAAAAAACGGAACTTAGAAAAAAGTTTGTACTTAACTAAATTCAAGAGAAAACGATACTTGGAAAAAAGTTTGTACTTTAACAAAAATCAAGAAAAAAATGTACTTTAAAATTAAGAAACCCATTTTAAAAACACGGAAAAATACAAGACAATTTCAAAACACGGGATGAACAAAGAAAAAACTAACCTTTATGTAACGGATATCCATATTTTTAATTACATCCACATCGGAACACGTTTTCTTACACGTACATTCAACACTGCAACACGTTTTCTTGAACATACACGTACATTTAACACCGGAGCCTGCATATCTATTGAAAATTTGCTTAAAATGTTAATGTCCATGAATTACGAGGAATGTTTTAAATATTTATTCCAAAAAGTTTGTACGTGTTTACATCTTTGCAAATCGATCGAAAAAGATCTGTAAAAGCAAGAGTCAACGAATTCGATCAAGAAAGGTCTGATGACATACACAGAAGACTATTACTGCCTATTAAAATGCAGAATCCAAAGAATAAAAAGGCACGCGCGCAGCATCCCAAAAAGGCGAGCGCTGATTGGATGTCCGTTCGAAGGCTACCAGATTCACGAAGTAGCCAGAATAGTATTGTAACCCGCAGAATCGCGCCAACTTGGCGCTGGATCGTACTTTGTAAAATGAGTGGGGGCCTATTCTAAGAATCACCCCAACATTTTTTTTAAATATAGATTTTCTCTGTCACATTTTTTTATAGATTTGGAAGTTTAAATGAACATTTGAACAAATGAGTGGATTAAGTGTGCGTGTGTGGTGATGGGAGGGGGGGGGTGTTTATCAGTGGTGGCTCGTGAGCGAGATGTAGAGGGAGGTGCTTATCTATGTATTTATGTATATATATCCCTCAGTTTGTGCCAACTACGTCTTTTAGACTTCGAGTTCGTCGTTTGTCCGGTACTTATAAATTGGTTCCGGCATTACCTCGAACAGCTGTATACCATAAATTATTATTTTACTTGCGCTGATATACGTGTGCAAGTTTCCTTAAAATGAATAAGAGCCTATTGTAACCATGGAAATTATTTGAATACATTTCTAAATAAATTTGTAGAAATACTCTCAGTCGTATGCATGTGCAGTATTTTTTATGATAGCGTAAATGTTTTTACACCCAAAATGCACACAATTTCTCTCATATACACTCTATGGCTAATAGTTTTGTACCTGATCGTCCTTGTAACCCAAACAGTAACATAATTAGAGAGCGAAAACCAACTAAATCTGCGGTCGTTTATATGTAGAAACAGAAAAACTATTTTTAATACAAGTTTAAGAATGAATTTGGAATTTACAAAAAATTCTTATGCTTTATGCTTATCTCTATTCGTCTTTAAAATGATATTAGCGAGTTCTGCCTGCTAGTAGTCACCATATATAGCAATCGATTTTTATAGCAATAAGCAGTTAGCTAGTTGCGCGGGTGCAACAAAAGTGGATCAAAGTTTAGAGTGAGCAGATCGAGTGGGTCCATTGTAGAGTAGAAAATACAGTGTGAAAATTGCATCAAAATCGGAGCAAGAGACACTAAGATAGATAAAAATGTAAATATGAAAAAGAGGAGGGTCTCCCCTCTTCCACCACGATTGTTTCATATTGCATAATAACAGACGATGTTTGTGTGTTGATGTGTGTGTGTAAGATCTGTAGCGGAAAATGTAAACATCGTACGGCCTTGAAATGTCGTGCACGGATATTTCAGGAACCAAGGCGATGCATTTTTGTAAAATCGAAATATAACATTGAGGCTACTTAAAGTAAAAGTTACGCACAGAGGGTTGACATAATAAGGTTGTATATCTAAGTGATTGCCACCAGCAAAATCTAAATCGCTCAATTAGAAGACGAAATAAGAAATTTGGGGGGGGGGGGCGCTAACCGAACTGAAAGTTACGCCCAGGGAGCTGACACAATAAATATGTATATCCAGTTCACATGTACAAATTGTGCCGGGACTATAGCCACCAGCGGAATCAAAATCGCTCAATTAAGAGCCGAGATGTGAAATTAGAGAGGGACTACTCGTAAGGAGGAAATTGAGAGGGACTACCCTGGGCGTAAGTAAAAGTTAAGCCCAGGGGATTGATACGAAAGACATGTATATTCAAATGGTACAAAGACTGTAGCTACCAGAAGATTCAAAATCGCTCAATTTAGGAACCGAGATGTAAAACCGTGCGGGCTAGTTAAACTAAAAGTTATGCACATGGGGGGTTGAATAAAACAATATGCATGTCCAGACGATACGTGTATAGATAGTGCAGAGACTATAGCGACCAGTAGATTCAAAATCGCTTAATTAGGAAGCGAGATGAGAAATTTTAGGACTACCTCAAGTAAAATTTACGCCTAGGGAGTATCGGAGCAGTATTGATCTTCAATGAAATTAGAAGCAAAACCAGATAGATTGAGTAGTTTCCGGTGAAGGGAGGGGGGGGGGGGGAGATTTTAAGGAAAACAGCGTCAGATCAAAGAATCAAGTATCAGATTGAAAATTGATTTTTAACATTCTTTAACAAATATTTATAATTTTTTCAATCTTTAATGTTAAATAGCTGAAAAGGTAAGATAGCTGAGTAAATCAAGAGATCCACCCCCTCAGACAACACATTTCTGAAAGTGTCACTAAAAATATCCACGGGCATGCTACAAATACAATCCTCGTGACTTTTAAACAATTAAGAGGTCAAACGCATTGAAATTCATCACAAACAAAGCATAGAACTATCCTAAGAACTTTCCCTGGGGGGGGGGGGGGGTATTTCTGATGTAGGGTGGTACTGAGGACAGTACCACCCTACATCAGAAATACCCCCCCCCCCCATCCGGGCGCTTACGCAGCGAAATAGTTCCATTAAGTAATACGGGTGGGTGAGTCAAACCTAAACTGAGTGTCCCAAACAATGCATTTTTCTACTGAAGACGAAGAACAGAAACCTCCAAAATACCATAAATAACCCCCACTTATTCAATTAAGTATGAAGCACAAAATATATATCGAAACTTTTTTGAATTTCTATTTTCTGTATCTAATACTACAAAACTATTTCTTCATGAACCAAAACTGAAAGAACTAGGTCAATAGGATCAATAAAATAAATCAGAATTACATAAATATAGTAATTTATTTTCAAATATTTATTTAAACATCCAAATTTATTATTTTAAAAAGAAACGAGAGAGAGAACACTCATTTATCAAGAAAAATTTAAGGCCAAATTAGCGAAACTTAGCCAATTCGAGTCAGTCGTTCACGATATTCGTTTCTTTTTTGGCTTCTTTGGCTGAGAGCCGCGGTAACCGGCGCGAATCACATCTGATTGGAATATTGCAATGCCTGTTTTTTTAGCTGAAATTTCTATTGCCGTTATATTAACATACCATTCTCTCTATCAGCCAGAGGCGATAACAGGACGCGGCTCTCATTAAAATCCCTCGTCTTTCCCTGTAATGCAGTATTTTTCCCTATAAATTTAATATAGTATGAAAAGGGCATAAGAGAGTATTTTGTAAGTCAAAGTTTTAGTGCTACCATCTAGTGCCAATTTTATCACTTATTTCCAATAATTCGACTTTTAATGGATATAAGTTTCAGATCATTTCCTTAAAAAATATAATTAGCCTATATAACTAAAAGAATTTGAAGTGCTTGATCAAGGGGGTCCGCGCGGACTTCCTGAATAGCCGCCACTGGTGTTTATGGTATTTTAGGGGTTTCTGGCCATCGTGAATAAAATGTGTTGTTTAGGACACTCAGTATGAGGGATCACTTGACCCACCCAGCTGTCTTATTTATTGAAGTGGTTTTGCATTTTGTCATTTTTGATGCAGTGTGATTCTATCCTTTGGGAAAGGGGTAATTTCTGAATTAGAATAGTTCTGTGCTCTGGCTGATCTGCTGGTGATGAATTCCAATATGATTGACTTCAAATTAATTCTAAACGCCTTGAGTTTCCTATTTTTGGCATAACCGTGATCGATAGACTATTTTTAATGATGCTTTCAGAAATATGTTGTTTCGAATATTTAGTTTGAGGGGTCACTTGACCTACCCAGCTGTCTTACTTTTTCAGCTCTTTAACATTAAAAAATACCTAAAAATTAAAGAAATTTTAAATATTTGTTAAAAAACTTTAACATTCAATTTTCATCATGTTCCTTTTATCTGCGTCGTTTCCCTCGAAATTTTGACCCCTGGCTGGCAACTATATTACTCGGATACCATCTGGGCATAAATTTTACTTTAGGTAGCCCCTAAATTTCTTATCTCAGCTTTTAATTCATCGATTTTTATTTTAAAGATGGTTCTAGTCTCTGCACCCTGTGTACATGTCATCTGAATATACATATTTTGTGTCAGCCCTCTGGGCGTAACTTTTAGTTTAACTAGCCCCATAATTTTACATTTTTAGCGAACATTTTTTCTAATTGAGAAAATTTAGTTTTAGTTTTGCTAGTGGTTTACTATAGTTTCTGCACCATTTGTACATGTCACCTGATTATGCATTTTTATTCTGACAACTCTGAGTATAACTTTTACCTCATTTAGCTCTCCTCCCCAAATTTCCCATCTCACCTCCTAATTCAGCAATTTTGCTTATGCTGATGGTTGTAGCTGTACCATACGTACGCCTCAGCTTGATACACATATTTGATGGATATAATATACATGCATTTTGTGTGTCAACTTCCTGGGCGTAACCTTTAGTTTAACTATCCCCCACAATTTTACATCTCAGTTCCTAATTGAGCGATTTTTACTCGGCTGGTGACTATAGTCTCAGCAACATTTGTACATTTCACTTGGATATACATATTTTTGTGTCAACTCATGGATATAACTTTTAGTTTAACTAGCCCCCACAATTTTACATATCTGCTCCTAATTGAGCGATTTTGGTTCAGCTGGTGGCTATAGTCTCTGCACCATTTGTACATGTCACTTGGATATGCATTTTTAACATAGAAAATCCTTGAGCGTAACTCTTATTTTGGTTACCTCTCCTCCCCCCCCCCCATGCCCCAATTTTCCATCTCTCCTAATCCACCGATTTTGATTTTACTGGTGGCTATAGTCTCTGAACCATCTGTACGTATCTCCAGAATATGCATTTTTTTTTTGTCAACTCCCTGGGTGTAACCGTCACCTCCGAAAGCAGAGGCCGGAGCACTAATTTTTGACGTCTTGGCTTGTAGGCCCACTGCGAGTAGGTCTTCCAGATCGCGATCGAAGCTTTTGCTATTTGTTTCCCTTTTAATTCTCTGTTCGATGTAAAGGAATCATAATTTATCAGTAAAGAAAATAATATTCATGAAATTTGGAAGTATTTTCGATAATGTTCATTAAAATGGGTGATTTAAAATCTTAATATTGCTGTACATTTCCTTAAAATAAAATATTTATAATGACTCATTCACTGTAGGAGCAAAGATGAAAGGATTCCATTCAGTCAGTGTTTTAATAAAAGTTTGAAAAAGAACCCTGTATATTTATTGCTTAATCAGGCATTTTATTTGAATAATTCTTCAGTACATTCAGCTAAAGTATGCGTACTTACAGATAAAGTATGCAGAAACTAAAATGATTACTGAATACTATATCTTTAAATATCATAAGATAATCATTAAAAAGAAACTCAGAATTTAACTTTTAATATGCTTACGTGTTTATTTATTTTTATTTCATTTTATTTTATTCATTTTTTGTTGTTATAAATTGTAAAATGATTTAGAATTAAGATAAAATACTAGTTGAATGTCATTCATTAACCTATGCACTATAAATTGTAGAAGTTCAGGTTTTCTAATATAGCACATCTTATATTCCCTTTTTTACTACCAGACATTAACAAATTGTAAACAATTTTGCTTAATTATAGAGTTTGAAATACCTCAGGGGCTTTGAAAATTTAATGAAGCTGTATAATAAAACTTTTTGGTATTAATATTTCATTTACAATTCCATTGAAGTGAAAATGTAAGAAAGATTAAATTAGCTTTGTATTATTAAAATAACATTAACTATAATATAATGAAATATACAATGGTAACTTGAAATTGTAAGTTAGTTACTTTGCTTTTTTCCAAGTTATTTTAACAATTTTCAATAACATAATAACTCGCTACATAAAAAATAAAATGTGCCCAACCTAAACACAAATGACTTCCTAACCTATTCTTCTAAAATTTCAGCATGCCATAACAAATAATAAAAAATATACGTGCAATATATTAAGATACTATATCTTTTATATGCAATTACTTATCAAACAGTTAAAATATGTTATTTGATGTGTGAAATATTCCATTTTACATTATTTTACTTTCATAACTTTAGTGTAGCATTTTTATTGCTACGATTTCTTACTATTGACATTATCTTAAGAAGAGAATGACATTTTTTTATCTATATAAATAAAATTGAAAATACATGTATCTGTCTGTGTATTTATCTATCTCATCATCACGGTAGAACTGCTGCATCGAATTTCATGAACATTCTGTGGGTAGCTTTGAAATAGCCCTACTTAAAATTTAGTCCATGTTTCGAGTTTCTAGGACCAGGGATTGTCGAGATATGAATAAAAATCCCACAATTAAACCTTCCATAAAAATAGAATTATGCAGATGATATATTTTCCACAAATTTATTAAGAAAATTATATCATGATGCTTAGCAACGCAATTAAATCAAATGTGTTTATTAGGCAGACGATTATTAAATTTTTTAAGATTTAAATAATAAAGAAATCAATATAAAACAAAATTTTATAACCATTTTTATACAATTTTAGCGCTTTTATTTTAGTTTATATTGATCCAATTTCATATATATTTTATAATTTGTTTTCAAACGAGAATGTTTTATTCAGATCTGCTTGAAGATAATTTTGTATAGAAAACACAGAAAGGAGAATTAAATGAAATATTTTAATAGAATGTTTTGAGTAAGAATGTCATTTAGAATACTGCAGGAATTTGCACATATATTAAATCATGGGCAATGTCGGGTATATCTGCTATTAACAGTATACATAAAATTGTATGTTGTACATCTATCTGTCTGTTTATTATCTCAGCACGGTAGAGATCACCTATTTTCATTTCATTAGAATTATTATAAAATTTCAAAAATTGAGACTCTAAATATTAAAACTTCACATCAAATTCTGAATTTTAGGTTTCTTGTATTATATGGTCAGTATGAAGAACGGACATGCTGCTAGTCTATTATAAAATATTACACAACTAACAACATTATTAAAGTAATTTTAAAATATTTGCAGGAGACTGTATAATTTATGTATAATGACACATGTATAATAGCTGTATAATGACACAAGCTAACTTGATAAAATATACATTTTAAACATTGAATGATTTTAAATACTTTACAATTACTTAGCAAAGCTTAATTTTACAAGTACCTGGGCAGTTCTTAATTAATATGACAACAATAGAATTTTAAAACAAACTAAGAAAACTCTAAAAGGTTTGTTGACGTTATAATTAGCAACAAAACAATTTAGAATCCAGTTAGCGTTAATTGAATAGCAATAATTTGATTGCCATATATTTAAAATTCTATATAATTTTAAATGACATGATAATAAGCAAAAAATGGTAAGCACTTACTTCTAAATAGCATTTTTCGTTTTTCACATTACAGAAATAAGGTAATTAGTAATCCAATGTTATAAGGTATGTAGTCGAAGGTATGCTGGTCAAAATGTTTATTAAATGATGAACTAACATATAAGACATTCAAAAATACGATAAAAAGACCGTTATGCATCCACACGCGCGAGCCCACGTACTGCACTGCACATACGATACTTCTTTGTGTGGGCTACTCTACCAAGGCTATCTAAAACAAGGCTCGGACATCTAGGAATCATGGGATACGTGACGTCAGCCGCGGGGGGATCTGCAATCACTCCGCGTGTACGAAAGTGTATTGAAATTTCAGGAGTGACTTTCAAAAAAATTCATATTTTTAAATAAAAAAATAATTTAAATACGTGCCCACTAGGATTATAGTGTCTACTGAAAACAGGACTTCATAAATGGTGAGTTATTTTTTATTTTGTCTTATTTTATGCATGCAATTTTAACATTTTTGTAACACATAGCACGTTTAGCGCCGAATGTTGCTATATCTGTACGAATAGTCTTATATCTTGAGAAAAGTACTCTTAATTCATGTTTAATATTGCCTGAATGACTTGTTATTCATCACTAAACCTTGCATTTTAAGCATAATTTTATTACAGACTTTTGTGAAGTAAATATTTGCCTTTTTTGTTGAGATCGTGAATCGCACATTTTTTAGACGTTAGACAACAAAATCTGTTACAAATTACTCCTTACACCATGATATGTTATTTTAAGTTAATCTAAAGTATCAATGAATCAAATTGCAGCCTTGCTAAATCATAGAATTATCGAAATAGCCATAATAAATCATAGAATTATCAAAATAGCCTTGATAAATCACAGAACATAGAAACTGTATTACAAATGAAATATGCGCAATATGCCTTTGTATAATTGTTTCGTACCGTTGCACATAGTATACCATTCCCGAAAAAATTATTAAATATATGTAGTAAGTTTCATTTCAACACATGCTGTGTAAATAAAGTTTATTCAAGCTTATTTAGATGTTTTGATTTTACTTGGGGGGGGGGGGGGGATCTCAGAGTATGTGTAAATAAAGTTTATTGAAGCTTATTTAGATGTTTTGATTTTACTTGTGGGGGATCCCAGAGTATGTGTAAATGAAGTTTGGAATCCCAGAGTATGTGTAAATGAAGTTTATTGAAGCAAATTTAAATGTTTTGATGTTACCTGGGGGGGGGGGGGGGCGGAATCCCAGATATGCTCGTCCAAAGGAAAATGCAGTGAAACTCGATATGTTTGTAAAACTTGAGTACCGTTGCACATAGGTAAATGCTTTACAGTACACCGTTCCCGAAAAAATTATTAAATATATGCAGTAAGTTTCATTTCAACATATGCTGTGTAAATAAAGTTCATTCAAGCTTTAGATGTTTTGATTTTACTTGGGAGGGGGATCTCAGGGTATGTGTAAATAAAGTTTATTGAAGCTTATTTAGATGTTTTGATGTTACTTGGGGGGGGGGGGGGAATCCCAGGCTATATGGAGTATGCTCTTCCAAAGGAAAGTGCAGCGAAACTCGATATGTTTATAAAACTTGTGTATCATTGCACGTAGGTAAATCCTGAAAAAAATATTAAATATGTGTAGTAAGTTTCAAAGTTATTAAATATGTGTAGTAATCAAAGTATTTAATGTGTCATTTAGATTTAACTGATTAAATAGTTTTTGTGTCTAATGAAAATGTCCTAATCCGTAGAGTAAAAATGTTTTTCAGAACTCAATTGGGGGGGGGGGGGAATGCAAATGCCAAATTTTTTTTTGGATTTAATATAAATGCTTTTACTGTAAAATCAGTAGTATTCATTTATAATCCATACTTTATGTACATCCTTTAATATATATCAGGTTGGTATTCAGTAGATATAAATGGGGGGGGGGGGTAACTTTTGTTTGAGTGTGACATATGATATGCAGGTACTTTTCAGACAAAATATGGATCTAGCTTTTGCGGCAGATACATTTTATTTTTATGTAACTTTGTTAACTCCAACTACTTGTACTTATAAATTTGTTGTAATAAAGTTTTTTTATATGCTCATAAAAAGCTCCTCTTTTTTGTATTTTATTTACTTGCTTCAAGAAAAACTTAATAACTTCACATTTCAACAAGAATAATAAATAATTTCACATTTCAACACAATATTAATGGTGTGTACTAGTTAAAACATACACACATACATGGTACTCAGATACTCAGAAAATTTGAGTTAATTTTGAATATTCTTTTTTCAGACAAAATACAAATCTAGCTATTTATTGCTACATATACAGTATGATACATTTTAATATAAATTTGATGTCACTTAATTAGGTTTGTAAGATAAAATATTTTTACAACTCATAAAAGCCCTGTTTTTGTATTTTACTTCCTTATTTGAAGAAATGTTGTTACATTTTTTGATGGATTAAATAATTTAAATAGTTTCATTGCATGTAGAAAGACGACGATTTTCTACTTAGTCTGGTAACCTAACTTATGGATAATTAAAATTTGTACATATACTACATGTCATTACAAGTTAAGGTAATTTACATTTCAAGAAGGAAAAAATGATTTAAATTTCATGAAGATATAAATCAATAAAAATGGTGTGTACTAGCATATAGCATGCATACTGAGGTGTAACTATTGTGGTGATTGTCATTACTAAATTAAAAAGCTTTATTTTTAGTCAGAAAGTTAAAATGATTAATAAATTTCTACTAAGTTATTTTCCTATCTAAAGTCCGACAGAAAATTATGCAACAAATTTGCTTGAATTTTAAATGACGAATTTTCAGATTTTTTAAACAGGCATGTTTCTTCGCATTTTTTATGAATTCTAGATTTACAGTATAAAATGTTGTTCAAGTTAAATAGGTAGGTATCAAGAGTTTTTGAAATATAGTATTAGTGTAAAAGTAATAATGTTGCAAAAGTTACTGTCACAAAATAGAAAAGTTAAATTTAGAAATTCATATTCATAACTATTTCACTGCGTTTTATGTTGCTTATATTTTAAAACTAAATGCTAAATCTGGAGATATATATATATATATATATATGTATGTTAGCTAATAAAATATGTATTTTAAAGTCATAGGTAAGTGTCAGCAGTTTCTCCCATTATAGTGAATAATATGTAATTACTTTTTTCCTAGTTATAAAATATTATTTGCATTTCTAAGGTTTATAAGTTTTGTTTTTTGATATATTTTAAATATTATATAAATATTAATATAGTTGTTTATTATATTAATATAACTTTAACATAAATGTTTACAGAAGAGAGTGAAAAAATATTTGTTCTCAATGTAGATCATTTTTTAATTTAGAATCACAGTTTGAAGTTTATTCTAATTTACTTGTTAGTAAACTAACAAGTGTAGATATATTTTTTCATATTAGTCTTATTTATTACCGTAGAAATTCATCTGTGTCAGATCCCGTACGTGTTACGCACGGGAGATACGTTCCCTCCGTTGCTGCGGTTGAGTTGTCAATGTCCGGGCCTCTTATTCTAGGTGGCCTTGACTCTACTAGGGGAGAACTTTCCAGAAAAGTTGAGACGGAGGAATTCGAATTCGAAGGCCAGAATTGGGCCTACAGCTAATACGTCACGAGGTACAGGGGGGGGAAGTAGTTCGGCCTTTTCTACCGGGGGTGACGGTGTAACTTTTAGTATGACTAGGCCCTACAATTTTACTTTAATGTAAATTAGGACTAAGTAATGTTTTCACTAGGAAGGACAGGATTTTTATGAATGAGCGAGCAGGTGGGAGATAAGTTATTTTACTTAATACATCCGTCATTTATATTCTTAATACACCCGTTGCTATGCCCAAAATAGGTATATGTATATACATATACTATATATAAATTTCCCAAATAGGACAAGTAACATTGTACTCATAAAAATTCTAGAAGAGTGACGGAAGTAACGGCCGGGGGGAGTTGCGACCCCAACACTCCGGTTAAAGCTTTTTTCCGCCATGGCAAACGCTCCCGGTAGCCGATACTCCCTACACTATTTTCTTCATGACTCTTATAAAACTGTAAAAATTACATACATACATATACACTTTTAATAACATGTAACCTTTAAAAGTTTACTATTATACGCTAAAACAAACCAAAAAGCACACTATAAAAATATAACAATTAATTTAAAATACTAATGTATGAAATTACTTTACTCGTGGTTATTCAATACCCTAAAATTAATATATTCAAAACTAGTGTTTGAAATCCAAGTCAGAGAGGTTATATATAAAAATTTTTGGATACAAGACCTATTGGCAACGCTATCGCCATATAAATACTAATGTATGAAGTTACTTCACACGTGGTTATTTAACCGCTTACATCTCTGAACTCATCAGATAAAATTATAAATAATGTTTCTTGTTTTGTCAGAAATAGGGTCCAGATTATGAATATATAAAAATAATTTCAATATTTTGAACTTTTTTTTCCCCTAAAAAATTTTGATAAGTATCTGTCCTGAGCGGTTTTTTTTTTTTTTTTTTTACATTTTTCTTAATTTTACTTGAAATATCTTCAAAACTACAAAAGATGGATATAAATAGTAAGTGGTAAAAATATGTATTTGAAATTTAGTTTCTAAATCTATATGATTTTTGAAAAGGTTCTTATAGTTTTCCAGTTTTTGTTAAGTTAAAGAAGATTGAAAATTTTCCTTTTTCCAAGTTTGTAATTCTTATATTTCAGAACTAACATTGTTGCTATGAGCAATAAGAATGTGCAGCTCTTTAAAAACCCTACATTTGTATATAATTAGATTTTGGATTCAGCTTTCGAAGTATAGTGGTCATAATTTCTGTACATTAAAAAAATCAGACCTTTAAATACTGTTAAATAAAAATTCATTTTAAACTTTAGAACGCTAGCATGAACCATTCTCAAGATATTGCACGGTTTTCAAATAAATTTATAAAAAAAATTATGTAAAATTAAAAAGTAGTAAGTATATTATTAAATATGTTAACTTTCCATATACAATAATAGACAATATCATTCTCATGAATCTAGATAGTTCCATTTATGAAGGAAGATACTTATGTAATAGTTTTGTATTTTGATGCCTAAGAATTAGCCAATAGTCAATTTTTTAATACAAGTGATATTAATTAAATATTAATTGCATTTTGATGAGTAATTTGCACGTGAGTTTAAATAAGTCACACATTTGGATTAGTAAGTGGCCAAAATAACCTAATTTCACTTTACATGGTGATAATTCATTGCCAAGATAATTGTTCTGTAGATCTTGTATAGTATTATTTTTCTGTGAAAGTCATTGCATCATGTAGTAAAGAAAGTCAAAATCATGTGCTGCCCACATAATATTTTTCATATACTGTATCCACACTTAAAATTTCACAGAGATACGAACATTCGTTTTTGAGTTATCGTGTCCACACCTCACATATATGCACACAGGCGGGCATTTCGAAATGTATTCAAAAGGTCTCCAAACTTGCTTACCCATAGAAATCTCGAATTTCAAAATTTTCATGAAAACTCTATATAATATACAAGTATTGTTTCATATACAAGTAATGTTTTCTCGAAAATTTTCAAATTCGAGATTTTGACAGATGCCTTATCTGTCAAAGACGCTATGAACACACTTCTTTGGAAAGACATCCATCTGTGTGTGTTGTGACGTATGGGCACCAGTTTATAACCAAAGATTATGTTTCTCATGTCCTCAAATATCATTTGTTCAAAATTCAATGGGTTCTGGGGTGTGGGAGGTATCCTCCCATCTTTGGCAACGCCATAGTACAAACTACATTATGTATGCAAAGAATATTATAATAATGTATATTAACATATATTAGCCTAATGCATTCAATTAATTGATGTAACAAACCTGTTGCTAATTTGAAAAAAAAATAATTTTATCTTTTATTTCTACGAAAGTTTAAAAAATATTATAGGTATACGAAATCCGATAAAATGATAATAATATATATATATATATATATATATATATATATATATATATTGTCATTTATATTTGAATATTAATTATGAAAGTGGACTTCTGAGTTATGAATGTATGAAATTATGCAATTGGACACTGAGTTGTGAATGTATGAGGAATTTGAGTGGACTGATATTTACTTTAGTACTGTGGATCTTATAATTTATTTTAAAATATACGATGAACCACATAAAATTCCGAGACAAGCCCAGTGGCATCGCCAAGGGAGGAGTGTCATAACACCCCCAGAAGCCCATTGAATTTCAAAGAAATGATATAGAGAAATGGAAAACAAAATATTTCATTAATCCCCCCCCCCTTCCCCGTAAGAACATTTTTTTGGCATGCCAAATGTTTTGGGTTCATACTAAAACTTTAAAATGAAATTCCCTGAGTTTTTTTCTGAATAATTACTTTTTTAAAACATTGAATTTATATTTATCTATAATTATTTTATTTACTAAAATAAAGTGAAATTCAATAACTGATAAAAAAAATTAGGGAACGATTAGCCAATTTGATGATAAAATTGCATTTCCAGTCATGAAATCTTTTAAGTCAAATTTTCAAAACCAAAATTTTTGTATTAAATATATAATAACAAAATAAAACAAAATATTTATTGAAAATTTGAACGTTTCAAAACAACACAATAAAAATGTATTCAGATAACAAAAGATTAGACTCCCCCCCCTTTTTTTATGGTGAAACGATTGAATTGAGTTGAAAATTTTTATTTGGTCGGTTAAATTGCTGAATCCAATATAATTCATAATTGGTGTTTTCCGATTAATTACACTGGATGTTGAAAACATTCTTCCAATGCAGACACTCGATACTACAGATGTAGCTAAGGTATTTACAAATTGAATAGGCATTGTAAGTTTATTTGCATTAAATGCATGCTTGTATTTTTAACATTTACCATTAATAAAAACATATATTCAGAAAACTTTTCTTTGAATCAAAATTATTTAAATAATATCAGGGTTGTTATTTAAAATATATATATATTTAAGTAATTTAAAAGAAAAATAATCTGCATTTTTATATTTTGCTTAGAGTCTGGAATGTCTAATTTACTTATAATGCATATAAGAACAACACAAGTAATAAACTTCAACACAAATAAGAAATTAAAAATATTTAGTTATATCAATTGATTTAAATACTTTTTATATTCTATAAATGTTTTTAAAAGATTACCCACTTCTAATTTATTTGAGAAACTGTTAACTTTTTTTTACAATGCAGTTTAAGTTGATGAAATTATTTTATTTTCTATTAAAATTTCAAATTTTGATATCTTGAAATTAATCAGTGATTCTCTTTTTTTAAATCAGTTAATTTAAATCACTACAACCCTGATTTCAACCTTGTGTAGTTAAAATTAATGTTCTATAAATTGGATGATGTGTGGTAAAACTGACTTCGTAAGTCACCACAGAAATAAGTCAAAGACGAATCCAGGGAAAGATGATTAAAGATATTACATCCTCCTGTTGCGTGTTATTTCCGAAAATTTATACACCTTAAAAAGTTTAATGCAGCACAATAAAAATATCTGGAAATGAAGGATCAGTGTGCTATGTTTTATGATTAAGCAAGAACATCTGATTAGTTTCAATAATTAATTACTATGTATACTAGGTAAATGATCAATAAAAAATAGCCAAAGTAAATTCCCCTTCTCTGTTATCTCTACATTTATCAACCTTGACAGAAATTTGTAAAATTGTGGCATATAGTGATTAGTGATTTCTTATTCCCTGTATAGTATTCTATTCGTTCTTGATATGTTCAAACAAAAATTGATCTACTAATGCTAGTTGCTGTACTGGAAGTATCATAGAAATATAATTTTACAATGGCTTGCTTTTTATCAATCAGTTTTATGACTATGAAGAACATATCTATAAAATTCATAAAATCAAACAAGAAAACCTATTATTTAAAATATAATATTTTTATATTTGTATACAAATAAAAAAATAATGATTATATAACTCCTTTTCAGTCAAAGGTCATTTTATATGTCCATTTTGTAGCAAATAACTGAATCTGATGATGTCTATCTTTCAAACCTCTATTTGCTTTTCAGGATTCTTTTATTCAGAATTCAGATAACAAGTGAAGGATAGAGAATATTTTTAATACCTTGTAACAAGTAAAAAAAAAAAAAAAATGCATTGTTATGTTTGTAGATAATAGTTATAAAATTGAAATTGCTTGACTTAAAAAAAAAACATGATTCTTGGCATAATTGATCAATATTATAGAGCATCGCTTTAAGTTCAGGGGCCTCTAATGAATGTTGGAAATCTATAAGGCTAAACTGACGCTGGATTTGGTCAGAAATTTAAATCTTTTCAGAATTCTACAATTTGTGGTAACATTTAAATTCACGGAGAGTTACATCAAACAGAATGATGCTATCCCATATTTAATATTTTGTCAAACAGGATGCTATGCTCTCATAGTGTGCATAAGTGTGCATAAGAAGGGAGGAATACATATAAGGAACATAGATCCTTAAATAGCCATTGATAATTAAACTTACTGTTATAACTCAGCTGTTTTAATGAATTAAAAATATGTGTAGTTGAATTTCCAATGAAAAAGCAAAAATTTTCAATGCTTATTAAGTGGGTTTATGGGCAATAAGAAAAAGTGTGAAATTACCAAAATAATTTCCAGCCAAACTTTCATTTCATTTCATCCTGTGTGTTCTATTAGCATTGACACAGAGGTACAGGAAGGAAATGGTTAAGACTTCTGAGTCAGGATGAGCAGAAGTAATTTTTTTCATAAAATGATGTCTAAGTATTCATTTTTTAGAATTTTACTTGTAATGCACTATATTATCAAAGGAATAAAAGGCATATAGTATCTAAAGTAGCTTGACAAATGTGTAAGAACATATACGTTAGGTACAAGTAAACATATTTGAAGTGCTGAAATTTCAAATATACTCCAACAAAAATAAATACATTAATTGGCAGTTTCACATGAACTCATTTGCTTGTTTTCTTTAATAGCTTAGAATTAAGCATAAAAGGATAAATATATCATATTATGAATACATACAAAATATTAACAATGCAGGTAATGGAATTTACCAATCCATGATAAAAAAAGTTTCGAATATAATGAGTGATAGTCACGACAAGCAAACTTATTAAAAGTGTTAAAATTTCAAATACACTTCAACAGCAATCAATAAGTCAGCATGTCAATTTCCCATCAACACTCATATAACATATAACAGACTTTTATTACATTATGCATGCTATGAATTTGGTTTACATTTTGAATAAGCATATATGATTTAAATTTTATATTAATGAGCATGCAATAAAATCATGAAATTTTATTATCAATATGAAGAAAGTTTCTACATACTTTGATTCATTGTCCGCTTTTCAATTAGATGACGAATACTTCGGCAAATTGGAAGTTGCCGTTGAAAGCATTTCATAACATACGGTTTCAGGATAAATTCTGAAATGAGACTATGGCTACCGCAAATTCAACATAATCGCTGTTTGGCGCAAGGTCGGATCTCGCCAAACCTGCGATATTCAGAGCCATCTATCGGAAAAAGGTAACTTTTCGGATCGGTTTAAATCCGCCTAAGTCCTGGGATCCTGGGTAGCATGAATATTTTGAGAAAAAAGAATTAAAATAGTGCATAAAAGTAAAAATTGCATATTTTATAATTAGTTAAGATTGGTTGATGGAAAAAGAGAGGATATGTATGCACTTCGAACTTAGAAGACTGCAAATTATGATTAATCATTAATGTTAAGGATAACATGCATCGGGTAATTTCTGAAGGGAATCTGTACATTTTTCTAAAGCTTTTGGCTTACTGGGACATTAAATTAGTCTATGTTTTTATAAAGAACACCTATTATTCATGACTGAAAAGATATTCCCACATTATAGTATGACTTTACATTTGAGATTTTAGTACGATTTGCATTTTAAATAGAATAGAAAATTTGCAAATTATAGTAATTGTAATAAATTTTACAGATGTATATCTTATATCTACTATTAAAAAAATTAAAACTGGCACTTAGGCTAAAGAAAATCTGAAAATGCTAAATTAATTCGAAAGATTTTAACTAAAATATTAAAGATTTTAATTTGCTAGTTTAACATGTGGAAATTTCAAATATACTCAAACAACTAAAACTAAATTTTGTCAGTTTTACCTGAACCTGATTTCTCAAATGGTTTAGAAACAATAAACACATATTATTAAAGCATACAAAATATTAACGAGCAGGTACTGAAATTTACTTACCCAAGAGAAATATAAAAATAAAACTTTTAAATTGAATATAAAAATAAAACTTGCAAATTGAATATATTCACTTCTTGGCACAAACTTTTAAATATACAAATATATTTAAAACTTTTAATAAAACTTTTAAATATACAAATGTTTAAAGTTTTGCTGGCCATTATTATAAATCTCATAAAACGCGCATATACACTGTTTATGCTGCTGCAAAGATTCCGGAAGTGAAAAAGCGTTGCCGCAAATTGAATACATTCGAGTCTTGGCACAAAGTCAGATCTCGTCAAACCTGCAATATTCAGAGCCATCTGTCGAAAGGCAACTTTTTGGATCGGTTTATCTCCATCTTAAGGCGGATTTAGACCGATCCGTAAAGTTACCTTTTTCCGATAGATGGCTCTGAATATCGCAGGTTTGGCGAGATCCGACCTTGCGCCAAACAGCGATTATGTTGCATTTGCGGTAGCCATAGTCTCACTTCCGGATTAATCCTGAAACCGGATGTTTATGAAATGCATTCAAATTAGAACTTACTTTCATCGGCTGATAAATTCGAAACGAGGACTACACATAAAAGTATGTAGAAACTTTCTTCATATTGATAATAAAATTTCATATTTATATTGCATGTTTACAACGACCAGTATAAATTTTAAATCTTTTATGCGTATTCATAATTTAAATTGAATTTGTAGCATGCCTATTCATAATGTAATAAATATTTGTTATATGAGTGTTGATGGGAAACTGACGAGTTTATTCATTCATTGCTGTTGAAGTATATTTGAAACTTTAACACTTTAAATGGGTTTGCTTGTCTTGCCTATCACTTACACTCTTAAGCATTTGTGTATTTTAGTATCTCTGCTTTTCTATTGCTCATGGGTTGGTAAAATAAAACCTGCATTGATAATGTCTTGTAATGCGTTCATAATGATGTCTTTATTCTTTTATGCTTAATTCTACACTATTTTAGGAAACAATAACAAATAGGTTTCAAGTAAAACTGAGAAATTCCTGTATATTGTTGTTGGAGTGTATTGAATTTTCAGCAATTTACATATTTTGCCTTTTCTACCTATGATGTATGTTCTTAACCATTTGTAGAACTACTTTGTATATTGTTTTTATTCTCTTGATAACATAACAAACAAAATTCTAAGAAATGAATACTTCACCAACATTTTATAATGAAGTCACTTTACTCATCTTTAACCAAATGATGAATAGTCGAAACCACTTCCTTGTTGTGGCCCTGCATTAGTGCCATTAAAACACAGACTTAAAAAAGAATGAAATGAAGGTTTATATTGGCTTGAAATGATATTGACAAATTTATCCCTTTTCTTATTCCCCATAAATCCAGTGTTAGCGAACATTGAAATTTTTTCTGTTTGATTGAAAATTCAACTGTATATATTTTAAATTCAATATAGTAGCGGAATCATAGCAGTAAATGTAATGATCGACAGTTACTGTATTAGGGATCTATGTTCCCTGCTCGCTATACATAATAACCCATATATGTACACACAGGATTTAAACAGGCATATTAAAATATTTAACAATTTTACTAAAATCGAAAATTATTTTAGCATTTTCATATTTTCTTTATCCGAAGTGCCAGTCTTGATTTTTGTCATATTAAGGTGAAATAGATCTAAATGCTTATCGGAAAAATAAATTGCAATTACTATACAATTTTCTATTATAATTCAAATAAATAACATTATAACTCACACTAAAATCTTAAATATAAAATCATACTAATATGGTAATATCATTTCAACCATGAATAGCAGGTGCTAGTTATCAAATATAAATAGAATCATAAACTAATTTATATCCCTGAAACCCTAATGCCAAAATCTATAGAAATTTGGATTTCCTTCAGAAAATTACCAGATGCATGTTATCTCTAACATTAATCATAATTTGCTGTCTTCTTAGCTCAAAGTCTCTATCCCCAGTCCCTTCTCTTTACCATTGACCAATTCTAACTAATTATAAGATATGCAAATTAAAAGTATTTGACTTTCATGCGCTGCTCAATTTAAATGCCTTTTGCTTAAAATGCTCATGCTATCCAGAATCTTAAGATTAATGTTGTGTTTATAAGTTTTAACATTTTAGCTAAAATGGTATGTTTTAACAAGATTTCTTTTGGAACAATGCTAAATAAAACTGGCACAGTTAAGACGTGTACACATCAAAGTTAAGGTGGCTTTAGAAACACCCACCACCAGGTCACCACCTTTTATCAACAGATGATACTGAATATTGCAGGTTTGGCAAGATATGCCAAAAGGCGATTGTTTAATTTGCTGTAGCACTCTTCACTTTCAATTTAATTCCAAACAAAACCTAATATTAGGGGGATTATTCAGATCAATGGACAAATTTTTTTTTCCGAGAAGTATACTTAGCTTTATTTCAACATGTTTTCAAGTGTTTTTCAAATTATATTGTATATTAATGTTAGGGTACAGCATGAAATATGAAATAACTAAAGCAATTGCCTTGCAATGGGCAATAAAAAAAGTAAGATTTATCTTTTTTTTTATATTGATAATATTTTATGTTTATATTACATGCAAATTAACTTAAAGCCCCTATAAATAAAGTAAAATGCTGTATAACAACATTTTACATATTCTTATAATAGTATTGAATATTAGTAGAGATTTGATGCAAAACTGACAAGTTGATTTTATTGAATTTTAAAACTTCCAACACTAAATATTTGCTGCGCCTATGATTTATGTTTTTAAGCATTGTTTGTTAAGTTATTTGTAAATTTTGTTAGCTCTTACTCTCAATGCTCATGAGGTATATAAATTCTAGTATATACTTAACTAGTATTTTTTATGTATTAATATTTTGTTTATTTTTTTTGCTCAATTCTAAACTGTGTCAGACAACAAAAGTGAATAAATAGGTTCATATAAAAATGACAAATATTTTTTGTTGTTTGCGTTTATTCAGCATTTTAAATATGTTTGCTTGTATGTCTGCATTTTTCAAGCTACTTCTTATAGTTAGCTTTGTATATTATATTTTATCTATTGATAATATAAGTGAACAAAAGGAAATTCTATATAAAATAAAATCTTTGACCATCATCATTCTCTGAAGGCATAGCCTCTACTTTTCTTAACTCAAAGGGTTATTTCTCATAAATTCTCTCAATGTATATCATGAGTTTTTACTGATTGAAATTCAGCTGTTTATTTGGTTATACATTTTTTATTCAATAAAATAACAGAGTCTTAACAGTAAATGTAATAAGAATATACTAATAAAATAAGAACTTTGTCAAAATACAGCATACATTACATTTTAGCAGTCAACTGGCAAAAATTTAATGTATGCTGCAGAGTTGCCGGATTTTAGCCAGGCCAAAAGAAGTCTGCCGGCTGTTTTTTGGTTTTAACCACTTAAAACCAAAAGAAGCCTGCCGGCTGTTTTTTGGTTTTAACCACTTAAAAAAAGCCGGCTTTTATTAAGAAAAGGTGGTTTACAGCCAATTGACATTAAATTTGTATTGCTTTATCTTTGATGCACTCCTAAATGTTTATAAACTTCTATTAAATATTACCAAGTACACAAGCTAAATGGAAACTACTCGTTTTTATGCTACAGAAAAAATTGAAGGCTGTTTATTACCACTTCTGATTGTACGAGAAGTCCAAGAAAGCCTATTCCCAACATTTTACTTCAGTACAAGTGCGAAACTCACCAATCCGATAATGTGGTGGAAATGTATTTCGAAGTATAAAAGGTTTTAGGTTGAAAACAGTGCAACTTTTAAATTAGCTGATCTAGCAATAATGCTGATATCCCAATCTTCTAGTTTGGCTTCTATAGAAAGAATAGTTTCAAATTTTGAAATCATCCATTCTAAACTGTGAAATCATTTAGGACTAGAGGAAAGTTCTAAACTCGTTATGTGTTATCGAAAGCTAAGTGGGTGTATTGAACCCGAATATTAAAAATAAATTGTGCTATCTCTAAAATGTTAAAATAATAAAAGTTATAAATATTGTTTTGGTACTTTTCCATTTCGTCAAGCAGACTTTTTTGGTGACAACACACAGTATACACATAAGAAAATGTTAATAAATGTTAGTTCTAAGAATTTTTTACTTTGGAGGCATAAACATTTTAATATTGTTTGAAATTTTTTCAAATGGGTCTTTCGTTTCTTTTCTCCACATAAATTCTGCAAGATAATTTTCTAGATGGTGACATACCGTTCCTCTGTGTTTCTTATTTCGCCATTTGGCGCTACCCCACAGTTTTTCTATTTTTTGTGTGTGCGTTCCAGTGTCCGGATCGACAAAATTGCATTTATGGTTCACTTTGAAATGTTGAAAACTTTCCTCTTCCAGTTTTTCAATGCAATATGATTTCCACGAATCAGAATATATTATAGTTTCTTTTTCGATATTTTTCTTAATTGCTTCTAATATAACGCTCATGGATCGGTTTGGCACCTTCATAAGGAAACATTCGTTTGTTTCACGGCAAACTCCACCAAAGATCCACTGTTGTGATAGAATCCGTCCTGCATTGTTTTTGTGCTTTGTGAACATAATTTCATCCACTTCGACGATCATATCAGGTCCTCTTATTTTCCATTGTTAATGTTTAAGCAAAGAATCCACACAAACCTCGCGCATGTAGTTATTCCAGTCCACAACTGTTCAGTGACTGATTTCCAACTGCTTTTCACACCATTTAACTAAAGTTAATTCTTCGCTCCAACTATATATAAACCTAACACATTTCAAGAAACTCAATTTCGATGACTCAAACTATGTGCCGTTCCAGATACTTCTTTTACTGCGATAAGTTGAAAGGTTGCAGCGCCATTGAATTTCGTTTCCAAAATACAATTTTATTTCATGATTATTATCTCAAGTACCAATTTTAGACAAAATGCCTTTCGCTTGAAAGAATCTGACACATTCTTCCTCTTTTCTGGGCAAATTCCAAATTTTCATTGGTTTTTCATCCATTTTTGACATATTAGGAAAAAGATGTGACTTATAAGAAATGGCCGCGACTTGTTTTGAAAATGTGGCGGTAAAAGGTTACCAGCGGGGATATTCCATTTGGCATCGGTTGTAGTATTTTTGGTGACTTTATCGCCTGTGCCGACGAAATGGAAAAGTGCCATTGCTTTTAATTTAAAACAAAATCAGAATACCTTGATATTTAAATTCAAATAAATTAAAAATTATTTTTAATTGTTGCTAGTATTTCAATATTTTAAAGGTATTTATATACTTGTATTGTTGTAAGGATAATGTTTTAAAATTACTTTTTTTTATAATAATGTTCAAATTTATATGGGTGATCGAAATTATAATGATTGACATGATGGTTTTATTGTTTTTAAATCAAATTCCCCTTTTGTTTACAGCTTTTGGATTTTTGACGATTTTACACGGATTAAACCAATGTTACGTCCAAAATCCAACCCTGAAATTAAAGGATGCAGGACTTAATCTTTTAATTTGAATGCGCACATAAAAAGGGAGGAATACATATAATGAACCTTAAGTAGCCATTGATAATTACATTTACTGTTATGACTCAGCTACTTTACTGAATTAAAAATATGTGCATTTGAATTTTCAATCAAATAGCAAACATTTTCAATGCTCATTAAGTGGATTTAGGGTCAATAAAAAAAGAAGTGAAATTGTAAAGATCATGTCCTGCCAAGCTTTCATCTTGTCCTGTGTGTTCTATTCACATTGACACAGAGATACAGGAAGGAAGTGGTCAATACTCTTTTGAGTCAAGATAAGTAGAAGTGAATTTTTTCATAAAATTATGTTTAAGTATTCAGTTTTTAGAATTTTGTTTGGGTACAGATTGGATATAAAGAATTTGGATTTTTCAAATTTTTTTCGCGAGCCAGATGTGGCGCCAAATGGCCAAATGTGGCGCGCCTGCTTTGCGCAACATTTTGCTTTTTCTGGAAATTCTGGCAACCCCACCCCTTTTAGCTTTCTGATTTCGTGGGCTGCGGCCATTTTATTTTTGTTTTGTTGTTGCTGTGTGTGTTAAAACGTGAATATCATACAGGAATTAAAGATGGCACATGCTAATAGATAAAATAATGTAGAAGCAGAAAATTTACATAGAAATAATGAGAGTTCTTTGATGACCGCAATGTGTAAACAATTATTTGCGCAATTTGGATATTTACACGTGTTTTTCTTTGAAAAGTTTTGGATTTCATTAAACCACGTACTGTGTTTTGATTTTGTTTAACTTTCTTTAAAGTATCGTTTCTTTTAAATTTCTTCAAAGTACAAACTTTTAAGTATCGTTTTTTCTTAAATTTAGTTAAAGTACAAACTTTTTTCTAAGTATTGTTTTTTCTTAAATTTAGTTAAAGTACAAACTTTTTTCTAAGTATCGTTTTTCTTAAATTTAAATAATAAATTGTTGGCGCCAGTCTTGGCGACAAAAAAAAATGGCGGATTTAGCCAAATTCTTTATATCCAATCTGTTCCTTTGTTTGTTGTACACTATATTATCAAAGGAATGAAAGACATATAGTATATAAAGTAGCTCGACAAATGTGCAAGAACATATAAGTTAGATACAAGCATCCATATTTAAAGTGTTAAAATTTCAAATATACTCCAACAACAATAAATACGTTTTACATGAATTTATTTGCTCGTTTTCTTTAATAGTTAAGAATTAAACATAAAAGAATAAATATATTATATTATGAATACATACAAAATATTAACAATTCAGGTACTGGAATTTACCAACCCATGAGCAATAGAAAAAGAGTTTAAAATATAGTGAGTGATGGGCACGACAAGCAAACTTATTTAAAGTGTTAAAATTTCAAATACACTTTAACAGCAATCAATAAGTCAGCATGTCAATTTCCCATCAACACTTATATAACATAACAGACTTTCATTACATTACGAACACGCATTCTACGAATTTTATTAACATTTTGAATACGTATAATATATGATTTAAATTTTATGCTTATCAGCATGAGCACGCAATAAAATCATGAATTTTATTATCAATATGAAGAAAGTTTCTACATACCTTTATGATAGTCCACATTTCGAATTTAACAGCCGATAAAACCAAATTCTAATTGAATGCATTTCATAACATCCGGTTTCAGGATTAATCCGGAAGTGATACTGTGGTTACCACACATTGAACATAATCGCTGTTTGGCGCAAGGTCGGATCTCGCCAAACCTGCGATATTCAGAGCCATCATCGGAAAAAGGTAACTTTTCGGATCGGTTTATCTCCGCCTTAAAGCAAATTTAAATAAGTTTACAAAATAAGTGGAAAAAACATTCTTATGGATTTTGACAACAAAGTGACATTGTTGATAAAAAAAAATTTCTGCCAGAGATAAAAGAGCAAAGTCTAAAAATAATTGTGATAAGATGTATTCTATTTAAGGACCTGAAATGCGAAGGTCAAACTTCACACAAACCCTCTCTCTGCCGCAGTTTGTAGGATAATGTATAAGGAAAGTATTGTGAAGGGGTCGAAATTTCGAATTCGAGTTTTCGACGGGAGAGCACGTTTCAAGCATCCCTGATCGCGAATCGAACGTTTTTGTGGTGATGTCTGTGTGTGCGTGAAAGTGTGTGTGTGTGTTTGTGTGTGAGTCTGTGGAGACGATATCTCACGAACGAATGGAGCGATTTGAATGAAATTTGGTACAAAAATCACAATCCATGAATACTGGAAGCCTATTGATAGGAATCAGACGAATTTTATCACATTATCAATAACAAAAATATCTGATGTGGGCAACACATGACTTTCCTTATATAATGCAATGAATTTACTACTTTTACAGTTAAAAAAATGTTATTCTTACAGTAGACACTTATATTCTTTTCAAGATATTGAATTTTCTTCAATTAGTCGTCATTTTCATTGATTTGGCGTCATTTTTATGCATTTGGCGAGATGTTCGTTAATTTGGCAACATTTAAAAATGTCACCAAGTTGGCGACATTCCGCTAAATTCGTCGCCAAAATATCGCCAAGCGTTATGGGTGGAGAAATAGGGTATTCTTACAGCAGATAAATGGCTATTGGCGTTCAAACTTGGCGTATTACTCAAAGTATCTTTTCTCGTGAATGGAACGAGTTAGATCCATGAGATTGATGTTACCAAATTTATCGCAGGATATTACATATGGAAAGTAAACATGTTTCTCAACAGTTAATATTATTTTTAATTTATGGGATTTTTTGATAAATTTATTTAAAAAATGTGCAATATCTCGAGAACGGTTCATGCTAGCGTTCTAAAGTTTATGTCAATCGTTTTCTGAGGCAAAATTACATAAGAAAATGTCTATCTGGGTAACTTTATTAAAGGTTTTGATTTTTTGAAGATTTTTTCAAAATTTCACTCGAAAATTTAGGGAGGTTCTGGACATTCGATTGTGTTTTAAAACAATAGGCTTCCAGTATTCATGGATTGTGATTTTTGTACCACTTTAAGCATGACTTTATGCATGATTTTAAATATTTATAAGTGAAAATAAGACTCTTACATATCAATAAAATCCTTGAAATTAGTTAACTAATAAAATATATCACTCAGCAACTGTTGTCCTAAAATAAAATATTTCATTATTTAAAGCAATAACATTTTTAAAAAAATGTGTTCGCGGCCAATGTAAACTAAGTAAAGCAGTTGGTATGCCTTTTTAAAATTTAGCTGGCTTTTTTGCACTAGCAGGTATTCCAATATTAATGTTTTCATTATTGAGAAATAAAGTTATTTATTAAATTCTAACCCAATAAAATACCTTTAAAATTAGTTAAAGAACACATAAAAATGTATAATTTAAAATTAAAATTCTTCACGCTTTTTTTTAAAAAAAAAAAGCCAATTTTGGCCCAAAAAAACCCAATTTTGACCAAAAAAAGTTGGTTAAAACCAATAAAAACCACCCACGTGGCTTTTATTAAATTTAGCCAGCTTTTTTGCAGCCCTGGTATGCTGTATTATGAAGTTTTTATTTTGTTTTCTATTGCAGTTTTGGAGTAATTTTTTATATAAAATGTAATAATGGACAGACACTGTATACCTATTAGGAACCTATGTTCCTTACTTAGTATGCATAACCCTAATTTTTTGTACTTTAAAATTTAAACTAAAGCCCTATATCTTTGATATCTCAACAAATTTGGCTAAAACAGATTAACATATCTTGGTTGTAATGAAGGTCTGGGGTGGGGATTATGCTGTTTTCCAGTGGAAAATCATGGAATACGCTTCACATCAACTATAATTTTTAAGGATAATCTCCCTTAAACTTGAAAATTCAACTTTTCACTTAGTAGCAAGTTCACAGTTTTAGTTTGGTGGCCACTGTATCACAATTTTTTTGTAAAATCAATAAGTGTGGTTACATATACTTAATATATTATTATATATATAGATATGAGGGATACGAATTGGAGATAACAGTTAGTAAACTTTTGGGACAGTTTTCTGATTAAAACAGAATAGAAGAGGGATGTAGTGGCCCAAAGTTGTTTCATTTAATCACTACATTGGATTGTGTAATTGACCTATGGTGAGTGGAGAGTTCCTATTTTTAGGTCTACTCTAGGCTGATATTGTAAATTTGCAGTTTAATTTTTAGATAAAATTCACATACCTATCTCTTTCCCGTTGAAAGAATAAGCCCTTCCTATTCTTGTCTGTTTAAAAGTACACACTGCCGCTTGATTAATAAATTGAATGCTTTTATATCCAGATTTATGTTAATTGAAGTTTACCTTATAACAGTACCGCTTATAACATTTTTTATCCACGCATTTTGTTTTTTTATTATTTTATTTCCTTTACTTTCTTTTTTATTTGTTTTGATTTTTTCATTTATTTATATGTGAGGTTAAATTAGATATTTGCTATTAAATTAAACTGCATCAAATACTAGTGAAACTATTGTTTGATGCCTTTTATCTGAATGGACATTATGCCACAACTAACCTGTTCAGATTAGGCCACTCTAACCTATGTAATAATTGTTTCTGAAATAAAATAGTGATCTGTTTATTTTCTTACATGTTTTCCTTGAATTTTATATTCTAAATATAATGGAGTTTCCTATGTATTGTGTTTTGCCTGCTTATAACATTTTTTAATTGACTCCAAAGAGAAATGTAAAACCAGGGTTCCACTGTAAAATTGCAAAATGTCATAATTTATTTTCAGTGTAATTGAGTTATTAAATAAATTCTGGTTTATTCGACATCTAATTATTCGGAATGTGTCCATCTCAGCTCTTACATTATATTCAGGTTTAGAGCCGCCGACAAGTAGAGCCAAAATGATGCTTAGCTTAGAGGTTCTATGTTATATAAACAGTTTACAAAGAAAGACCAATAACTTGGAAAATAGGGGTATACATTTGTTGTATAGGAACTAAAAAATTCTGTCGGTTGCTCTGTTTAGGGTCCATTTGGCTTTATTGAGTTATATTTACTGTAATAAATTGAATGCTTTTATATTCAGATTTATGTTAATTGAAGTTTACCTTATAATGTTAAAATCTATTTAAATATTTTTTCGCAAACTGTACAGTATAATTCAGTATGTGTAACTCTAATAAAAAAAAATCACATTTATTTTCCATTATTTTCTTTTCCATTAATTTTTTCCAATTTTTATAGCATTTTAGTTCAACATCTGATAATTCTGTAAATTTGGTTATTCGGTACCGCTGAAATCTGAAATATGCTGGATTATCTAAAGTTTACTGCACATTTTATTTTATTTGTAACCTTGCTAAAAAATATAGCATAAAACGTTATTTGTAAATTTTGGTCCCCTATTTTTATGTCTCTTCAAATTATTTTATTACTCTTCACCACTGGAATATGTTATGTTATTTTTTAAAATATAATTCTGAACTATTACAAAATGTGATGCAGAAATGATAAGCTTGTGCATTTGTTGCTGACATGTTTGCATAATTTATTCATTTAGATTCATATTCTAATTTTTTTTTTATTATTATATAAAACTACATATATTTTATTGTTCAATATAGGTATATATACATATTAAATACAGATTGAATAATAGAATTTTCAAGTTAAAATTTTGTATGCATTAATTGTTGGAATATATTCTTAATATATATATTTATAGTATAGTATTATATAGTTTGTAGTATACTACATTCTTAATATAAATAATTGTTGTGTTATACAGTTTAATGTACATACATTCTTAATATTCTTAAAATAGTTTAATTATTCAGTTTCTGTAAGTAAGCATTGGTAAGAAATTATATCTTATTGGAAGGCCTGAGTTCAACCTATTACACCATAGCAAGTGCAGTGTAGGGCAGAAGTCATAACCCCATTCAGTTCAACAAAATCATTGAGTACCCATAAGTGGCATGCTGTCATGGAGTGAGATGGAGTGATCGCTCCAGGGTGTAGAATAAGAAAGAGGCACTTCTTGTGGTGAACATATTTATATTTATTTTAAGGATCAAAGAAAATACATTATGGGAAAGGATACAATGAAAGAATTTTGGCATGTGCTCAGTCATATTCGGTATCTGCTTTAAATAAGTTTAGTTGTATATAATTCAATTTTCAATGCATATTTGTTTTTACATATCAAAATAGTTTTAAATCATTATCAACTTTCTGTAGTTTTGCACATGAGGCAAGCACCCCACTCCATAAGTTGAGCTATGAATATTCTTTTGGTAGGATGCAATGTAAAATATACCCTGTACTCCCTATAGAACCCATAATTTCAGATGCAATGTAGAATACCATGTACATGTGAAAAATCACTGGGGAGAGTAATAATGTAACTTTGGGCATTCAACATTGCATAGCCCCCTAAGCTTCCTTCTAGCTTTGTTACTTATTTCAGGAGTAGGCACAAATTGCAAGGTGTGTTACATTATATTTTATTTATGTATAATGTAGTATCTTTTTACAAAGAAATATATATAATTATATCTAAAGAATATAAATTTATTTTAAAATAAAATTATTGTAATTAATATTACATATATTTTACTTTCATATCTTTGTTTCCATTCAATGCAAGGTTATATAAAGGTAAAGTATTTTGATGAAATAAAAAATTTCTAGGTGTAGTTTTAATACATGCTTTTGTAACTAGGTAAAGAACATGTTTGGGGAGGATGGTAATGAGGATATGATATGCGATGAGTTAATTTTTGATTCAAACAGAGCGAAGGCAGTTAAGAATAATAGAATGCTCGGGGAAAAGTTTATTGTTATAAATATGTAATGAGAAGGATTGTAATAGGTTTGAAAATGTAATATATATATATATATATATAGCTTTGCATATCCACATTTTGAACCTCACACATTACAAATTGAATGTGTATTAAATCTTTAAATGTGAAAGTGAGTACCTAATCTGAACATGAAAAAATATATTAATTTTCATTTGCATATAGTACCATTAGAAGTTGATAAAATAATACATTCTTCACTTACTATTGATATTTATATCCTGTGAAATATCAGTAATGCTAGACATTTACCTTTGGTCAATGAAATCTTATTTTTAATCTGAATTGGAGTAATTACTGATTTAAATCAGTTTTAAGATATCAAAACTTAAAATGTTAATGGAAAATATAATCTTTTTTTTAACTTAAACAATATTGTAAAGATATAAAAAAATTTCTTTTCACTGCTGTCAAAAAGAATCTAAAAACTACAACTTCATTAGAACACAGCATAACGTTTGTTAATCTGATGCTAATGCTCTATCTCATTTATTATGACAAAGAAGGTTCTTTATTGCCTTTGAAACCGGCTGATACAATTTTTTATGTGCTGCTAATCAATGTTAAAGGTGCAAGACATTTTTAGCAGGGCTGCTCATAGAAATTATGAACCAACTTCAAACATTTACCATGTCCCCACCCCAACTATGTTGGATTTTTCTCCTCAGTAAATTTTTTATGTTTTCTCCAGCCTCAAAAATATTGAGTTCTGGGACCGCCACTCGAGTGGTATCTGTCACATCCACCTATGGGCGGCCTGTTATTAGAATGTAAAAATTATTTAAATTAATTGATATGACTAAATATTTTCACTTTTTATTTTTGATTTATGTGATGAAAAGGATATAAGTAAATGACATCATTTCATACTCAAAGTCTTTATAAGCAAGATAGAAAAATACAGATTTTTTGTTAATTCAAAAAATATTTAACTGCTTATTTTTATTTTAAATTAACAACTTTGCCATTTAAATATGTTGATTTAAAAAATATGTTTAGATGTTTTTATTAACAATCCAATGTTAAAGGTGTATGACAAATGTCGAAAATATATTTAAAGCAAATAAAATGACAGTGATATTTAACTCACGAAAACGTTAGCTACAGCTGTGCTACCATCCACTGTCTGCATAAAGGGGATTTTTTTAACATTTGGTGTAATTTACAGAAAATTGGGAAATAGATGAGGTGTAGAGAAAGCATACAAATTTATTTTCTTGATGAAACACATATGAACCATTTGGTGAGAAAACAAAATAGAAGTAGACCTAAACTCTATTTATGAGAAAATCCAGTGAGAGAGAGAGAACTCACACTCCAGATATATGTTTTTACATTCCCTGCAATACATGGTAATGTATAGGGAACGTATTGGAATCGTGCCGAAAATCGCAACTCAAGTTTTCGACGGATCTACACGTTTTGGGATCTCTAGAACACGAAAAAACTATTTTTAGCGTGACGTCTGTGTGTGTGTGTGTCTGTCTGTCTGTGTAATGTATGTATCCACTCTAACTCAAAAACAAATGGACCGAATTTCATAAAATTTGGTAGATAAGTCACTTGTGTATGACCCTGGTGCTGATTAGTTTTTGGTAAGATTCGGAATAAAAGAACCCGGTTTTTATTTCAAAATGGCCCGCAAAAATTGTCAAAATCTGAAATAAAAGACTACGTATGCTCAAATATATCAATTAAATGCTTGTTTTACATGTAACTTTTGACGATGAAAAGAATAAAGATCAACCCCATTACTCGACTATAGTCATTCTCGAGATGTTTTAGTTTTTTCACATTTTTGCTACGCCGGGGCGCGGTAGCCCATTGGTTAGCGCGCTGGAGTTGCACTCGGTAGGCCCGGGTTCGATTCCAGCCACTGCCAAAACTGCCGCCGTGTTCATGCGGAGTACGATCACGTTAAACATGTGGGTCCGAAAGTCCTTCCGAGAGGTTGGTGGTAGGGGAAGGAGGGTACGGTCAACACCCTCTATATTCAAGGCCTCCACACCATCCCGTAATGGCCGACACCGTAGTCCAACGCAATACGAATTTGTACTGAAATTGTTTTTGGGCGAATTTTTTTTTTCTTTTTTTTTTTTTTAATTTAAATGTTCCAGCAGGATGAGGATTTTTTTTTCTTTAAAATATATCTGCTTTAATTTAAATTAGAATTTGTTGACATAAATAAGATTCTTTCTTTCTTTTTTTATGTGTGATTTGGAATGAAAGAATAATCTTAATAGAACCACTTTATAATTTGATAAGTTACTAAAAACTTTATAATTTAATAAGTAAAAAATCAAATCCTTACTGAAGATTAATTTAAATTCAATCGAAATAAATTAAAATTTACATGATTAAAAAGTATCAGAATGTAAAGGTCATATCTATCCTAACACAATTTAAAGAAGTATATAGATTGTACTATATAGTAAAGTATATACTAAAATAGATTGAAGTACATAATAAAATTGTACTTTAATTGCTAAAGATTGCATACTTCATTAATATATAATTAATATTGGTCTATTACTTAGTTTTAATTTATTCGATCACAAGTAGTTAGCATTCTAAAATCAGACTTACCCTCCAAGATAGCTGAAAATCAAACATAATTATAATTAATTAATTCCAAAAGGCCTGGAGTCAAAAGAAGAGGCAGGTGTGGATCCAAAATAACATTTATTATATATACATATATATATTTTTATATGCATTGAGAAGTGAATATCTATCCATTTAAATTCTTGCACAGTTTTATACCAACAAATTAATGCATAATCATACACACCATTATCTAATGAAATTACTAACTCATATAGCATTTCTTAATATCCTTTAAGTAAGTTTCATCATTACAAATTTACCTTTCAATATTCATTACACAATTCTTATATTCATTCAAAATTACAGATTTAAATTAATATTCATCAAACTATTATTATCCTTCCCCTCTAGTCTCTATGTTGGGGTTCATTTAAATTTATTATATCAGTATTCGATAAGAGCATTGTAAATAAATGCTATCATAACAGATGGACTTAATTATAATAATAAGTTGATTTAGATTTCAACTATATATTAAATGGGCAAAAGTAAAATCTTTAAATTAAATCTCTCTTTACTATTTATTGTTACCCCAAATGATATAGTCTTTCATTGTAGTTTCTCAGGACAAATGTAGACTAGGACTTACGTGGTTGAGCAGTCGTGGATTCCTTTATGGATTGTTATTTTGACATCTGCATCTACGTAAACAGGTCTTTTATAGCACAGATTGTTCCTTGTTACACTGAATATGAGTTGTCGGCTTATACGACACCTTAGTTCTAGGAAGCATTTCTCCAAGAACACACCAGCACTTGATAAAGTATGCCGAATTAAGATGTACGACATAGTAGGACCCTTGTCCATAACTATCAGTCGTCCCATACTCTAACGACGTCAACATTGGAGTTTCAATATACCAGGCCATGATTATTCATTACGGATTAAGTTAATATGTGCACATTCTGTTTTTCTAGGCGCCTGTCTGTAGTTATTGCCTGCAGATGTGAAATGTGTGAAAATAGAATGAAATGACTCTTTGGCCATTGCATATGCCTTTAGAAGTCTTTTAAAGAAACTTGTAAAAATCCAATTTTGCAAAATATTGGATATTTAATATTAAGTTCATCATTAAAATTTAAATTCAAAAAAAGTTTAAAAGGTTCTGTGCATTAATTAGAATTGCACAAAATGTCTTTTATGACAAAAAGCATGTATGCAGCTAATAATTTCCAAGGTGAAAATAAAAATTTAAAACCCTAACATAAAATGAAACACATGTATGGAAAGTAATTCCAAGGTAAGTTTAAATATTTATATAAATAGGTTACATCAATACACTATATATATAATGTTTCAGTTAAATAAGTAGAAACTAATAATTATGTTTAAATTTAGTTTAAAGAAAAAATAATGCAGTGATGTATTAACATTTAGTTTAAATCAAACTATAGTATTTATATTAACTTCATGAATATTAAATTTATTTTTTATTTAATTTATTTTAATTTTTTAACTCAACTACACTCATTCTATACTCTCTAAAAGCCAATACTTTGCCATTTTCTATCTCGGAAAGGTGAGTACTTTTTGGCATTTTGAAAATTAAACAAACATGCAATACAATGGTATAAACATTAGCGATACACCTACAGCTATCTTATAAAGATAAGGGATGAAATATGCTCAGCATTAAAATCTTTGTGAAAACAAGCTGTAAAAATATAGTTATAGTTTATTTTGTTGCAATCCTATTAGGCTTTACATATATAGAAAATTCGAAAAAGTTTTTTTTTTTAAGGACAGCACTATTACTGTACATGTTTGAAAAATAGGCTATCACTTTTTTAATGTTGCAAGTTTACGTTTCTTATTTTCTGGTTTTTTCACATCATTTCTCTCTTTGCAATAGTTTTTTAAAAATGTATTCGTGGCAGCCATGATAATATACCTGGTAATGACAGTAGAGGAATGACCACCAGGACAATTGCCTTTCATAAAAATTTCTTTTTCGGTTAAAATAAAAACTGCTAAACTGATAACCAATTGTCGTTGATTGTTTACATTCAAGAAAAGATGTTCGAAATCAATGGAAACTAATTTTTGTACAATTATAAATACATGAATTACAATTTCAAGAACTTCGGGCTGCGGATACATCAAACCACCCCTATCCATCTTTTCTATAACAGAACTTTCAATCAGAGGAGACTCTTTAACAGTTGCAATAGTTAAGTTTATCTTACAAAAAGTACAGTTATGAAGTTTTTTAACAGTGGCAAATGCACAATATCCTGCTACGTAAGATATCACAGGGATCATATCAGATACATTAGAAACATCATCATCCAAAACGGAAATGCTTTGAGCAAAGGTAGGAAGATCATCAGTCTGAGAGGTTTCTAAGTCTCCTATTTCGTTATTCTCTACATCTACAGACAATTCACCATATTTACAAGATTTGATCTTTAAAGGACCGATACTTTGTAGTCGTAATTTACTTTCAGTTTCAAACACCTGTCGCAAAGATATCAAATATTGTGAACCTGCAAGTTGTCTGAATTTCCCAAACCTTTGCTCTAAAGCATCCGTTTGAATTTTTCCAGTTAGGATATACGAAAACCCTAATTCATTTACACAGTATGATAAAAGATCCAACACACCATGTGTTGTATGCGTTAAAGCAGCATGAGTTTCTCTGGTCAATATACCAGTCGTGTATTTCAAATTTTTCCAATTCTCTAACCAGATTAGGAACTTATTTAAAAATTTAGTCTTTTCATCTGTTTCAGACAAAGTAAGTGGCTCTTGAAAAACATCTCTTTTACATTGTCCTTTAAATAAACTTTTAACATTCATTATCGACCACCAGGTATATATTAGGCGAACATAATCAGCTGTATCCTGGCAATGTTGTAAGTCATTACTTTCATCAAACTGGCGTAGGCCCTCAATAACATGATTGTTAAAAATTTGCAGAACAAACTTTACATTTTGTCGCTCAAGATTTGTTGGTATCAATGCTTTTAATGTTACCCCATATGCAAATTTCAATATATTTCCTGCTTCAATAGAATGAAGTTTTTTTATCGTTCCAAAACAAGCAGTTTTTGTGACGCCAGGTTTTTCAAAATCAGGATAAAACATACATTGTCCTGCATTCTTTTGATTCAGCCAGTTGTTCCTTATACATTTTAAGATGTGCACGGGATCATAAATAAAATATAGAGGTCTATTTAAATCTGACGGATGTTTATATATAATGCTTTGCTTTGGAGGAACATTAAAGAAAGACATAGCTCTGCCGTTAATGGCATTATTGTCAGAACTTATGCATATCACCTTAAATCCAATTTCCTCCAAACCTACTGTTACTTTTTTAATTATAGTAAACAGACTTTCTGCGTTTATTTTTTGAACTGGCACTATATGTGCAACATCTTTATATGTCGATAAAAAGCTTTGAACCATAAAAACATATGCACTTGTTGCACATTTTACATTATCATATGCATGGCCAACAATGCTCCCTCCCTTAAAATCCATGACAGGTTTAATGTGGATTTCGTCCATCATTAAACACACTGTACAGTCTTCAGACTGTAAAGTTTGATAGCGTTGTTTAATATAAGACAAAAAGTTATCTTCAAATTGTTCATTGACAGGGTTTAAGTGAAAGGAAGAACATATTCTGTAAATTGTATAGGGATGTGGTAAAATAAAATGATGAGAGTTTCGTAAAAACTTATAAGCATGGGGAGATATTGAGAACAGCAAACTACAGAAAATCAAAAATTCAGTATTATATTTAAAATGGTGTTTTCCATTAACGATTAAAGAGAACTGTTCAAGCAAGAAATCCAAATTTTTGTTTGAAGATGGTAACAAAGTTTTCAACAAATTTACCGAATCACTTATTACATTAAAGATTGATTTGCTCGGATTTGTTTCAACATTTTGATTAAGCAACTCAACCTCTTGCAGTATCTCTGTAGCATCATTAACATTGCATAATAAGAAAGGAAAAATAAACTTCTTTACCTTTGATAATGGTATATTCCTAAAATAAGCAGTAGTATTCATCGAGGAGTTTATTAAGATGCATTTATGAATAACTGGTACTGGAGTCACTTGTATTAATAAAAACATCACACTGTCAGATGTTACTGTTACTGTCCATTCTTTTGGTATGCAGACAAGATTAATTTTGCTTTTAAAGTCTTCAAAACTTTTGCACAATCGTTCCTCATCATATGAAGACTTGCTATCGATGCTTTGCTGAATAACTTTTTCTAAATTTTGCATTTCTAACCTTAGGCGTTTCTCATCTGGGGCTTCACGTGAAGTAGTTGGTTTTGAAAAATACTCTGGACAACCTGGTAAGCAAGATGGAACTGCGCCTTTTCTTAACTTTGGTGCAGATAGCGGAATCGTTACCGATGTGCCAGTTTTCTCATCGTAGTGTACAGTCTCTCGAATAATATCACCAGATGTAAAATGTTGCTCACAAAGCTAAAAAAAATTTAAAAATATACATTAGTCCTTATGCATATATGCACTGCTTAATGAAAGAAGTGCATGTTTTGCTCTTTCGATGTATTTTACTTAATAAATAAATCCTGTGGGAAATTAAAGAGCTTCGAACATAACAGAATCAGGGGTACCACAGAATCAGCTAAATTACCACTACTTTACTTCTAAATAGTTAAACAATATCTCATGACTAATCATTGCTTCGAGATGTTTCACTGTATAATAATATTCCTTAGAATTATATTAAATAATCAAATATAATTATTTGAACACTTAGAAATTAAAAATATCTAGGCACCAGCCAGAAATCGAACCCGGATCATTATCATGCTATATTAAATCAAATATAGGTTCATAAATTCCTAAACTAATATAATTTCCCAAACTCATATACATAAATTAAACCTTTAAGTACATAAATTCAATTAGAATTTAATAAGTTTAACGACATAATCTTATTTTTTCAAATTACAATATCTTTCTATACTTCCCTTGTACATTAAATTAAAACACATGGGAGGAACCAAATTATATATATGTTCTAGGTTAGCTTATTTAAAATCCTGCATACGCATATACATTTTTTATCAATGTGTTTTGCTCTTTCGATGTATTTTACTTATTAAAATAAATCCTGTGGGAAATTAAAGAGCTTCGAACATAACAGAATCAGGGGTACCACAGAATCAGCTAAATTACCACTACTTTACTTCTAAATAGTTAAACAATATCTCATGACTAATCATTGCTTCGAGATGTTTCACTGTATAATAATATTCCTTATAATTATATTAAATAATCAAATATAATTATTTGAACATTTAGAAATTAAAACTATCTAGGCACCAGCCAGAAATCGAACCCGGATCATTATCATGCTATATTAAATCAAATATAGGTTCATAAACTTTAATATAATTTCATAAATTCCTAAACTAATATAATTTCCCAAACTCATATACATAAATTAAACCTTTAAGTACATAAATTCAATTAGAATTTAATAAGTTTAACGACATAATCTTATTTTTTCAAATTACAATATCTTTCTATACTTCCCTTGTACATTAAATTAAAACACATGGGAGGAACCTAATTATATATATGTTCTAGGTTAGCTTATTTAAAATCCTGCATACGCATATACATTTTTTATCAATGTGTACATATGTATTTAAAAAGAACAGTACTTACCCTAGAATTTTTAGTAACTTCGAATCCATCTCTTCTAAGGAAAAAAATCCATTTTTTTCTTACTTCAGGATCTTTTGGAAAATTGAAAACAGCAGAACGTGGGCCGTTATTGTAGTTCCCACGACAGCCGACTGCCGAACAACGATACGGCATTACACAATTAAATCTTCGAAAAAATGGTTAAAAAAATAGCTGTAATTAACAGCTCATATAAAATATAAATAAAGAAACGTTAAAACGAATTCAATATTCGATCACACTGAATATAGAGGGTGTTGAATGGGGACGGCTGGCTAGACTACACGACGCTACCCATGCGTTGTCAGTTCTTCTGGATATACCTTTGGACTACGAAGTCGGCCATCTTGCCACTTCCGGTTTTCTCTGTGGGGGCCTTGAATATAGAGGGTGTTGGTACGGTCCCTGTGGATGCCTCCCCCACTGGGTTCCGGTCTAAATAGGGTGGCACTTCCCGACCGTCCAAACAGTTACCTTACACCTTTCTGGTAGGTCGGACGGTCTGGGTTTCAACAACAACAACATTTTTGCTACGCCGGTTTTGAGAATAAGTCCAGTTACCAAATAAAAAAGAAAACGTATTTAAAAGTGCAAATTTAGTGTCATTTCAATTAATTATGCGTGTTATTTAGTGCAATTAAACTCAATTTAACGAATTATTAATGAAATAAAGAGGCGAAAATTTGTTTATTTAAGGCGAAAAATTTAAGGCGGAAATTTGTAAATTTACGTCCTATATTCTATAAATAAACTTTATTTGAAAGTTTTTATTATTAGTATATATTTTGATGACCTCGTATATTCCCCATTTTTCTTTGTTCAACATCTTTGACAGTCTCGTTCTCAGCTACCAGATCATGTAAGGAGCTAAAACTCGGCACACAGTTCATCTCGCAGAACAGTTTTATTTATTAAATGTTCATGGCATTGCGTTGCATCGTTACGTCATTTACGTATGTCATAACAATGTTTCCTTCCTTTTCATGTTCTTTTTTTTTTTGCAAATTGCTGTTTAGTGTTTTCAGATGAAATGTTATTTTGCTTATTACGCATTATTCTCATTCATCTAATACTGCATAGTTTTGAAAACAGATTACGTAAAAAAAAAAAATATATATATATATATATATATATATATATATATATATATATATATATATATAAAGTATATACTATAATATAATTAATGGAGTATATACTATAATATAATTAATGCATAATATTGTGATGATTTCGAATTCGAGTTTTCGGTTGATTTACATGTTTTAAATACCCCTGAGCTCGTTTTTGAAGTGATGTATAATCCTTTCATGGGCGAGCGATAGTTCACATACGAGTTGAAACTAGCTATTTAAATGAAATTTGGTACGATTATTACAAATAGTGAATAACGCAATAACAGGATATCTAATAATATTAAATAAATAACTATTCTTATGTAATTTATCATTAGAAAACGCATGGCATTCATTTTATAACTCTGGTAAAAACCGATCTCGCGGTATTACACATTTATAAAAAGAGTTACATAAAATTGAAATAATAATGAAAATCGTTAAACAGATTGACTTTCCATATGAAATATTGCGCGACAAATTGACTCATAAAATTCTCGTGGATCTAGCGCGTTCCATTCACAAGAGAAGACACTATTTGTAATCTCTCGTAAAACACTATTACAAATTGTGTATTACAATGGGTAGAGACACAATTTGTAATAGTTTTGTACTTTAATTTTAAACATTCGACAAATAGTCATTTGTTTTCATGGGACATTAGTGGTGTAAGCTGATACTGTAAGTAGAAACTCCACTGTTGCAAAGTAAGCTTAATTTCTTGAAGACATTTTAAGCCACCTACCTGCATGGCAAACTGAATATGTCTGTCTCCATAATGGTTTACAAAATAGTGACACATAAAATTTTTTTTGGCTGGTTGCTATTGCATATATGCGACCGGGTACAGTAGTCCACTTTGTCACTTATCATTTAAAATATTCTGCAGCAAAATTTAATAGCATAAACCTGAATATGTAGATAATACGATACTCATTCGAAGTGGTCATTTTCCTCATCGTTTAAAAGAAAACATCAAAATGTACATAAGTTGTCCATTGTACCCCAACCTCTCTTGTAGGGGGAAGTATTGTGACGGAATCAAAAATTTGAATTTCAATTTTCGACGGAAGATCACGTTTCAAGCATCCCTGAACTCGAATTGAACGTTTTTAAGGTAATGTCTGTGTGTATGTTTGCTAGTGTGTGTCCGTGAGTCTATGGGAGCGATATCTCACGACCGAATGGAGTATTTCGAACGTAAATTTGTGTGATCTGTGAATACTGGAACCCTGTATTGATTTTAAACGCGATCAAACGTTCAGCAGTTCCCAGAAAAATTCATAAAAAAAAAAAAATCTATACATCTAATAATGTTAAATAAATAGTCATTTTATGCGCAATTTTTCTTATAAAACGAATGGCACATATTTCAGAGCGCTAGTTCGAACTGTTTGTTCTCAAGAACGTTTTTCAAATAAATTTATCTGAACAATTGATCTATAGTAAATGTCTTCAAACATAGTAGTGAGCGTGAGCATCGTCAAAATATCGTCGTTCAGGTGGTCGCTCTTCCTCAAATTATAGAATTTGATAATTTTCGCGGAAACAATACTTTCTACATGTAGAAAACTTTGGAAATCGTGATTTGACGGACAGACACGTTTACATTTTGAATATTTTTTAAAAATATGTCCGTATGTGTGTATTATAAAAATTTAAGTGTGGATATACATTATGTAAAAAGTATAATGTGAGTAGCACATGATTTTAAATTTCCCTACGTGACGCAGTAACTTTATTTATTTCATAACGAATTAATCGAACAAGATCCACAAAACTATGATTTTTCCATTGAATTAACAACATATAAATTGAAATTGGGCTCTCTTTGCAACTTATGATTTCAAACACATGGCTTATTCATGCTCAGGTACAAAATTCTGATCCATATATATGCAGTTAACCTTTAATTAATATCAATTGTATGAAATAATTGACTATTACCGAATTCTTAAGAGTCAAAATACGAAACTATTACAAAAAGTATCATCTCTTGCGAGTAGAATGATTTAGATTCACGAGAATGATGTTGCATAACATTGCATATGGAAATTTAACATGTTTCACAATACTTACTACATTTTTAATTTCGTATGATTTTTTTTTTAAATTAATTTGAGAAACATGCAATATCTCGAGAACGATTGATGCTGTTCTAAATTAAAATCATTTTCTAATTAAAAATTACGTATGAAATAATTTATGTAACAATATTCAAAGTGCTAATTATGAAAAATGTATTCTTAACTCGTGCAATATCTTTAAAACGGTCCATGCTAGTTTTCTATAGGTTTTTGATACAAATTATTAAGGTTATGGAGAGATAGATAATCCGGGCTCGCGAGCCTTATTTTGCTTAGGCCTTATTTCAATTTCTCTTCACACTGAGCTTAATTTTAAAGTAGTTTGTGTATTTTAGAGAAAATTTAAAGTGCAAAATGTTCGAGTTATAAAAAATACAGTAGACGAAACCGGAAAATAATAAATATAAATATTAATTTTTTCTTGAATGAGCAAAACATTAGAAAATGGAACATCTTTGTCCCTTTGTAAATCAGATTTGTTACAGTACCACATTGTTTTTTTTTTACCTGGAGATAGAAAGAAAAATATTTTGCGCAAAAAATTATTTTTTCACTTCCATAATTATTGTTTATATATATATATATATATATATATATATATATAGAAGAATCACAATCACCTTGTTCCCACCCCCTTCTCAATAGGCATGCAAATTATGAACTAATCTACTGTATGAATGTAGGAGAAAGTTGAGTCAACTCCTTTTTGCATAACCTCATACACACATGTGAGTACGAGTACGATCCCTTTTGCCTCTTATTCTCCCCAAAAGTAAATGCCAGAGGCGGAATGCCCTCCTCGGCGTAAACGGTGGACATCTGTGACCTTGACAAAGAATGTGAACTAATCATCCGTGTCTTCTTTGAACAATTCTGAGAAATGCAGGGGTGGGTCTTCCTGTTAGAATGGTTGAAGAACTTTCTCCATAGCTCTCTACGAGACGAGAATTTTATATATTTGATAATACTTCTGCATTTTTAAGTTTAAGTAATTTTTTTTATAAATGTTTTTGAAAAACAGGCACCATCTCGAAAACGGTTCATGCTAGAGTTCTAAAGTTTCTGTCATTCGTTTTCTAATGAAAAATTACGGTCGAAATGATTATTTATTTATGATTCTTAAAGATCCCAATTTTTAAAGAAGTTTTCAAAACTTCATTTGAAAATTAAGGGAATGTTCCCAAGGCCTGATTAAGCCAATGTGAGGTTCGGTGTTAATTGGGGGCCCCCTTACACTCACGGCATACCAAATGCATGCAAAGAAAAAAAAATCATAAAGCAAATTTGGAAGTTTAGGATCACTAACCCGAAGGCACTTTTGTAAATGTAGAACTTTTTATTTAAAAGTAAAACTTTAAAATATGTATAATATTTAAAACTATTAACACATATTTTCAAAATTTAAAATAAAAACTAACATTATCAGCTTATATTATTTAAATAATTAAATAAATAATTATTTCTGAATAAAATGGTTTAACACATACAATATTTAGAGGCCCCTAAAATTTGGGGACACAGGACGCGGCCCCGTAGGCCCGTGCGTTTATCAGACCCCGAGTGTTCCAAACATTCGATTGCGTTTAACATCAATAGGCTTTCATTATTCACCGATGAACACACTAACATACTTACAGACAAACTCACACTAACATACTTACAGACAAACAGACCTTCCCTCAAAAACGTTCGCTTCGATTTCAGGAATGCTTAAAACGTGTGCTTTTCTGTCGAAAACTCGAATTCGAATATTCGACTTCGTCACAATACTTTCCTTATATACATTATACTGTAATGTAGGAAAAGTAAGAATTATGCATGCACCTGATGCGCACGAATCATGTTATATATATAATAGTCTTCAATAGTTTTTATTCCTTACGACATTGATTTTGCAAACATTATTCAAACCACCTACATTGAAGGTGTTACATGTCTTATGTAGTTTCGCACCTGGTCAACATTCAAAGAGATATGGCGCCAATAAATTTTTGAAGTTGGGGTAATTCACTTTTTTTCATAATCAATATCAGAATGAATGAAAAAAAAAGAACCCATATATTTTGATAATATGTTATAATATATATATTTCGACCCATATAATTTGATCTTAGAAAGTGAATATATATATATATATATATGATTTGCTATTTTATATTTTATTCTGTGGGTGTTTTAAAAAGTTAGGTTTATCGTGTTGCATCTTCTTACTTTTCGTTCATTGGATTTTCAAACTACTATTATTATATATATTTATATATATTAAGTTGGAAACAGTTATAACACAACGCAAATTAGCCAAATGCATCACTTCACCTAAATAACTTGTTGCTATTATCAACAAATAATTTTTTTTTCAGATTTAAAAAAAAAAAAAATAGAAATTTGCAAACGAAAGCTCATAAAAAAAGCATACACTTTAAACTGAAAAATAAATCATTTCGCTGAATTTTTTTAAACTTTTTCAGAGTTTCTTTTTAAAGTTGGTACTAGCTCAGTGATGCAGAAAAATAGTAGAAATTTGACTAATTTGTATTTTATTAGCATTTATATCCTTATGGTCAAACTATCCATTGGCCGTACCACCACCATTTTTCTGGAAATTATAATTTTCTCCATAAGAATAAATGTTATAAAATTCTTAAATTTCTAATAATTCGAATTTTAATCATCTAAATTACAATTTTTTTTCAACTTCGTTTTTTTTACACAATGTATCTACACATAAAATGTCATAGCTGTACGCGCATTTGTTCTTAAATTATCGTGTGCATACACGCAGATGGGCAATTTTTCAAAAGTGTTCGAAATGTATTCAGATGTCCATAAAACTTATCTTTCCGTCATAGATGTCCATAAAACGTGTTTTCTCGTCAAAATATCGAATTCCAAAATTTTCACCTATTATCTGGTATTCATATTTTAATGCAAAATGAGGACTACAAAATAACAGCAGCAGAAGTTCTTGCTACAAAAACAGGCATTATTGTTTAACATTTTTCACATTCATACCTTACAATTGGAAATAATTTCTTTTGACCACATTTCTATAAGCTGTATAAAAACACCCTGCTAAATTATTACTTTATAAAATTAATTTTTCTATATTTATATTCCATTGGCATACCGTCATAATCCATTTACAACTTCCTCATATCTTTATAATTCAAATTTATTGGGTCTACTTGTAATGTAATCAATATCAGAATTAAAAAATTATACAGGGTATAAGGCTCTACTCAACTTTTTCATATTTTTGTATAACACGTTCAATCTCTTTCTGCAAAGAAGATCAAATATTTAAATCCAGGTTGATGCATCAACATCTCAACTAAATATTAAGATGGTGATGTTTCAATCCAGATCAAATTTTCAAGCCATTTTTCAGAAGGGGTTTGAATTTGATCCCGTTCTTTTCGATGTGTTTGGCCCTACCTATAACTTTTAATTTTTTTTTTTAATTTTATATAACTCTTCATGTTATACTTATTTGTTGGCATTTTTAATATACTTTCCTACGTCCTAGAGAGTTGAAATTTGGTACACAACTTAAATTATTAGAACATTTTATTCTACAAAAATTTGTGGATCCTCAAATATAGATCCTACATTTTTTTCGAAATGGCCTGCAAATAATCCCCGTTCACTTCTATGAATCATTGTTGTAAGATTGTTAAAAATTCTTATGTAGGTAGCACATGACTTTCCCTGCAGACTCATATTCACGTTCCCTTTATTTCTTCAATAATCATTTGAGTTTATCTGTACAAAATAACATCCATAAGTATTTTAAATGACATTGAATTTGCACGTTAAACTTAAATTTGGTTCTCATTTGATAGCTGGACTTATTGTCAAAGGTGGCGTAGCGAAAACGCGAAAAAACTAAAATATCTCAAGAACGGCTAGTCCTAGAGTAATGGGGTTAGTCTTATTCTTTTTGTTGTCAAAAATCACGTATAAATAAGCATTTAATTGATATAATTGAGCACACGTAGTCTTTTATTTTTAGATTTAACGATCTTTGCGGGCCGTTCCTTTTTCCCGAATCATACCACAATAACCTACAAGTGATTTATATACCAAATTTTGTTAAATTTGGTCCATTAGTTTTTAGCTAGAGTGGATAAAGGCAATTTTTGCCGGCCATTTCGCAAAGAAGGCAGATTCTTTTATTACGAATCGTACTAAAATCAAATGAGCATCAGGGTTTTCCACAAAAAACTTACCTACCAAATTTTATGATATTCGGTACATTAGTTTTTCAGTTAGAGTGAATGCAATATCCTCACAGAAATACACACAGATACACCCTTACACACACAGACGTCTCCCTAAAAATAGTTTTTTCGTGTTCTAGAAGTCCCAAAACGCGTAGAACCTTCGAAAATTCGAGTTTCGATCTTCGGCACGATTCGAATACTTTGAATACATACACACACACATATATTATCTGTGTATTATCTGTGTATATAAGTTCCGTGCCTAAGCAATTACAATAGTTGCGATTTTAAATGATCCCTAAACCTTTATTATTTCTACAACGAAGCCTAATTTTAACTTATGCAGAATGCAAATATCTCAAGCGATTGTAAGGTGAGTTATATAAGAATTGCTGAATTTTTTTCGCGCAAAATTATTTAGCTCTGGAATACAAGTTGTATGAATGAAATATTCATTGATTTTGCATAGAGAATCAGACGATTTATATTTCGATGAAGTTTTAAATATTTAAGTGTAATAAATTACTGTAGTACTGTGATAATGTAAAAGATATCACCACTGAATGTATCACATTTTGGAGATTTTTAAATGAAATTGCATTTCAGTTGGAAAGTGTTTCATAATCAATGCTTATGCATGATTGATCTTTCTTGTATTATTATGTATTTAGAGAATATGGCAATATTGTTCTGAAGAACTTTATAGGACTTTTATGTCATAAATTATAGTATATTATTTATTCCCATTATTATTATTGTTGTATAATTTTGTTATATAATGTACATTTTGAAATTCTTCCTTATTAACACTTTATAACATTAGTTGAAAAGTGTTTATGACTTTGTTCCTTCTGTCTGTCTGTCTGTCCGTTCGCACGATAACTGCTGTAAAAATGACTTTATCAAAATGAAATTTTAGTATGTTGTTCAGACGGTCTGTGGGACCTATGGGAATATAAATGTATAATATCACCAAATTAGTTTTGGATTGAACCCGGGTTGAAAAAATGAAATACATTGAACCCTATGGGACCTAATTTTTCAATTTTTTAAGCGGATTTAAAATTCACAAATTGCTTCGAAAGTTTTAGGAAATATTTAAATTATCTCATAAATTATATAAAAAATTTTCAGTAAAATATATTCAGTAGATTTTAAATAAAAATTAAAATAATAATTACACCTTTTATATGAAGAGATCACGTGACAATTATATGAAGAGATCACGTGACAATTATATGAAGAGATCACGTGACCCACTTCAAAATAAAATATGGCATCCATCTTATGTCAAAATCGTGATTTTTATTCTTTTTTTTAATTCATGTTTAGTGTTGTATCCGTCCTAAAACCGCTTTATTTTTGCTTAAATTCTGTGCATTTACATACTGAAACAACGCAATTACAATATATTTGAGTTTAAATGATCATCAAATTTTGATTATTTCTACAACGAAGCCTAATTCTCACTTATGGAGAATGTAAATACCAAAAGATGTTGAATGAGTTGTATAAGAATTGCTGCATTTCTTTAACGCAAAATTATTTAGCTTATGGAGTCTACAATATAGCTGATATGAATGAAAATTCATTGATTTTACACAGAGAAACAGACGATTTTTTCTATGAGTTTCAAGCATAGTTTAATTACTTGTACCTCCATGGTCTTAAGTTTTTAAATAAAATAAATTATTATAGTATTATGATGAATGAAATGAATGGAAAAAGTTTGTGAATGAAATGCTGCTTTTATAGATAGAGCCAGGTGTGTTATATTTCGATGACGTCATTTTAATAAATTTCATTTGTTTTCGATGAAGATTTTAAATATAATAAGTTATTGTAGTGCTATGATAATTTTAAAAATATTACAGAGGAATGTATCGGAATTTAGAGATGTTTAAACCAGGCAATTGATATTTCAATGCCGCCATTTGAATGAAGTTAATTTTTTTCGATGAAGTTTTAAGTTTCCAAATATAATAAATTAATGTAGCATTGCGATAATTTTAAAAATATTACCGAGGAATGTATCGCAATTTAGAGATGTTTAAATAAAATTGCATTGAAGTTGGAAAGTGTTTCATAATCAATGCTTTATGCATGATTGATCTTTCTTGCTTAATGTGACATTACAATTGTAAAACTGCTTAATTCTATTTATGTTTTAAAATAAAAATAACTTTTCTTGTTACTCATGTTATTCCTACTGGGATATAATCCTTGTGGATGGCCTTCCTTTAGTATGCAATCAATAGCCCTCTTACAATCGATAATTAAGGTTTATAGTTATATCAAAATTCACATGAATCCAGTAGCGTCGCTAGAAATTTTGTGTGTGTAAAGGGGGTGGGGGGTAACAAAGCATTTTGTTTCTCATTTCTCTGAACTCCAGTGGATTCCTGGTGAAGTCACTGTTTGAATCTCTCAATTTGTTCGATATATCGTGCCCACAGAGACAGTGGCTGAATTTCACATCCTACCGTCACCTGTAAGATCCCCCCCCCCTACTAACTATAACTTAAAATATAAAAACAAACTTTCCACTGCTTTATTCCAAATTGTTATTAATGATAACTTCATCCCGGTTTTCGATAAAACCTCTCTTTTAACTAATTGTAATAATCCACGTAATATTTTGTGTCTTGAATCGCTATTTATTTATATTCATCGTGTCATTGTCTGAATTTTTAGACAAATAAATATGTTATTTTTATATTATTTTCCCTGCAATACATGGTAATGTATAGGGAATGTTTTGGAATCGTGGAAAATCGCAACTCGAGTTTTTCAACCGATCTACAGGGATCTCCAAAACACAAAAAATTAATTTTAGCATGGCGTCTGCGTATGTGTCTGTTGGTGCAATGTATATAATCACTCTAACCCAAAAACTAATTCACCAAATTTTACACTTGTGGATGATTCTGATGCCAATTAGATTTATCACAATTTGGGATAAAAGAACCTGCCCCCCCCCCCTTTTTTTCTTTGAAAAAAAAATAGCATGTAAAAATTCGACAAAATCTATAATAAAAGACTAAGTATGTTGAAATATATCAATTAAATGCTTATTTTATATACGCAATTTTTTATGTTAAAAAAATAAGACCAACCACATTACTCTAGGACTAGCCGTTCTCGAGATATTTGAGTATTTTCGCCTTTGAAAATACGTCTAGTTACCAAATGAAAACGAAAGTTGGATTAAAAGTGCAATATCAATGTCATTTAAAATAATTATGTGTGTTATTTTGTACCATTAAACTCAATTTAATAGATTATTAAAGAAATAAGAAGCAAATGCATTTGAGTATGTAAGGAAAGTCATATGCTGTCCGCATCAGGGTTTTTTTTTTTTTTTTTCTATTCTGCTGTGTCAATTTTATAATTAAATGTCCTGTCCAATCCTTTTCCTTGCATAATCTGGCAATTTATATAAACACTTTTGTTGGCGGTTCGTTACTATCATAATATGTATAATAACGGTATGTCTTTTCTTTCACGATTGCCTCTGGTAACGTACGTTTTATGTCTCAAATTCTGGGTTGTGCTGAGGGGACTCTTGCCTCTGAGCGATTTTGAACTACGATTGTCCGCCTCGCTTCCTACAAAGTGTTCTCGTATATGTATGAAAGGAGCTGTCAAGGTCACAGATGTACAAAAGCCAGCGAGTGAATATGGTGCGGGTGGGGGGGGGGGGGGGGGGGGGTGAATATCTATGAGGAGTTTGTAATAAGGGAAGAGACCCTCTCTTGGGAGCTTGGATAGTAGGATTCAAAATTCAGAATTTTAAACTCCCGAGTTTTGCAGACAAAGTTGGGAATTTTGAATTATAAGATTGTAGCAGTATTATAAGCATTCCCTGAAAAAATCACGTTTCTATGATAATTACTTCTAAAGTTAGCAATTAAGATTTTAATTCTACTTAAATCAGAATGGTGAAATGGCCGTAAAACAAATACTTTTTGATGTACGGTCTTGCTGGGGGGGGGGGGGGGGGGGGATTTATAAATATTTTTAAAAAGTAGGCTGTGAAAGGGGGCCGGAGGGTCCTTTTTAAAATCGTTTTTTCTATCTTGGCGACTCTTGCTTTGGTTTTGATGACATTTTCATGTTGTATTTTCTGTCTGCAATGGACTCACTTCAACTTATCAACATCTCTCACCCAATTTTTTAAACTTCAGAATTTTCGGATGTTGTCTTAGAACTATGTACTGTTGTAAACAATTAGAATTGATCAATTTAATTTATTTTAAAAAATGGTAGAAAATGACCTAAAATAAAAAAAATAATATTACCCTTAAAATATTAAAAAAAAAAAGTCCCAAAACGTTTTCTGCTTAAAAGGGGGGAAAAGGCTAGATTTGCTTTTAAGTAAAACATAGTTCGAAAACTATTAAAAGTACATAATTCGATCAAAATATTGTAAATAATTAACTGCAACTGTCATAGTTGATTGTGGAGAAAATATATCGTCAAAAATTTTGAATTAAAACTTTTGTATTTTTAAATTCTTTAAAACAAATTATCAACAAGGGGATATTTGAAATTCTTAGAATGACATACAATTAAAGTAATACATGACTATTCGTCTGACATTAGACATATTTTTCCCACCAATTTCTAAGGAAAATAAATTTTTCTGAAATGGTTAAGGATTTACCCCTAAATCTAAATTGCTGGATTATATTGAAACATATCTGACACAAAAATAAGACTTATTACGAATACTCAACTAAATTTTATTATGAAAAAGCAACATAAAGGACTATATTATTGTGTTCCAGAGCAAGAGGGAGGGGGAGTAGCCTACTTAGGCGCCACAAGTAATTAAAAACATATCTAAAATTGAAACTTTTTTCTATGGCATTTGCTGAATGGGATGTCGAAAATTCTGTTTGCGATATTGCATGTACACAGGACATGTTAAATGCAAGAATAAAATGTGACCCAAAATAGGTTAATAATGTTGGCATAAAAACGGCCGTGTATCGTATACCAATTCGTGAAAACGATTGATTTGTAGATTCTCATCACTGTATATTATAGAACGATAGGAAAATTATTTGACCTCTGATTAATGATGTATTAAGAGAGTTTCAAATTCAAGTGCTAGCTTAATCAAGTTTTTCCAAGTTGCAGAGAAAAGACTGTGGGATTTGGCACTTAAAACATAATAAATCAAAAAAAGAAATACACGAAGATGTTATATTGTCGCCAAAATTGGTGATATTTTAAAATTTTTAAAATGAAAATGACAATTTGAATAAAAATCAACACAACGTTTTTGTTATGTTTTATTTCCTTCTAATGGACCATGGTTATCTTATTTATATTTGGACGAGTAGCATTTTTAATATCTAGATAAATATATGATAAATAGTAAACAATGATTGAACTCAATGAATGACTCATTCGATAACAGTAAAAAAAGAATATTTATTTTACGATTTTTTGTCATATTTTAGATCAAAAACATGAAGCACCGTTCGAACGGCGAATGTTATCGTTCTGTAAATTATATCTTGTGCTTCTAAATTAAAAATAACATATAAAATAACTATTTTTGACCCACATTTTAACATAGTCATCATTTTGTACATTGTTTTCTACTTTAAATTAACTAGAGAGTGGCTTCACTCGACTTTTTTATACGAAAATTCAATTTTTAAACAGCATACGAATTTTTTTCAAGAAAAATTTTGAAAAATCTGTATTGTTGGTCCAAATGATTACAGTTATACCGTGTTACCTACCCTTCTTTAAAGGGCTTGATATTTATTTTCAATTGATACCATATTTGACAATGTACACACGGGGGGGAAACTTTTCCCCCAGAGGGTGGCTAATGACATCACGCACACAAAATTGTATCGCGCCTTTTTTTTACAATGATTGAATCTATTAAGTCTCTTGGTTAATGAACCATGAATAAGCCCTTTTATGCATGATTATATCAAATTTTATCATATGCTGCCATGTTAAAAAAATGTATAAATTTCAAATAAAATTCGAAGTTTTCGCTCGAATTTAAAAAACTTCTATCTTGTTCTAGATTTTTCGATAACAAAGCCGGATAAAGTTTCGGGAAAATCCATTATTATTACTTTCCTTGTAATACATGATCATGTATAAGGAAAGTATTGGAATCATGTCAAAAATCGCAAGTCGACGGATCTACACGTTTCGGGACCTCTAGAACACGAAAAAAACAAACTTTTAGCGTGACATCTGTGTATGTCTGTATCCACTTTAACTAAAAAAATTAATTAATATTCAATTTATTTATCTATAAATATTATATATATGTGAACAATAATACCATGCTGAAATTAGCTTTTAAATTATGTTATTTATTTAACATTTTGGCGATTTTTTTGAAATGTGGTCAAATTGCTCAAATATCTCCAAATCGATAAAACTGTTGTCAAATTGAAAAAATGACGCCAAATCAACGAAATTAATTGCGTTTTGAAAGAAGTTAGTATTGTAATGATATTTCGGTAGCGCTTGTCTATTAGTCGAACTGTCCCACTTTTCGAAAAATTTGGCGACTTTTTAAAATGCCGTTAAATTACTAAAAATGCGGCCGAATTGATAAAATGATACTAAATTAATGAAAATTCAATAATTTGCAAAATTAAGTTCAATTTCCCTTAAAGCCTTTGTCATTGTGTGGGAATTAAATAATAGTTTTTGTAAATTTGTTTTCCAAACGGGGATTTTTCTTTATATCTGCCTATGATGATAATTTCGTATAGCGAGAACAGAGATTCTTATACGTATTTTTAGGAGAATTACGTTAAATATTTTAATAAAATGTTTAGAATAACAATGTCATTTAAAATATTATAGGAATTTGCACAAAATTGAAGTTTTAATTTCTTTATTATATATTCAGTGCGAAGAACGGGTATACTGCTAGTAAATAGTATAAATTTAATATATCGCTTTTTATATACACTAAAATAATAGCAGGCACAAAATATTGATATAACTAAAAACATGACATACCTAAAAATGTAATACAAAGCAATATATTCTAAGAATTTGAATCTGAATATAGTTTTAATGTTACATCCATGCATAACACAGCTGTTATATACTAATGATTGAGAAATGGAGGACCTTGAGCCAAATTTGGCCCAGGAACATTCCCCCCATTTTATTAGGCAGAAGTTAAAAAAATATATAAAAATATTTCTTGTGTCAATATTAATGATAAATAAAATGATCTTAAATTATGATTTATAGTTCATTTAACTCAACATTAAAACTATACATCAAATTGTTTTATTTATTATATTGCTGCAAACTTATTTCATATATTTTATTATTAAAATTTAAATCTGTTATTTAAGAAAATAAAAATGCTGATATATTTAAAAAAACTACTTATTTTAAAATTTGCACATTGAGAAAATATGACAACAAGCATTTATCAACATAAACTAATTAATTTATACATAAAAAAATTTGTTAGTTGCAGCATCAACAGTTGATTAAATGTATCTACTGGTTTCAAAGACAAGAAAGAATCTTCTTCATCAAGATAAATTAGACAGCAATCACTACAATGGTAGAGAAATTTTTGTAAACAGAATGATATTTATGTAACCTGGGACAATAGTTGTGCCAATCCAAAAATAAATAATGAATAAAACAAAGAAAATCCAAGAGATATAAAGCAGAGTGAATAGAATAGCAGAAGATTGTAAAGAATTTGCTAAAATTAAATATGATATTACTATATTAATTAAATATACATTCTATTGTTCTGCTTCATATATCTTCAAGTTACATTTCATAACTTGTTATACCCTTAAATTTGCTTATAAATATTTTTGTGCTGCTTATATTTTCTTCTTCTCTGTTGAATCTAAGCAGTCCAAAATACATTCGGTTTTCTGTATTAAAAAATTATTAGAATAATAAAACATTTTTAATACATGTTTTGGACAAAAGCTTATATTTTCTGGTATTCTTAACAGCAGTTCTCTTCTTGATTACAGCTGCTTCATTGTTGAAACAAATCAACCAAAAATGCATTTGCAAAGGTGAGATATATTATCCACACTCTAAGCAAATACACATTTAGTCTCTAAAACTTCATTTACAGATATAAATATTCTTGTGCTGCTTACATTTTCTTCTTTAATAAACCAATACACAGCCCAAAATGCACTCTTAAAGGTTTTCTGGATAAAAAAATTATTAAATTAATAAGAATAAAAATGTTAATACATTTTTTAGCCAAAAATCTTACCCTTTTCGGTATTTATTCTTAACTTCAGTTCTCTTCTTGATTACAGCTGCTTCAATGTTGAAACAAATCAGCCAAAAATGAATTTGCAGAGGTGAGATATATTATCCACACTCTAAGCAAATACACATTTAGCCTTTGAAGCTTCATTTACAGATTTTCCCTTACAAAAAGGTTGGTCTTTTATTTTCCTCATGAATGTAGAGGCTCCTAAGATAAGGATGATTGATATGTGTTTTATTATTTTGAAGCATCTTCCAAATGTGGTACATATAGTGTAATATCAAATAAATAGGTATATGATATGAAGTAGAACTAGAAGAGGCATAGTATAGTACCAAAAACAAACAAAAGAATTCCACTGATTACTTACTGGATAAAAATTCAAGGGAATGAATGAAGATACACATACATAGTTTTAATTCATACAGATTGTTTTTCTAATTAAAAAAAAGAATGAATAACAATGATTGAAGGTAATGAAATTGTAAAATCTTCCAGGTGTATACAAAACATTTATCTAATTTTAATGTACAGTGTTTTACTTTCCCTGCAATACATGGAAAGTATTGGAATCATGCCGAAAATCACAACTCGAGTTTTCGAAGGATCTACACGTTTTGAGACCTCTAGAATACGAAAATTTTTTTAGCGTGACGTCTGTGCAGATTTTGTATCCACTAACTAAAAAACTAATGAACCAAATTTCATAAAATTTGGTAGGTAAGTAAGTCACTTGTGGGTGAATCTGGTGCTGATTAGTTTTGGTACGATTCGAAAAAAATAACCTGCCTTTTTTTTGCAAAATTGCCCGCAAAAATTGCCAAACTCTAAAATAAAAAACTACGTATGCTCAAATATATCCATTAAATGTTTGTTTAATATGTAATTTTTAACGAAGAAAAGAATAAGACCAACCCCATTACACTAGGACTAGCCAATAGATATTTCAGTTTTTTCGCATTTTCTGTATGTCATCTTTGAAAATAAGTCCAGTTACCAAATGAGAATGAAAATTGAATTAAAAATGAATTAAATGTAATTAAAATAAAGAGAACGTTGATATAAGTCTGCAGGGAAAGTCAATTGTTGCCCACATCAGATTTTTACTATTGTATTGTTAATCTTATGTATATATATATCCAATGGATCAGACACAGGTCCCCCACATCAAATTGTGGGACAGGGTACCAGGTAAAGCCGTGTGCTCCATGTAAATTAATGGCAGATTACCCTCCCCCACCCTGTATCCAACGTATTTTCGGCGAAGTTAACTGTAATAAAATACTTTTTGCTTAATATTTTTAAATAATTTAAAATTGCATTCTCTAGTTACAAAATAGTAAAACACAGTGGTAATAACAATCACTTAAGAAACAAAAAAATAAATGTATATTCATCAATAAAGTAAAAAAAAAAAAAAAATACCTATCTATCCAAAATATCTTCCAATATCATTATTTGACAACTTTTATTCCTATTGCCACTCTTTTAATAAAAGCAGGATATGATATTCTGATTTTGTGTATCAATCGATTTTTCGTATCAAAATCTCATGCAAAGTTTCTAGCTTTTGCGGTAAACGATATTTACTTTCCTTATATATATAGAATAATGTATAAAGAAAGTATTGTGACGGAATCTAAAATTTGAATTGGCGTTTTCGACGGGAGAGCACGTTTCAAGCATCCCTGATCATGAACCGAACATTTTTGAGTTGATGTATGTGTATGTCAGTGAGTCTGTAGAGAACGAATGAAGCAATTCAAATGAAATTTGGAACAAAAAATTACAATCCTTGAATACTGGAAGTCTATTGTTTTTAAACACAATTGAATGTTCAGAACCTTCCTAAATTTTTGTGTGAAATTTTGAAAAACTCATCAAAAAATCAAAACATTTAATAAAGTTACGCAGACACTTCTTATGTAATTTTTTCTTAGTAAACAATTGACATAAACTTTAAAACGCTAGCATGAACCGTTCTCGAGATATTGCATATTTTTCAAATACATTTATCAAAAAATCGTATAAATTAAAACAATATTAACTGTTGAGAAACATGTTCACTTTTCATATGTAATATCATGCGCTAAATTAGGTGACATCATTCTCATGGATCCAACTTATTTCATTTATGAGAAACGATACTTTGAGTAATATTTTTGTATTTGAACGCCAATAATCATTTATCTGCTATAAGAATAACCTATTTCTCCATCCACAATGCTTGGCGAGGTCGCCAACTTGGCAATTATCTTCAATGTTGCTAAATTAATGAAAAACTCGCCAAATGGACAAAATGACGCTAAATCAATGAAATAACGACTATTTGGCGAAAATTCAATATCTCGGAAAAAATATAAGTATCTACTATAAGAATAACCTTTTTTTTTTAATTTACAGTAAAGGTAGTAAATTCATTGAATTATATAAGGAAAGCCATGTGCTGCCCACATCAGATTTTTTTAAAATAGGCAATAGCAGTTTGGATCTTCTATATCAGCTGATCTCTATTTCAGCACACCATAGAGATACCAAACAGTTAATTTTACTTAATATAAGAAGGTGTGTATTCTGTAGCAGAAAATCTAACCTGCAGACAAAGAAGGAATGCGATAGCTACTTCGGACCCGAACAAATACGACTCGGTGAATTTTCTTTTATTCATATTAGTTTTTTAGTTATTTTATATTGAAGTTTTCATTTTAAGTATTTTAGTTATTTTATATCAAATCGGTTCTTTAATGATCTAAAATTTTGTCACAGAGTTTCTATTTTAACACCATCGGAAAGAATGAATAACGTTCTTTCCAATAATATTTGAACCGAATCGAACCAGTAGGACAATTCCTTATGTTTATTTATATATTTTAAATACATCGAAATGTGTATATTTTAGATTATTTGATACTTAATTATGTGTGTATATTTTCGTATTTTAACGAAACTTTTCTTTTAATAACTACATTATTTTAATTTTTGTGAATTTTCAAATAAAGCATAAAAATTAAAATTGTAGGTATCCTTAATGAAGTGCATATCCACTTTTTTCCCCGGTAGACGTTTGAGTGCATGATCGTCAAAGCCTTGGAATTCACAGTGTGGTTTAAGCCACGTCTTCTCTCCTAGAGAAAGGATTCCATTTTGTTTCTTTTATTTATTATATTTTCCTGCTTTCCACGGTTGCAAAACGAAAGGAGGAAATGAGTTGGAAATTGAGGCAGTTTGAAGGCGATATGGAAATTGAGAGGTTTTATCTCGTAAATGTATTATTTAAGTATTGGAAGCTTATTTAGGACCTGGGCAACGTAATAGCAGGTAATTTATTCTAGTAGTATATAAATATCCAACTGGAGAAAGAAAATGTCCCATTTGCATCCTACGATCTTCTGATATGATTAATTTTGTAGTATGACAGGTATCTGAGACCTATCTCCCTTAACTATTTTTAATTGTATGTTCAACAATACATCTGTTGTAAATATTTATTATGAGTTATTTGATAATTTGGAAGAATCTACAACTTTTCTGTAAATTTTAATTATTTTATTTACTTCTCAGAGAACGATAAAATTATCCATAGATCTAATAACTAAAACATCTGATGTATCTAACATAAAACTTTACCAGCAAATGAATATATTTTGATATCCATAAACAATAAAAAATTAGAACTTCCTTATGATGCGAATTCACTGAAAATAAATGGCCACTGATTAAAATAAGTATACCTAACACTGATTAAAATGAGTATACCATGACACAGATTAAAATAAGTGTACCTAATCATGTGGAAATTGTTTAATGATCTTGAAAGATATTACACTCGTGAGGAAAGTAAAATGTCTAATATCTCAAAAGTGGTTTGTGATAAATCCTAAATGCATTTTCAATTTATTTTGGGTTAAAAGTACTTAAAGTATCCACCCAATTGATAATAAATATCATATTTAAATTTTTAACACAGATAAAAAATATTCAATATCTGGACGACGGTACATCCTGTAAATGATGTCATTTGCTTTATAAATTAAAAAAAATTCAATATTAAATAGCCATTTCTGTACATACATTGGTAACATTATTTTATGTATTTTCAGTTTTAGGAATAAATATTTGAAAAAGTCTTCTCTTGGTCTGATCTTACTAAAAGTGAAAATCAAAAGGATTGTTATGTTTAGGCAATAAAATAATTGTACGACATTTTGTTTGATTATTTCAATTTGTTGGAGAGATATTATACCCTTAGATATTATATTACCCTTAGATATTATTGAATTACTGGTTAATATGTTGGGATGTTTTCAATGAGTAAATCCATCCGAAAGTTTTATACAAATTTCAAATACACAAATATTTTACAAAAATAAGTTTTCAAAACTATATAAAATTCTGATAAAATAAATAACGTTCAAAGATCAAGATGTTAAAGCAATTAAAAATAATGTTGAATAAATATAAGAATTAATTTAAACATACTTTAATATCAACCCCCTATGCTAAACACTTTTAACTGCAAATAATTAATTTAAGCATTTATATTAGTGATAAAACATTACCGACAAATAAGTTTTCACCTCCTTAAGCTGAAATATCATCAACACAAACGGAACAACTTCATTTTCATAGGACCTATTCACATGAGTCTTGCTTAGGAACATTCTGATAGATAAAAGGTCTTTCAAGGGTGACCCCAGGATGATATACAATACTCTGCCTTCAGGCATCTACCCAGAATGTCCTCCAGAACCGCAAAAGAGAGTCAGTAGACTGGACACCCTGATGTGTGAATTGCTTTGGGACAAGATATATGTACAAACATATATATATGTCACAATTTCATTTGGGTGCTGATAAAGTCTTAACTCAAATCGTTGCTATTTCTGTTAGATGTTATACTGCTCGTTACCATATTTTGAATATCCAACATGTATGTTAATATAGGGTACAAGGGGTTTAGTACCTGTATTACATATAAATGACTTTTTTGGTGCGATTTTAAAGACATTTTATTTGGGTTCTGTTACAGGTTTAACTACAATCACAGCTTTTTCTGTTTCATGTATTACAGCTCTATTATTTCTCTACCTTATACATAAAAACAGGAAACAAGGAGTTTAGTGAAATAAACTGCTTTAACTGAAATTCTTTTTCAATGTTAAAGTTGAAGAAAAGACTGGCAAATGGGTAAAAAAGCAGCCAGGGATATAAAGTTATAAATTATACCAAAAATTCTACTTTAATTATACATGAACAGCCTAAAAACTGATTATATATTTAAATTAAGAATATATATTTTAAAACAAATTTAAAAATAAATTTGATTTTAGATGAATTCTGAGAAAAAGTGGACATGACTATTGACTTTGTTGGCGAATAATTATGATGTAAATATGATGCAACTTAAAAATTTCTAATTGTATATAATATCAAAGAAATATACATTTTCTGAATTTTGTGAGATAGCATGGTGTTTAGACTCATCTTAAAATAAATGATACCCATTATTTTGAATCATTTATAAAATACATCGAATCAGATATATTTATTTGTGCCAAAGGTGAAAAAGTTAGTATCAAGGGAAATAAAAAGACAAATATCGGTATATAGCTTATGAGGAAGCAGTCTTCAGTGTCAAATGGCATATTATATTGAATAAGACAAATTGCTAATTGAATATGAGGTAAAAAAGTCTATAAGACTATGTTGCTCAAATGTTTATATGCAGATAGAGATGGTGTGGAAGTATCTTGTTTAAGAAAAGAAAGCACTGAAGAATTTCTAATTTTCAGAATAAAAGACAAATAAAAAATTCATTCTAAATTTGTACAAATACCACTATTTTCTCATGGTTCATAAATATTAGTTAACAATGATTACAGTATAATGCCATAGTGTTTACAATCCAACATTATATGCAATTTACATGATTAAATAATGTTTGGAATGTTAGAAATTTTGTTTTCCCACAACCATGATAAATTTCAATTTTTTACCACTGTATTTAGGATTTTTTACAAACTGATTTGAAAATATAACAAACTATTACACCTTTATGCATAATTAATTTTTTTATGAATTTTTATATATGTAGTTTAGCAAAATTTGCAACAAAAGGAACATATACTGAATACAATGTACAAAAAATGTCCTTCCACTACTACATGTTAAATTAGAATATTTAATGAAGCTACCAATTGAAAATTTTTTTTTTGTAATTTTTTGTAAGATTTTATAAGCGTAAAGGTTAGCTATTCAGTTCTCTCAATACAACCATTAACTTTATTTGTTAAAATTTTGAATATACCTACTGGTTCTGTTCAACAAATTTTTCTTCTGTTATTGCCGGAATCCATATTTGTTTAATTTATATTTCAAGAATATATAGTCATTTTTTAAATAAAGTCAAATAATTACTTGATATGAGGATTAATGCTGAAAGTTAAATACTCATCGCAATGTAGCATCAAAACTTTTCATTATTTGGCTTAATGTAAAAATGCATTAAAATGCAAAGCACTGAAATTTCTTTTAAGGGCAGTAGCAAGATTTTATGAAAGTGATGCAAGTATTGTTGATTGGTGTTTGTTATGGATATTAACCAACAAGGTTCAATCCTTAAAGATGGTATTGGGAGCCTGCACATCTTGATTAATCAGAACATAAAAGAGGTGCAATTTTTTATTATAGCCCTTGTTTTTCTTTTAATTTGTTAGCTTGTTGTTCAATTAGAATTCTTTAATTAGTTGTTTTACTGTAAAATATTTAACCAATGTAGTCTAACTGTAAATTAATTTTTCATTCATAAATATTTTCAAAATCTTACGAAAAATGATTAAAAAAGTGCACCACTATCTTGAGCTTATTTATAACTTAGAATAGAGGTATTTTATAAAACACAATTTTGGAAACGCTAACCCTACAAACTCTTTAATGTTTTCATACAATAGTACCTAATGTTAAAAAAATAAATGTATTTTACGTATTTGTTATCATCTAGCATAAGCTGTCTACACCATAAGTTTAATTTTAATGCATTTGCAAATCTTAAGAGAAAATTTCTAGCTTATAGCATAAAATATATTAAAAAATACCCCTTTTGTATTGTCAATATGCACCACCATCTTACACTTATTTATAACTTAGAATATTGGCATTACATAAAACACAACTTTCCAATGTTTTCATGCAATGTTACCTACTTTTTAAAAAATAATAGTGTATTGCAATCAGTTTAATTTTAATTCATTTACTGATAAGGTGCAAATCTTAAAAATTTTCTAGCTTGCTAGTTTCTTTAAAATTGTCAAATACAGAAAAAAAAATTCACTTTGTATTGTCAATTGACCGGTGAACCGAACCTAATATGCAGGAGAATTAAAATTTTAATCTTTATACAGACACAGACATAAATTGAAATAATACTAGAAATGTATTAAATATAATACTTACCCTTACTTACATTTTGATGAAGCAAAAACATGTTTTTATTCACGTTCACAGATAGGGTTGCCATGATACTAGCTTTACGCCAATGTTATAAGCATTGGCTGCAAAAATGTCCAAAATTTCGCCTGCCACTCTAAATCGTATTACAACGGGTTAATTACTGCACAGAATGTTAGAAAAATTTATGTAAATGATAAAGCTATAGCTCTATTTTCTTGTGTAGTCAGAAAATTTAAAATATCTGGCGCAGGAAATAAGAAAACGACTATTAAAGTACCCCGATAGCTGTGTGACGCCTCTATAGCGCCCTCTAGTTAGAAGCTGTAAAACTAAAACTTTATAATTTTGTTTGAGTTTTTTATTTATAGATAATTAATTAATTAATATTATACGAATTTTCTGACTACACAAGATACTACATATATCATTCTATCACTCGTACAAATTCCAAAGGTATTTGTGCAGCCGTTCTTTCGCGGTTGTTGTAATAGAAATGGCCTATACTTTAACATGGGTGGAAAACGACCGAAATCCACCTTAAGGGGACGCTTCAGTTAAAAAAAATCACCGTTCCCTTGAAAATTGCACCCGGTGGCTCAAGAGATGGGCAGTTCCTTTTTTCAAATGATTGGCATCTGATAGGCCAATGAGAGTAAGTAAAGGTGACGAAAGGCCCTTGGACCTCTATAGTTTATGACTTGCTCGCCTGTCCAAGAGGATAAAGGGGGGAATCTTAGAAGGGTGTGTGGTTTGGGGGACGAAGTAAATGAATGAAAGAATGAAAAAAACGTAACTGGAGGCTTTTCCCACTTACTGAAAGGAAAGTTTCCTATCCATTCTATTTCTTGTCAAGGAATAACCAAAGAGTTCTCCTAACCGATTATTATATAATTATAATATAAATATATATATATATATATATATATATATATATATATATGTGTGTGTGTGTGTGTGTGTAACTTCAATGTGTGTTTTGGAGACTAATCTAGGTACAACACTAAAATGTGTGTATTAAAAAACTGGAATTAAAAATAAAATTAATGATATTTCTATGCCTATGAGTCCAGAGCGATGGTATAAAACTAATATTTATTTAGTCATTTTGAATATATCATTATTTCCTTTTTAAATCGTATACATTAGAGTGCATTGTATGAAATTTGAAGTTTGAAATGGACGATACAGCACTAAAAATATGTGATATTCTACATACCGCATTTTTTAGCCTTGCAGAATATATTTGGAAATTATAGTATTTAGCATGAGAATTCCATGTGTTGAAAACGATTTGTTTGGAAATCTCGGGTTCTGCCTAGTAATGAATAGAAATGGCGGTTGCCACTACACGGGCACTGCGGAACTGCAATTCTATTCAAATAGCTAGTCTCTAGTAGCGGTACTGCACTTTCACGGCGTTTTTACAGAAAAATGATTTCATTTGTTGACATAGTAACTCAATAGAGACCTATATAATAATTGTCCTGCATGTGTTTTGTTTTTATAAACCCTTCAAAAGCCCCAGTGGCCTAGAAGACTAAATCTTTGTATACTCAAAAATTCAACTTCGGTACAGAACTTAACACAGTCGGAATTTTGAGGGAGAAAAACTACTGGTTCACCGAATATTTATACAAACAATAAAAATTATTTACAAACAAGAAAGGAAAAATGATTTCATTTATACAGATACTGTAATTCAATAAATACCTGTATAATTATTATTCTGCGTGTATTTGTCGTTCCAAACCCTTCAGAAGCTTCCTGTGACCTAGAAGACTAAATCTTTGTACACTCATAAATTCAAATGCGGGACAGAACCTAACGCAGCAGGAATTTTAATGGGAAAATCTAATTGGTTTACCAAATAGTTAAACACTAGCTGAATATTCATTGAAATTCAACGGCCTCCTAATGAGCAAACCTACAAAACACGATTTTTTAAATAATTCAATTTTTTCAGTTGTCTTTTTCAGACTGTTCATTCGTGCACCAAATTTCAAATATATGTCTCATTTTAGACTGGGCATTTCTCAGTTATTCAGCCAATTAAACATTTAACACACATGTTAAGCACATGCGCATAGGCGTATTTAACCCCCCTTCGAAATTAAAAAGTTTCAAAATGTTTCCTAAACACATATGTGATAAAAGATATTTACTCAATCATTCAGTTTGTCATTCTGGAGTCCTTGAACTAGAAAAGCAACCCGTTTTTATCTTCAATAAATAAATAAATAATGGGAATAAGTAAGGAGTTTTTAGAATTTAAGAATTAAAAAAAAAATGTGTTCCGGCTACTGCGTCACTGCAATAATGGGGGGAATTATCTAAATTTGGAAAAATCCCAGTTCTTGGAGCCGACAGAAGAAAAGGAAAAGTCGAAGATCAAAAGTCAGTTATTTAGAGACTAGAGGTCTGCACAGGTCTAATTTAAAAAATTTTCCCGGTTCAAAAATGTCAAGATTTGACTCGTCCAAAGCCCGAAATTTTTTCATTGGAATTCACCTGAGCCGTACCGTAAACACTCAAAACCAACTCCAACGCGGACCGGCCTGAATATTTTCAATACATTGAAACCTGTTGGCTTGTATGCGAATTAAAATTTGCCATTTAAGGAATTAAACACAAGCTCATCACATATAGTATTAAATGTAAAGGAACCCAAATTTTAAAATTAATTTCAAATTAAAAATAATTAAAGTCAAGAATGAGCATTAATATAAAATGAATTTTTATTTATCATTTTGGTTGAAGATGAGAAGGGATAAAAAAGACTGGGATTATGTTTTTAAAAATGATTTCTTCATTTATCAGTGAACAGTGCAATGACTATTTAGTTAGAACTACTCATCAGCATCAAAGATTCGTTGCAGCAGTAGCAAAACAAACGTGTCATATGCCACAATTGTTAGTGTTGTTAAAAACTTTTCAATGCGATTAAACTTTCTATGTAAATATAGATAGATAATATTTTCTTTAATTATGACATAATTATGAATATTTTTAAAATTTAATAATTTTAGTAAAAGTGTAAGATGTTTGGAATAAATACATTCAAGGACAATAATTCGCATTATCTATATGTTGATTTCAAATTATGACAGTTTGCTCAGATAAATTTTTATTCAACATTTGTTATAGGAAAGAAATCGTCGGAACTGTGTTTAAGAATAAAATTTATTTAATTTTGATAATTTAGAAACATTCGAAATCTAAGAACTGAAATTAAAATCATAGAAGAAATTGCATAAAATATCAGTGATAAATTTTAAAGTAAACAGTATCTTGGATTTCTTATTTTCATTTATTTATTGGATTTCATATTTCCACCACCAGACAAACAATCACAGTACAAAAGAGATTAAACTTTTTTGCGACAAATTTAAAAATAAAACAAATTTAAACTGGTACTTGACCAATGATAATAATCTAATGATCATTTCCTCAAAAATTAAATTTGGAATGTATTTCTTCCCTATTCAATTTATAAATCACATGATGTTACGAAACATGACAATTGGTGCATCGGTGTATATTTATACTGCTGTATCCAGGCCAGAGCATAATTTTTGTTCTCTTACTATAGCTTTACAAATTTGAATGTTGTGAAGAGCAATGTTTAATTTAGACTTCGGAATGTAGTAGAATAAAGAAGTCTTCAATTTCTTATCCAAAATTATAATTTTTCTGTATCGGGTTCTAATTGACCCATCTGCGTTCACCGTGCAGAGTAAAATTTTATTGCCTAACTAGCAGCATGCCTGTTCTTCGTACGGAGTATCTCTAAAATGCGATACATTCAACGGTAATATACTGTAATAATTAATTATATTTGAAAACTTAAAAACTTCATCGAAAAAAACGAACTTGATTCAAATGACGTCATCGAAATATAATTCGCCTGGCTCTCTATGGCTTTTTACGGCAGTTATCGTGCTAACGGACAAACAGACAGAATGAACAAGGTCATAACCACTTTCCAACTATGTAGTAAAGTGTTAAAAATGGTTATTTAATTATCAGCATTTTATGAGGAAGATTCTTTCTTATGCTGCTATGACTTATATAATGCAATGATTTTTTTACTTTCCTTATATACATAATGTATAAGGAAAGTATTGTGACGGGGTCGAAAATTCGAATTCGAGTTTTCGACGGGAGAGCACGTTTCAAGCATCCCTGATCACGAATCAAACATTTTTGAAGTGATGTCTGTGTGTGTGTATGTGTGTGTGTGCGCGCGCGTGTGTGTGTGTGTCAGTGAGTCTGTGGAGACGATAACTGACGAACAAATGGACCGATTTGAACGAAATTTGGTACAAAAATCACAATCCGTAAACACTGGAAACCTATTGTTTTTATACGCAATCGAATGCTCAGAACCCCCCTAAATTTTCGAGTAAAAATTTGAAAAAATCGTCAAAAAATCAAAACCACTAATAAAGTTACGCAAATAGACATTTCTTATGTAATTTTTCATTAGAAAACGATTGATTTGAACATAAATTTCAGAAAGCTGACATGAACCGTTCTTGAGATATTGCACATTTTTCAAAAAAAAATATCAAAAAGTCATATAAAATAAAAAAAAATATTTCCAATTAAGAAAAAAGTTCACTTTTCATATGTAATACTATGCGATAAATTGGGTGACATCATTCTCGTGGATCTAGCTCGTTCCATTCAAGAAAAAAGATACTTTGAGTATTACTTTTATATTTGAACGCCAATAGTCATTTATCTGCTGTAAAAATAACTTATTTCTTAGTGCATAACGCTTGGCGATATTTTGGCGACAAATTTGGCGGAATGTCGCCAACTTGGCGACTTTTTGAAATGTTGCCAAATTAACGAAAATCTCGCCAAATGGATAAAAATGACGCTAAATCAATGAAAATGACGACCAATTGTCGAAAATTTAATATCTTGGAAAGAATATTAGTATCTACTATATGAAAAACCTTTTTCTTTTACTGTAAAAGTATTAAATTCATTACATTATATAAGGAAAGTCATGTGTTGCCCACATCAGATTTTTTTCTTACATAATGCAATGAATTTACATCTTTCACAGTGACAAAACAATGTATAAGATTCACGGCCCTATATGTTTAGGTGTAATTTTTTTCACAGTTTTGCATGGTAAATCCCGAGCGGTATTCGCTGCTAGTATAATATAAAGAAACTTAAAATTTGCAATCATGCGCAAATTACTATAGTATACTAAATGGCATTGTTAATCAAAATATTTTGTTAAAATATTTAATTTAATGCCCCTAAAAAGAAGTTAGAGAATTTCTGTTCTCGCTATGCAAAATTACCTTCACGGGCCCCCCGGTGACCTAAAAGACTGCAATTAATATAATATTTACATTAAATAAGTATGGAACAAATATATGCAAGAAGAAAAACAGTAAACCAGCGCGAGCCGAATTATCTGTACTGATAAACAAAATGTAACGCAAAGGACTTCTCTTTCTATACTGGACCAAAGTCAAAAGACACCTGCTAAACACCAACAAATGTACCCCTTCGTTCATTTCGCCAATACCAGTCAATCATTCACCCACCCCTCAAATCTCCACACCAAGAATTTTCACCCCCATTTTTCCCCTGGGAGGATAGGAGGTGTGGCTAACGTTGAAAATTGGAAGTTTCAGCAGTTGAAACACGATTAACTATTCCAATATATTAATCCCAAATTAATTCAAAAATCTAAAAAAAATCTTAAAAAGAAGCCAGAAGTATAATCTATTGAACGCTGTTTTTCAAAATGTGAAACGTTTGATAGTTAATTTTTTATAGTGCAATTAAGAAGGTGATGTTTTATCTAAGAAATTTTGACAAATTAACTTCGTTTCAAGATATATTTAAAATAAAATTTAAAAAATTGATGACAGAGTTCAATGCATTAAACTGTCTACAATCATGTGCAAAAAACAGAATTTTAAATTATTCATTTGCTAATGTGTAATTAGCGAAGAACTTCCCCCATAGGTTAACATGGGCATGAAAGCTAACTGAAGCGTCGCCTTAAGGCGGTTTTCGGTCGTTTTCCACCCATGTTAAAGTATAGGCCATTCCTATTATCATAACCGCAAAAGAACGGCTGTGCAAATCCTTTTGGAATTTGTACGAGTGATAGAATGATATATGTAGTTTCTTGTGTAGTCAGAAAATTCGTATAATATCAATTAATTAATTATCTATAAATAAAATACTCAAGCAAAATTATAAAGTTTTAGTTCTACAGCTGTGAAATAGATGGCGCTATAGAGGCGTCGCACAGCGATCGGAGTACTTTAAAAGCCGTTTTCTTATTTCCTACACCGAATATTTTACATTTTCTGACTACAGGAGAAAATAGGGGTTTAGCTTAATCATGTAAATCCAATGGTTTTATACTTTATTCAGTAATTTGCACGTTTATATGATAATGCGATTTACAGTGGCTGGCGAACTTACGGTCATTTGTGCAGCCAATGCCCGACAATATTGGCGTAAGATCAGTAACACAGCAACCCTAGCTGTGAATGTAAATAAAAACACTTTGTTACTTCAAAAATATAGAAAAAAAATGGTAATAAGGGTAAGTATTATATTTGATACATTTCTAGCACAACTCCACTATTCCTATAAAGCTTAAGATTGTAATTCTTATAACGCTGTTGCTTATTTATTGGACTCGGTTTCAGCAGTCAAATAAGGGCAATACAAAGTGAAATTTTTTTTTCTGTAAGTTTTGGATGCTGTACGTTAGAAAATTTCTCTTAAGTTTTGCACCTTATCAGTAAATGCATTAAAATGTAACTTGCAGACAGATAATGTGAAATGGTAATAAATGCGTGCAATACACATTTTTTTAACAGTAGGTAATATTGCATGAAAACATTGGAGAGTTTGCAATCGGCGTTCCCAAAATTGTACTTCATGAATACCAATATTCTAAGATACAAATATAAGTGCAAGCTGGTGCTACACTTACTTATTTATCTGAAAATATTTAAGAATGAAAAATTTATTTATAGTTATTTGACTACATTGGTTAAATATTTTACAGTGAAGCAACTAATTAAAGAGTTCAAATTTAAACAACGGGCGAAAAACAAGAGCTATAATCGAAAATTGCACCGGTTTTTATAGAGTAATCAAGATGCACAGTCTCCCAATACTATCTTAGCCAAGGATTGAACCTTGTAGAATAATATAATATCCATAACAAACATCAATCAATAATACGTTCATCACATTTTATAGAATCCTGCTGTCGCCCTTGAAAGCATTTCAATGCATTTTTATACTATTATATTAAACCAAATATATGAAAAGTTTAATACTACATTGCCATGGTCCATGAGGATGTAACATTCCAGCATTAATCATTGTAACCATAAATTATATAGCCTTATATAAAACGTGGCATTAAAATATATTCTTGAAATATTAATTCTATAAACATGGTTATCTTTATCCCAAAATTTATCAGTGAGCGGGTCTAAAATTAAACTCGATACAAAATTTGAATTTGATAAGGGGATGAAAAATTTATTGGTGGCACGGAAAACTAGCTTTAAACGGCAAACATTCATTAATGGGAATGAGTTTAGAATTGGGTTGAATAAAATTATGGCAAATATTTGAAAAGATTTTATAAACAAACTCAAAAGAGTAACCGGTATCCTGACCAAGTTTAAGGATGAAATCAGTTTCACTGTGTAAAGACGAAATAGTAGAACAAACATTAAAATCCCGGTTATATTAGCACATATTTTGGCATCTATTGGAATCAATTACGACCTTTAGGTTTTAAGATTACTGGATTATTAATATTTTCAATTTATTATGTTATCTGTTTTATTTTGACAAAGATTTTAGAAACTCGTAAGTTGTAGTACAGGTTGTATACAGTTTTAGCACTTTTATTTTGCATATATTTATTCCACTTCATATATTTTGTAAATTTGTTTACAAACAAGACCAGGACATTTTATTCTTCAGATCTGCTCGTGAAGATTACTTGAGACACTTTTTTAATTTTCATATGACCCCCTTAGACAAATTGGGTCAATCAGAAAATTTTTATTTTTGATGCAACAAGATCATTAAAAAAATCCGCATATTTGTATCTTTAAAATCAACTGAATTATGATAATGGAAAAATCTGACTTATGCCACTTTTCCTTACCATGTGAAAGGCTGTTTCATCAGTAAAAATAGGGATCATAAACAAATTGACGATGGAAATTGTTTAGATTAAAAATACTTTAATATGTGTCAAAATTTCATTTTCCAGTTTTTTAAAATTATTTTACTATACACATTTGAAACGGCTAAATTAAAGTTAAAGGAAAGAAAAAATCATCTGTGAGTTCTATTCTTCATTTCGAAAAATTATATTAAATTTCAAAATCAAATACATACTTGCATTTGTTTACTTATTTATTTTAATTGTTTCAAATAAAAAATGGCTTGTCTCAATGCAGGGGCGGCAAATAGGGGGCGCGAGGGGGTGCGGTCGCGCCCCCAAATTTTCCCTCGTCGTCTATCGGCTTCTTCCATTTTTTATCGACTGTCCACTGGTCAGTTTTCTCACGTCATGGAGCTTCAAAAGCGCCAACCTTCACAGTGAAGTTCCCACTTCCGGCTGGAACGAATCCTTTTCAACTTGAAAAGATTGGGGTGATGTTATCCTTTTCACTTGAAAATTTCAAGTGTCCGATTATATTAGTGTGTAGTTAGCGCATTCTCATCCATTCCTTCCGCTGTAAATGCATTTCAGCAGCTCAATGCATTATATTCTTTCATAGAAACATCATATAAATGACATGCTATTTTCGAAAAAATTCGCTCATCAACAAATACTTTTTCTGGAGGCTCTTCAACTCTACAATCGAGGTGATACGAGGTGGTCTTCCAAAATTAAAGTCATAAAAGCACTACTTGATAATTTTGAAATGGTAATTTTAACACTGGAAGAATTATCTGAAAGCGATTCTCTCAATGGTGGAAGAGCCGAAGCCCTTTTAACATGCATGACATGGTTCGAATTTTGTTCACTTTGTTTGTATTGAACAGTGCTTTTGATCAATGCAATACTCTCTCAAAACATCTTCAGTCATCTGATCTTAATTTTCAGGCTGTGCAAGATTTGGCTAAAGCTCTTATTGAAACTGTTAGTTCTTTTCGCACTGATGCATATTTCAATCAAGTGTGGAGTTTTGTGACAGAACTTTGCGAAAAAAATTCTTATTCTGGACCAAAACTAAAACGTAAAAAAATTCCAAGCAAATTCGGAGGCGGTGAAAAAAATCCCCATGATGATGTTAAATCATATCACAGAATCAATATTCAATATGAAATTATAGATTCAGTATCTAATGAAATTGAGACAAGATTTAATAAGAACAATATATCTGTTTTGTTTGGCCTTAGTTCAGTATTATCCGGATCAGATGTCGAAAAAGAAAAAGAAAATATTTCAACCATATGCAAAGTATATGACTTCCAGAAAGAGGAATTGCGACTGTTTTATTCAATGGTGAAAAATGAAAACATACCCCATCCTAATTTTAAATGTCGTCTGGATTATTTTAAAGAGCGGAATTTAAAAAAAAATGTGTTTCCTGTCGTAACATTATTAGTTAAATTGTTTTTGGCTGTACCAATCAGCTCAGTTGTGAAAGGTCTTTTTAGTGTCTAAGGAGGCTGAAAAATTATTTTTGCAGTACAATGGTACAAGAAAGACTTTCATCTTTAGCTGTTTTAGCTATAGAACAAGATATACCACTGGATTATGATGATATTCTAACAAAATTTTCTCTTCTTCCAGACTCTAAGAACCGGCGTTTAAAACTTAAATAAAATGTAAATAAATATAGATATTTGTATTTAGAAAAATTATGTTAACAATATGTTAACACAATTATGTACAAAAATTAAGTTAACAACAATTTTTTTCTCAACATCAATTCAATTTTGTGATCCCTCTCCCCCCTCCCCCCACCCTGTTAACAAACATTTTATTTATTCCATATTGTGGATTTTCATACATACAAATCTCGCACCCCCAAATGAAATGCTGAAATGCCGCCCCTGTCTCAATGTGAAAAGTACTTAAGAATCCGTGATTGCATCGTGAGTCTAAGCGGAATTTGCCAAAATGTCTCCTATGTATTATCATCCAGTTTTATCTTTTTTGTGATATGTCACAAATTTACATTTTTAATTCAATATATGGCCCCCATTCACAATGTTCAATTTTCAATTAAATATAACTCGCTCAATTTTAAAGATGCAGATATGCTGTCATTTTTAATGATCTTGTTGCATTAAAAATAAACATTTTCTGATTGACCCAATTTGTCTAAGGGGGTCGTATAAAAATTGAAAAAATGTAACTTTTTGAAAATGAATGGGAGGACTATTTCATTAACATAGTCTTATTTCCTACCTTACTTTCAACGTTTTTGCAATTTGCATTGCCCACTTATCTCCAAAAGGTAAAAAATTAAAGCACATTTCAATCTTTTTGGGACACCCTGTATACAGAGCTATCACAGACAGTAGCAAAGCCTCCTGTTTTGTTTCCTCTAAGTGCCAATTGGGATTTTCAGAAGAGACGAATCTCTCTCAGTCTACCTATGTCAGAAGATATTCTATTGGAAATAGAACCAAATAAAAATGTGCATGCAATTTCTACCTATGCTTCGACATTTCTTTGATAGGCATGACTAAGCTAGAAGGAAGGAACTGTTTTTTACTTTTCCTATATATGTAGTATAATGTGTCAGGAAAGTATTGTGACTGGGTCAAAAATTTAAATTCAAGTTTTCAATGGAAGTTTAGGTTTCAAGCATTCTTGAACTCGAATCGATCGGTTTTGAGGTGGTGTGTGTGTGAGTCTGTGGAGATGATATCTCATGAACGAATGGAGTGTTTTGAATGAATTTGATATAAAAATTACAATCAGTGAATACTGAAAGTCTATTGATTTTAAATGAAATCGAATATTTTGAAAACCGCCAAATTTCCGAATAAAATGTTGAAAAAAACATCAAAAAATAAAAACATTCAATATTGTTTCATAAATAATCATTTCTCATGTAAGTTTTCACTAAAAAATCGATTTTTTATGGAGCTGATTTTTTAAAAATATGAGACATTAAGATATCCAGATGTTTTATTTGAGTAGATTTCAACTATATTCTCTGATTTTCATTTATAAATTAGAAGCAGGATTCATTGATTTAAATCATGATTAGAGTAACAATTTAAATCAATTTATTTATTTTTTAAATCATTGGTTTAAATCAGGTCTTATTTATGAGAGAAAAAACTCTGATTTGTCAAATTAGTTTATTCTACTTGATTTTGGGCAATATATATTTACAAAATAAATATATATTATTGATTTTACAAAAAGGGAACTGTTAAATTTATTTTTTTTAATTAGCTAAACTTTATATGCATTTGACACCACAGGTTGGGGAACAAACACCACCTTAGCCGAGGCTTGAAGTATAGCAAGTGTATAATATTTGCTACACATATGTATAGCAAATATGGATCAGTGCATTACTTTTTATTGACCAATTAACCCAATTCACTAAGCCTAAAAGTACAGAAAAAATACCAATAGTTCTATTACATGAACTAGGCAAAACAAGCAGAAATCATGTGAATATTGGCTATATAAGATATAAAACTCTCCCATATATAAAAAGCCCAAAAATATGTTTAAAATGCTTAAAATTTAACCATTACAAACACGAAAGTGAAACTACAACGTGCTATAAATGTGGAGATCAGCATGAAGTTGCAGAGTGCTTAGCGGAACACCCAAAATGCTTTCGATGTGGGGGAAAGCACATGGCGACAAGTAAACAATGCCAGGAAATAAAAAAACAAACGGAGATACAGACAACTATAAAAGCTAAGAATATCTCTTATGGTGAAGCAAAAAAAATAATAAATAAAAATTAGAATACGCTACAGTATGCAGAGGAAAACAAAAATCAGAAGAAGAAGTAAAGGAAGAATAAGAAAAGAAACAAAAGCAACCAGAACTCACGGAAATCATCAAGAAAATAAATGCAGTGGTAACAGACCTGGAAAAGCCAAAGACGGAAGAGATCCGAGATGAGTGGATCTGGCAATACCTCACAAAGCTAGACAAAAACATAGGTTTAATCGCAAAGAAACTTGAAGAATTGGTAAAAGCTCTAAAAAACAAAAATGAAACTGAAAGGGATATGGAAGAAAACAAAACAAGTGATGATGAATCAGCTAACGAAAGCGATGGAAGTGGAAAAAACGGAAAACCAAATAACCAAAACACAAACGAAAGTGACATGGAGGAAAGCAGCTCAGAGGAAGATGAACCAAAAAAACTGAGCTCGAAAATAATAAGAAAGAGAAAATAACTGACCAAAAGAGAAGTACCAATCTGGTCCTCTTAACAAGCCCCCTGGTTAACGTCCCTCGGACCAGTGGAGTCAACTTCCTCACGGGGAAAAGGAAAAGAAACAGTAAAAACGGAAAGTCAAATTGAGAGAGATATAAATGAGATGATAAAAAATGAGCAAATAAGAAGTGCCACTCTAAAATACATGAACAACCCCATGATTAATGTCCCTAAGACCATTAAAATCGGCATCCCCTCACAGGAGAATGATGTTTTGATAAGTGTCAAGGTCCCCCATTGTGGAAGTGCGGCTGAGAGGGTTAAAACCCAACCTCGTTCCTGGAGCAGCAAATAGACTGTTCCTTGTTTATTCTTACTTTAGTACTGTTGTTTTCGTATCATATGTTTGGAATTTGTAAACTCATACTATGTTTTAGACGTACTGTTGGATTGATTTTTCTCTCCCCATAGTTTGGAGAGAGTTATACGCTGTTTTCAATTTTCTTATGCTTTTGTTCCCTCGAGGCAAAAGGCTTAGTGCTAAGCCTCATGCTTTCCTCTCTCCTTGGGAGGGAGTGATTTGGATTTTGTTGTGGGAAAGAAATTTTGGTGTTGTTTTGACGTTAGTGGGAATAATGTAAATTTATTATTCTTATTTGTGCTTTTTATTTTTGGGAGGTATGGCGAAGCTTTCTAGTAGTGTGGGAAAACTGAAGGGAAGTAACAACGAAGTGCCGGAGGTAAGTCGGCGAAAAATTTTTAGTGACGCTGGCCTACGGAGACAACCTGTGGCGGGTAACTATCGCCATTTATGCCACCTGCACCAAAACGAACTAGAAGCGGCTTTTCTCAGTGTATCTGATAACTGAGGAAACCGCATACCATTTCCTGTTTTGGGACGCCTGACTTCCAAAGATTCCCGATGGGGATTTACACATAACTTTAACGCCGGTGACAATATGTTGGCATGTGAAAGCAATAATCTTCGTCACCGGCATGTGTGAAAAACAAGACGATGGTGCACACCGAAAACACGTGGCGTGCATGGGGGGCACCCCCATTAATGAGCCCCAGACCAACGACGACCAATAAGATGGTCGGTCACTCCTGGGGCGTTTACAAAAATTCAGTTTAGAAAAGAACGTTCATCTTTTCGGACAGAGACTCGCTCCTAAAATCTCGACTTGATCAGTCGACTTGTTTTCGAACTTTGGAACTCGCAGCCGAAACCTCCTTCCGACTGCTTTGAACTTAACGTTTCAACAATCAGGATTTATCCGCTTGCCGCAGAATCTCTTTGCAAAGTATTAGTATGCTGTATATATATTTGTAAAATTTAATGTAAATAAATGTTATTTTACGCAAGTTAACGTTCTGTCTAGAGAACAAAACAACAACAACAAATGTCGGGGGATTGTGCTGGGCTTTAATACCGCATGTCAGGTTCAGCCTACACAAAGCAAACAATAAATCCCGCAAACCTATCCGACAGAGAAAAAATCGAAATTACTTTCCAAAATGGAGCTACTGAAGCAAAAATAGTCTTAACAGGAGCGGTGAAGAAGATCCCATTTCACCCAATTCTTTGCAAAAAAGAATTGCACCAAGAAGATATTCATAAAGATATAAAAAGTATATTCGTAACAAGAAACGGCAACGTAGCGGTTGTAGTCAAAACAAGCGAAAGCGCTGCCCGAATATTGGAAAAGAAAAGTTTTTGTGGAGTACCTATAAGTGCGAGAATAATTGAAAAGTTTATCTCTACTAAATGGATTGATGCGCATGCCTCCAGGCCTTCATCCCAAAAGTGAAAATATTTGGCTTTGTTTCCTTAAAAAAAGCCAAGTATGCTATACAGTGTAATGCATATGTTCTTCCATTCTAACTCAGTCAATTTTGTTTATTCCATTGTCATGAAAAGAATGCTTTTTCGATTTAAACTGCAAGTTATGATCTGTATGATTGGTTGTTTATGGTGAGCTTTGAAATAGTGCATATATTGGAAGGCTTTAGACATTCAAAATCAACATTAATAGTATCAATTTTTGGAATCTCTTTAGATACTGATGTCGAATCATGTTGAAAAGAGCTCATCTTTAGATGATTGAACTATCGCACATTTGAAATTGTGCTGATTACTTGATTTACCAAAATTCATTCACTCACATGCCATGCTTTGTTAGCATTTTCAATGACTAACAGTTCTTTTTGTTGACAATTACCATCGCAGTTAATTTCTAAAGTTTGAGTACTAAAGAAGTTTGTTAATTTAAATCACTTTTTAATTTCTTCTGTTCTTTGTTTCTTGGCTTTTTCACGCTACTTTTCAGCATCTCCTTTATTTTTTATTATTATTATTATTTTCTGAATCCATTTTTTGTGATTTTCATTGAATATTCAACTTTTTGAAACTTGATTTAAGTTGCTTCTAAATTAATATACTAACATTGATAAATTAAAGTAAACACTTATTTCTTTAACCCTTTCAGGATCATTGGCACGCTCGTGTGTTGGCTACGAACCTGCATTCAAGGACGGACGGCACACACTCGTGCCGGAGGAAGCTTTACCGTAAACGGCGAGTGACACGCATGCGTGCCTTCACGTGGAACATTTTAATTTGTCTACTAGATGGCGTTAAACGTCAATGGAACTAACTTCAATGTATTTTGCAGATACATGACCTTGACTAAGGAGGATCCAATGAATTATTTCTCCATTTGGAGCGGTGAAACATGATTTTGTAATATAAACAGACAGAGCTATTCTCGCAGCATCAACAATTTTATAATTGAGTTCCGGGTTTTGTTTTTATTTCAGCGTTATAATTTCGTTGGTGAATCATAGGAATATAAGAGAGTATTTTTTTTTGGGGGGGGGGGGTTTAGAGGCAGTGAAATTATTCGTTTATTTCGGATAAAAGAATGGGAGCAACTAACGAGTATTTTGTATTCAGATTTGTATGAAAAATATACATCAAATAGAAAATAAATATTTCTTTTATTCCTGAAAAAGTGGATTTCTGTGTTGAATAGGTGATTTTTAGTGAATTTTTTTCGAGAGTTAGGCTTAACGTAAAAAATTTGCCATTCTTTGGGAACAGTTCGGAATCGAAACGCTCCGCCTTTTGGGCCGCGGCAGTTCCGGAATGCCGCCGTCCGGAAAGGGTTAAGCTTTATTTAATTCAAAATTATTACATGAGAATGAACTCAAGGTTTGCAAAGGAACTGTGCAAATTCTGAACATCATATTTGAATCGATAATATTTTTATGCGAAGGAATAGAGGAAAAATATCTATCAATGTTGTATGTTCTAGTTTCAGCGGCTTAACTGGTGTCAGGGATTTGAACAAAGGATTTGATGGAAGGCTAAAATAGCTTATAGCACTACCTAACCTACTAAACTACTCTAGTCAGCAGTACGTAGAGTGACAACAAAACACTGTTTGTGGTTTCTTTTGTATATGCTGTAAAGAATGAAATTAAGGATTGTGAATTGAGTTGCACAAATGTACCATATTAAGGAATGTGAATAGAGTTACACAAATGTACCATATTAAGGGTTGTGAATAGAGTTACACATATATATTTTATATATGTGTAATATATTTTATGGGATAATTTGAATATTTCCTAAAACTTTCAAAGTAATTTGTGAATTTTAAATTCACTTAAAAAATGTTTGAAAAATTAGGTCCCATAGGGTTGAATGTATTTCATTTTTTCAACCCGAGTTGTATATGAAACTAATTGGCTGATATTATTCATTTATATTCCCATAGGTCCCACAAATACTAAAATTTCATTTTGATAAAGTCATTTTACATCAGTTATCGTGCTAACAGACAGGGTTGTAGTGGAGGGTATACGGCGGTATATGCAGTATACTCTGGTTTTTTTCAGCAAATTCCATATACCCTCTGCTTTTTCTTAAAAACTACGTACGCGCTTTGCAAAATGCTTTGCTAATGAACAACATAGTAACAGATTTGAGATCATCTTTATTGATTTCAAATGCCTCCAATCTAATGTTTATTAATTCAAATAGACCACCTATAGAACACTTTCAACCGGAAAAATTTGTAAATTCTTAGTTTGCCAACCATCACTCTTCAGTTGACAATAAATCAAGAGTAAGCGCTACAAAAAAAGACACAGAGACGGATTTCTCTCGTCAAGCAATTTGGAAAATATTTCAATGAAAATGATAGAGGTAGGCCTTAAAATTTGTTAAAATAAAACAAAATTACATCCTACTTTATATATGTTTAAATATTTTTCTCTTAAAATTTCCTGTAATTATTTTATATCATAGTTAAATATTAATATAGTGAGATTTTCAAATTTGAATATCACTCGATGCTAGTCTGCATGTTTTGCTTTGCATAAATACAGTAAACTCCCAATAACTCGAACACCTTGTGAACACAAATTTCTGCTTAAGTCGAAGTTTCCTCTAAGTTCCGCAATTCCTTTCCTATAATATAAAATTAATAGGCATTTTTTTTCTTGATAATTTGAACTTCGATTAATTCGAACATTTCCCCCCCCCCGGTCCTTCGAGTATACCCCATAGGTGCCCGGACGGGGGGGGGAATTGCCCCCTGGCTTATGGATTTCCTATATATATACATGTATGTACGTGTACATGTTTTTTGCCCTCCTCCCCCCCCTCCTGGAAAGTGTAAGTAGTAAGTACATGTTTCGCTTCCCCCTGGAAAAAAATCTGCAGGCACCTATGGTATACCCTCTGTTCTTTTACGACTACAGCACTGCTAACAGACAGACAGAATGAACAAATTCATAAACACTTTTCAACTATGTTGTAAAGTGTTAATAAAATGGTCATAAAAGTTCAACTAATTTAGAAATAAGAAAACATTTAAAATGTTATACTTTGTAAATATTTATCTTACATAGGTAACATATTTTAAAATATTGTGCATTTCATTCATAACATTTTTATGTGAAATTGTTTTATTTTACTCACCTAGGAAATAAAACTTATTGAAAGTGTGAATTCCAATATAAATTCACTTATCATACAAATACCTTTTCCAAGTTAAAATGACAATCACTCAGCCTCCCCAGTCAAGAATATCACTATACGCTAGATATGTCACATTTTAATATCTCTCTCCTGAGGCCTGCATGCTTTCCTGAACTATATAAGAAGAGGGGTAAAGGAAATGGGCATCACTCATAACAAGAATCTGTCTATATTTCCATTTGTTTATTTATTCAGAAAACATTTTATATATTTATTTAAAATAATATATAATTAAAATAAAAATTTACTTGGTAATTATTATTTAGGTTAGTTAGATTGGCACTTTCTACATTCTCTACTCTGATGCTTTGCCCCTCATGTTAAAAAAATCCTGCATCTTCATGTATTACCTAATGGAAGGTCTATAAAGAGCAACATCCCAGTCCCAGTAAGATAATACTTAACTGCATACATATAGAGTTTACCAGAAATTTCCCCATGTTTATCATGTTGCCATGATTCTGTTACCTATCCAGTCTCCAGATTTGACATCATTGCTCATTTATGGGACCAAATGGGATGTCACTTTTGAGCATCTATGTGTGTGCATGATCTGAAGTGATAGTTGTAACATCTGTAAGCCAATCTATTGCAAAATAGCATACAGCAACTGTTATGCCTCCATACCAATATCCTCTATAGTTCATACTATTATTGGTGCAACACTGAGCAAGGAATCTGGTTGATAGCCAAGTGATAACTGGTAGAAAACTTTTGATATCTTTGCTCTTATTAAAATGATCTGTAGTTAATTTATGTTAATTATTATTCTACCCAGTCAATTTTACACTATAGTAATGAACAATTTTACTTTCCCGGCCACTCATTCTGTTGCTCGTACCCTAGGGTGAATCGGGTGGCCTGGGTCTTCAAGTTTCCCTGCAACAGTGTATATATATAGGTAAATTATTATAATAGGATCAAAAATTTCACTTCAAGTTTCAGACAGATTTAAAAGCCTTATGCATTGTACATAAATCAGCTGTTTTCAAAGTTATTGTCTTTCTGTGCATCTGTCTATGCAATGTGTGTGTCCACTCTAGTTAAATATATGTGTTAGATTCTTTTTAAATTTGGCAGCAGTCGACATATATAATCTAAAGCCTAAAGTTGAAAAAATGTCTTGTTGCAAGTATATTCTTTCATTATATTATAATTATCTTTATACATATAAAATTTGCATACATCTTGTAAAAATAATAAAATGTTTAAATTGGTTTCTAATTTAATATTTGTATATTCCCACTTAAAAGTTATAAAAATCAAGATTTATCTAGATTTTAATATTGATTTTAATTAACTTAGTAATGAGTTGTAATGAAAGCTGATAGTTAGCAAATCTGTACCTAACTGTGCAATTCATTTTAAGTATTTCCTGATTTTTTTAATGATTTTATTAGATCCTTAACAGTGTCCACTAGTGACTGGTACCCTATTTTCATTTGCACTGTCATAGTAAAATAAAGTCATTCTTATGAACATTTGTACAGCAACTGATCACAAATAAGAACCAGTTTTGAGGAAAAAGTACTAAACAAATAAACTGTATATTATTTTTCGTTTTTAATGAACCAGATTTCCTAGTGCCAAAGTCTACTGTAATAAACAGTGATAATACAATCTTAAGCAATTTAAAAAATATTTTTAACACTAGAACGATGGAAGTGGTCATTTTGACCACATAACTACTTTGAGAAGCGATCCCTCCAGAACGGCTAATCCCAGCCCATTGCAATTTTATGACTTTTCTTATTTTCTTCTGTGTTTTCAATAACTTTAAGAAAAGTCATAAAATTTCAATGGGCTGGGATTAGCTGTTTTGTAGGAATCATTTCTCAAAGTAGTTATGCAGTCAAAATGACCACTTCCGTCATTCTAGTGTTAAAGATTTAATAGATCCATTGTCACAAAAGATAACTTCTGTGAAATTTGGCGAATCCAATTGTAGAGATTGTGCTAATAAATATTAACAATATGAATGAAACAATTTTTTCAAAGACAAAATGATTTATTGTTGTGCAATTGAGTTGTTCTATTTTAATTTTGATACTATATAAACTCAAAAAATTTATTGAAAATTTGTGTACGTCAGATGTACTTCCTATAAAAAAAATAAATAATATGAAATTACAGAAGAATGGATAAAATTTTCGATTTCATTTATCTTGAACTCTATCTGTTATAGCTTAAAAATGTTATTTAGAGAGGGATACAGGAGAAAAAAGTCGACCAACCCATCACCATCTATAAAATAAACTAAGGCCAGGATGGCCTAGTAGTTATAATGAGAAGATTGCTTGAGAAAAACTTGAGTTAACCTCACCACCACTCAAAACTATCCCCATGTCTACATGCAATATAGGCACGATAAATCTGTAGGTCGTGATAAGGAGAAAAAGGATTTGTGGTTGCCACCTCCATTGATTTCGATTTAAATTAAGTGGTTAAAGGGTGCAATATGATCCACTCCCTATTGTGTACCCAGGGCAACGTGGTATAATAGCAAAAAAATTTATACTTTAGTGTCTAAATAGACAATTATCAAGTGCCAAGTCATTATTAAACAAGAAAGTCTAGAATCATGCTTCCAGCATAACAACCATAATTGATGAAATAGTTTCACTTTCATTAGAACTCATCAGACTTGGATAGTCAGTAACTGCAATAACCTCAAGGAAACTTGTTATGCGCTATAATTTTATTAATCTCAAGTGATCTATAAATCAGTTGTGCCATATAAGCTGTAAAACATGATTGAGCTCAAACTGTATGGGTGTATAAGTCCAGATTCAAATGTACAAAATAAGAGGTTTCTTGTATTTATCATTTTAAATAATTCTAAAATTTTCATGAAAATTGCTATTTCTTTCAAGTGATATTGTGTCAATATACTCACAGACACACTTAACAGTTAAAAACAGGTAATTTGTGTTCAGGAATGCACAAAACATATAGATATGCTAAAACCCACAAATCAGTAGATTCTTAAAATAATGTAAAAAGTTAATTCTTTTTACAAAATTGGATTAATTAATTCGTTTGTGTAGCACGTCATAATCGGCATTTGTATGGTACAACCGATTCGTAGATCACTTGAGATTAATAAAATCGTAGCACATGCATATTTTCTTGATGCCTGTGGATCCTCATTAGTTTTAATCATCTAGTCATATTTTTATCAATGTGGAAAATATATATATATATATATATAAATGTACCTAAATGTGAATTATATCTTACTAATTAAATTCATCCTTTGAAGATTATTACAAAAATTTCTTGTAAAATTAATTCATGAAAATGTGCACTAAATAAAATTATTTTGGAATTAAACTTATTTTATAATAAATATGAATTTTCATTAATATGGTTTCACCAAAAGAATAAGAATTGAATGGGAAAATTTTAAATAATCACGTTTCTTTATTGCTAGTTTTGGCAGACTTCTTAGAAACAAAAGTCACTTTTTAATTAAACAGTTCCTTCAGCTACATATAATTCAGTGTAAAGATTTTAATTTTGAAAAATAAAAATATATGTTTCAAGAAAAAATCTGAACTAGAAGTTGAAATCCTTAGTAAATCCCTGAACCCCCTCAAAAACTTGATGCTGAATCTATATCAGCCATCATCTAGCTCCATCTATAGCAGATTTTGAGAAATGGATGTTTCAAGGAAGATAAAAATTCTTGAACTGGAATCGAGAAAATACCGGAAGTGGAAATTTTTAGTAAATTCTCCACCCCTCCAGAAATTTATGCTGAATCCATATTAGTCAACATCTGAGCTACGTATATCTATAGTTAATCCTGAGAAATAGATGTTTCAAAAAGCATTCTTGAACTGCCGATGGAAATCCTTAGTGTCCCACATACACACACACCACCAATTCCTCCAGAAGTTGTATCCTGAATCCATATCAGTCATCATCTAAGCTCTATAGCCAATTCTGAAAAATAGATATTTTAAGAAAAAAATTTGAAGTGGAAAAGGAACCAGAAGTTAAAATGCTTAGTGATTAACCCTACGTACTTCAGAATTTGATGCTGAACCTATATCAGTTATCATCTAAGCTTTATTTAAAGCCAATCTTGGAAAATTTATGTTTCAAGGAAAATGAAACATTTTCAACCGAAAGTGGAAATTCTTAGTGAATCCCTACATCCTTCTAAATTCAGTGCTGAATCCATATTGGTTATAATTTAAGCTATATCTATAGTAAACACTGAGAAATAAATACTTCAAAAATTTTGTAAAAACACAGATTTATTGATGGCAATCAAATTTGCCATCATAAATGTAACCAGGAATGTACTTCAATTGTGACCCATACCCCAAAAACAAAGAGTTATACAAAGAATCGAGTCGCATCATTATGACCACCTCCTACCTCTGATGTCAAGGGCACTTGGCCAATAAATAACTGCACGTGTCAAGGTCAAACTTCGTGGGTGTATAAGGTGGGGTGTCAACAACTTACCAGAATAACAACCATGATTTTCATGGGTTTGTGAACTGTCTACGGGTTAGTGTAGCTAACGTATAACGTGAATGCCTTTATCCCAGTTTGCGCGCACGCCCGCGGAGCGGACGTGCACGTTAGAATGGAACAATTTCAAAAATTCGACGTGGTAACTGTGGAGCACCACGAGCCATCGATCGATCGACAGGCTACTGTGGAGCAATTCACCATACAAACGAACCAGGAAGTTTCCAGATACGTGTCCAAAACAACTGTACAGAAAAACTCTGTTGCGAATGGAGCTCCGGGGCAGACGGTTGGTGATTGCGCTCATGCTCGCGAAGGTTCATCGTCAACAACGGCTGAAATTTGCACAGGAGTACCGAAATTGGACTTGCACCTACTAACAAAGGGTTTCCTTCTCTGACGAGCGGATGAACTTTGGTTTAAAAACCGGAGAGAACAAGCACGCAGCAACCATTGTTGGACGTAAATAAGCTGGTAGTAGCAACGTTATGGTCTGGGAGATGATTTCTTTGTCTACTATGGGTCCTTTGATTCCTTTAGAAGGCAGTCTCGACAGACTTGGGTATCCCTCCATATTGCCGATCAAGTACATCCGTTTATGTTGACGGTCTTCCCTATGGTCGATGGAATCTTCGATCTGTCATACCGTCAAAATTGTTTACGAGTGGTTCGAAGAATGCGACCAAGATTTCCATACTTCCCCAACCACCGAATTCCCCTGATCGAGCATATTTGGAAACACTTCGATCGACGATTGGATCCACCACCACACGCCTCTCAGCAAATGACGGATGCACTGCAACATTACATACACTTTCTGGCCAACATTGGTTCCTTCTAACAGGGACTCAAGAGTATTAGCATTGTAAAATGGGATAAAGTAGTACGTAATAATTTTCACATCTGAAAAGATTAGGAAGTAAAACATAATATAAATAATTGTAGCAATTTAATCCTTCGAAATCTACTAAGATTGTACAGTTTACAAGAATGTGTTTACTGTTGGGGTGAGCGTCTGCAGATTTGCGATGTCATTTTAAGGATATTTTTATAAAAATTTTCGATTCCAAGGTCGAGGGATAACCGTAAATTCCATTGAGTAAAATCATACAGTAAAAGTTATGGAAAATAATTAGATGCATTACGTTTCAGGAAGCTAAGGACCCCCAGCAGTTTTAGAAAAGTGTATTGATATTATACATTGGAAACGAAATGTTAACAATCTAATGAAGAAAGGCTTTAGTACCCCCAAACAAAAAATTGTAGTTCTGCGTATGGCTTGAGCCCACGGGAATTTTTCCATGTACAACAGACACTATGCAGATATATTTCCAGTGGCAAGGACATTATAACCTCCTATTCGATGACCAATTGTACTAGTTCTCCATAGGGTCCATTCCATATTAGAAAGCAAATTTTACTGTAAATCCCTCTTTCCCGAGATTCTGACTAAGCCTGTCTTTTCCTCAATATGCATATTAGTAAGATTTGCATACTATGACAAAATGAGGAGGAATTCATTAGAAGGTACTACGACGGTGGCATACACACCCAGGGGCTGCTAAAGAAACTAGAAACAGTAATTATCAGTAATAAAGTGGGAAAAGAGACTGAAATTAAATTTTGTGAAAGGGTTCGTTATGCCACTCAGATATGGCCATGATCAAAAGGAGAATATTCTCCTGGGGAAATTTCTAAAGAACCGAAGTGCTGTGCAGGTCGTTCTGTGTTCAGTATCTAACCACTTAGCCATGGCTATATTGGAATAAACATAAGAAGCATATGTAAAACTAATTTATCTTCTGCGCGACCACCATAAGAAATTGATTATAAGCCTGCTTTACAGCATCACCAGTTTGCAAATGGAGTAACTATACAAACTAAAGGACTGCAAACTATAAACATGGAATAATGAAAAAAGTAATTATTTTAAGTAGTTTTTAATGGGAGGCTGGTTTTGAACAGTTTGAAATAAATTACTGTAAAATAATTACAATCACTTTAAAACTGAATATCTAAAAATTATAAAACGCAAAATAAGTGAATGGTTGCCAATGGTTCATTTATGTCAACGCTGCAGAACTTCTATATACCTAAAGGTAGCATTTTTTTATTTATTAGAAAATGCGCTAAATCGGTTATATTCAGATGCAAAGCATCTTTCCATCTGAATTGACGTATATTGCTCTTTTGACATTGAATTTTATCCTTGGGATCGAACGGCTAACTAGAAAGAGTGTAGCTTTGTTGGAAAGAGCTGCCTTTTCAAGTTAATCTTGTTAGGATCATAATAGATTGTTTTGTATCTTGATACACATTTGAATTTTTGGCAGCTTGGGAGAAGCCGTCACTGTGTCAGTTCTAGGTTATGGACAGACACCTTTTTTTTTTATCGAGGGCCACGGTTTTATTCGGAATTACTTCATAAACATCAAAATATCTGTTGGTTTATGAAATTTTTATCACTGACATTGTAGAGTAAAACGGAAACATTTGATAAGTTGCAAAGACATCTTGCGTTTTCAAGGACCTGAAGAGATCTTTCAATCGTGAAAAAAGATATATTGAGCATGATAGATGGACCACCAGCATTTACCTAAATGGCTTTGGCGTTCAATGTGAACTGCTGTGACAAAATGACCTGTTTCATAGAGGATAATTTTGAAAAACGTTTATCACTTCAAAACGTAAGTGTTTCGGAGCTTATGAGAGGAGGGAAATTCATAGTGCCAGGACTCAGAACATGGAAAGTTCCTATGTTTTGAATCTAACTAGAATTTTGAATGGTTGAAGGCAAAAACTAAAGCAAAAGTCCAGTGGTGAAAGCACTTTGAAAATTGTATGACCTGGTCTCATGTGCAATCTTATATGCAGCCATTGGAGAAACTCCACTGGTTTCCTATTTTCTTGTAGAAGTATCCGAGTTTACAATGACCCTTGATGGATTTGGGTCCCGTTGGCATATTGTTATTGGTCAGCTGGGAGCATACTCTATAATGACAGTGAGTAAATAATGAGTCGTAGTATTTGATGTCAATTGTATTGGCAAAACCTACTATATAATGCAACTCAAATACGTATTGGCGATGTAAAGTTATCTTGGAACTTTTATTTTCATATATGCGCTCGAAATGCTTTGAACAGCGAATATCCATTCGCGAAACATTAGCCAGGACTGATTTGGACGGCAACCCCGGGAATAAATTCTGCAAGCAATCCCTCAAATTGGTCATACAATATCACTCTATTTTGTAGACTATCCATCTCATGTTTTCTATGAAAAAAATTAATGTAGTCGTCAAAAGATATCATTAGAGCCATGAACGGAATTTTGTAGATATTTAAGGCACCTTTGAGCAATAGCCTACTGTATCTGTTACTTCTCTGCATTCTTTTACATCACGAGGTTCAGCAGAATCTAGTCCTCAAAAGGGAGCAAGCAGATGATATCCTGGACCACAATAGTATGTTTGTCGACTAAAACGAGGCAAAAGAACTAAACTCTATTTGAAGAATGTCCGATGAGGACATAATTATTTCTAAATTTGTCAACTATAAAATATTTATGTGGGAGATAAGACAACCCGCTGTATTGGCTCTGTGGATCCTACTTTTCATTTCACATACTTTTAAAGTTTAATACTGTGGAAGGCTGGGTTGTGCATGACATACAGTGTAAGCAAGAGTGGATTGAGATCTAGAAGAATTTTTATAGTATGCTTATGGACTGCAGAGCAGCGGGTTCTTATTATAGTGGTGAAATCAATTTTCAAATTTAAATCCTGAAGAACACTAGTATGTGCCGGGGCGCTGTAAGCAAAACTTAGAGCTCTGGCACGCAACCGAAAATTGCCGGGGACTAAGCATCACTCAAATTTTTCACATGTGACATGTACTACAGTCCCTGTGGATGCCTCCCCCACCGTCCAAACGATTACCTTACACCTTTTTGGTAGGTCGGACGACCTGGGTCTCAACAACATGTGACATGTACAACTGATAGCTAGATCGGCTTTACAACCCCTCTAGCTCTGACCAGCAGTTATTTTGCAAGGGGGGGAGGGGCATATGATAAATACTTCATGTTAGCATACTCTCTAAATCCTTTCAATTTAATACCTTTGAAAGTGAACTCCAGACCACCCATAAATGTAGATTATGAAACAATATATATCTATGAAGCCACCTATACATGGAGTACGGAGACCACTCTAGCAGGCGAAGACATGAAAAATTCACAAAGAGGAAAATATAGAGCAGCCCACAATTTGTAAGGCCGGCCCTGGGGAACTTAATACGTTCACACATCCATCTTTCTCCAAAATTATGAATAAACAAATATATTAATTTTCTTAAGAGCAATTCACGTCCAAGGAGTATTTACTTCACTGGTTCTGAATCCTTTTTATAGGGGTTCAAGACTATTTAGTCTTCTCAGTATTAAGTTTTAGCCATTTGGATTGCTATCGTTTTAATGGTTGTAGTTGTTTTTTCGACCCAGATATTACCACTCAATTTTGGCCAGAAAATATTGGGAGATGTCCACAGGGACCGCACACTTCTTCCTCTGTCACCAACTTCTGGATCTATAGATTTAACATGTCCATAATTCGCGCAGACACGGGGATAGTTTGGAGAGCGTCGGGAATCGAACTCAGGTCCTCCCGAGTGCAATCCCCATGCCTTAACTACTTGACTATCCTGTCCTAGTGCTTTAAAATTCTTCAAATAGGAATACAGTAAATGATGTGGTTACACTTTTATTGATGGGTTACACCTTCAGATATTATTCTAATCAAGTTAATATTATGTAGGGTTTTTGATATTAGTGCAGAGTTCTCACTATTATAAAAATTATTGATTTAAAGTCAACTGTAATGATTAGTTAGCTATACAGTTAGTATTACGCAATAACTATTCAAATGTCTAATAAAATTTATTAAATGTTTTGCTGCTAGTTCTTGCTTATATTAGCATCAATTGTAATTTTTGTGAATGAATATTGATGTGCAGTGGCTATATATATTTTCAGTTATCTTTAACTTGCAAATATATAGCTATAATTATTTGTTACAGTAATTTATATGTATTGTACATAAACTTTGATTCATTAAAAGAAACTACTGTATATATTTATATTTGACACAAAAGCATATTGCTCCCCCCCCCCCCCCCACACAAAAAAAAAAGTCAGAATTTTACTCTAACCCCTTTTTGATTTTGTTTCTGGCTATGGTACACAGTATTTAATTATTTATACCAGTTTTAATCAAGTGTATTTCCCGTCCCATGTTATTTATGTGTGAAAGTTGTTTAATTTCACAATCATTAAGTAGATCTATAACATTCTACATAACACTAAGAATAAAATAATTTCATTACTGCTTATAAGTTAGAATCTACCAGTAAAATTTTATGTAATTTATGGTTCTAGGAGGAAAAGGTTATTAAAGATACAAATCATTAGGGTTGCACCGAATATTTGGTTGATATTCGGTATACTGCCTAGTCGGCAGTCAAACCGAATATTCGGTTCGGCCGAACCGAATAGTAATAAAAATTTAAAATATTCTACAATTGGTAAAGCACATTTTTTATACAATGAATAAAAGTTATAGTATCATAGTACAAAATTAATTCAAATTATTACTTACCGATATTATCGCATTTAAAATAATTTCAATGTAAAAGAAAACACTCTGGTATTAAATTTTGTTGTTTTTTCAATTTTTCTTAAATCTTATCATACCTTAACCTTACTAACTCATTTAAATATGAAACAGTAACCAGAAAATAAAACTCATAATATTACGTGCTCAAAAATATAACGGTTAATTTTTTATAAAATATGCAGCTAAAAAAAAATCAATTACCAATATTAAAAAAAGATGAAGGTGATTAATATATAACAAATAACACTTAGATGAATATTCAATTTTGCAGTATTTTAATTTCGATAGAGAAGATACTGTGGGTGCCATAGGTGTTCCTTTGTATCTATTAAAATGTGCCAAATAAGATAACCAAAGAATTTCTCTGTGTGTGGCCCCATTGTATCCAACTCTTCTAATTTCTTTTATGATTTCTGAAGAGAAGATTACTTTGTTGAGTATTTTGTCACAGGGTGGGTACACCTGTTTGTAACTGTTTAGTTATCTATCAGTATATACTCTGTTGTAGTTTGCAAGACCAGGTGTGACAACAACTTAAAATTGTAATTCCAATTTGTAATGATATTTTAAGCAACTTGGGTTTGTATTTGTATGCAAGGTAAATGCAAGATTCTCTATAACAGAAAATGAAGCCATGATTATCACATATCAGAAATTAACTATCAATTATCCATTTATGCAGATAAACATAAACCAAATTAAGTAGCCATTTACTATATTAATTTACTTTTGGAATGATTTATTTTATTTTTCATTTATTTTAAATTAAAAATTATACTTAATGTAAATACAAATAAATTTAGGATGTGTTAAATGTAAATGTATTTAAGAAAGGCACAAAATAGAAACATTTTCTATTTTAAATTGGCATAAAATAGAAATATTGCCTTTAGAAAATTTTAACCGAATATTCGTTATTTGGTGCAACTCTACAAATCTAGTTGAACAAAAAGGGGAAAGTAATGCTACTAGAACAGAAATAATTTGGCTTATTTTGATCATAAATATATTCTTTTTGTACGAATACCAAATAAAATATTTGGAGTGTGAGCCCTCTACCTGACTTTCTTGTACAATCATATTACTTATGTAGAATTTAGTTCCATTTGTATTACAATTACAAAAATAGATGTTAAGATTTCATACTCAAGTTATAAACATTTTTAAAGTTAGCAAGTTTAGTGACATTGATGAATTGGACTTTATTTGTGTTAATATAAACTATTATCAATCTAGTGTAGTTCAAATGATCAAGCTCTCCCACACACTTTATATTATCACAATTGTTCAAAGCTGTAACACGATTTCTTACTAAAAACAATTATGTTATGAAAAACTTAGATTCTAAGTTTGAATTATGAGAATTACTAAAAATTCTATCTAGTTCTACACATACTATTAAAATTTGGTAGTGGTAGGAGCATTTGCTCGAGTTATCCCGTCTAAAGCCCCATAAATAGAAATCTTTCCAAAACTATTCAAAATGGATTCAGGTTATATTTGTTCAGAATATTAAAAGAATATTTTTCCTTCAGTCACTTGTTTCATCCCCCCCCCCACTAATCTATGGTAAATAGTCCCCAACAACCTATAGCTCCATTTAGTCTTATGCTAAAAATAGGAAGCTTTGTATTTCTTTAAAAATTGATAAAATAATTAGAAATATTTCTAACAATTTTGTGTACTTTATGATAAATATAAAAATTATATTACTAATTTTTTTTTTCAGCATCCTTGGCAAAAGACAATGGGGAACAAAATCCTAAAAATGAATGAGCTAGGGACTATTTTCCATAGATTAACAACATAAAAATAAAACAAGCAGCTATTTGAACATAATTTTTATCTATTTATAAACAAACTTGTAGCTGAAAAATAAAAACAAACAAAACACCATATTTCTTTAACTAAATGAACATTTATTTACAGAGGAATCAATATGCCAAATAAAATTTATTTAAGCTAACAAACTCATAATATAACAAATAATTTGATTCCATTCAGCATACGCTTTGCTTTCTTGATAAGCAACTCTATAAGATAACTCAAGACCCAGGATGAAGCTCAGCAAAATTTCTGAAAATAATAATGTAATTAAATTTCTAAAGAATTTGACACTGAAATATGTAAATATTTATAAAATCTTTTTGCAATTCTTTAGTATATAGCAAAATTCAAGTCAGGTGTAATATATATTCAGTTTATTTTAACATATTTTTACATTAAAAAGATATATGAAAGGGAAAATATGAATTTTGTTTATGCAAGAGGTGAACTTGATGTGTCACAGAAAAATGGGTAAATTCAAGAAATCACTATATTTCTTCAAATTGAATTGTTGCAATTACAGTGAAACCTAGTGAATTATATAAAAATAATGGTGTTTACAGTGTGAAAATAACATGATCATTTTAGCCAGGTGGTCTAATGGTCACTTTGCCAGGTTTCACTGTATTTCTTCAGTCACTCTAATAACAGTTTATATAAAGGACATCACCACAGAAAACGCAGAGTTCAAGAAGAAAGTTAAATGAAGTAGGCTAGACAGAGTTTTTTAATCAATATCAGGCAGCAAATCTTGCTATCCATGGCTTAATGCTTATAGAAAAATATAAAGTTGCTACAAAACATAATGTTTTTATGCCTTGTTCTCTTTCGGTTGGTTGCACAAATTAAAAATAAGATATGAAATTTGTGAAAAAAATAGTAAGCAATGCGTGCGTCTTCAGCTGTTTATATAAAAATTGCAGAAGAATGGAAATTGGAAAAACTTCCTATGAATACTGTGAATGTGATGGCCAATTTATCCTTTAATCTTCACACATTGAGAAATGCAAAAATGGAATGTTTAACACCAAATTGTATAAGCAAGCTTCATTCTTTGCATTTGGGGATTACTAAAGCCGTGAAAGACAACTACTAGAAATAATTGGTGCTGAAAACAATTAAGCTGTGCAATTTTTATCAAATGGTAAGCTGGAAAGCATGAAAGTGGACATGTTGAAAATAACAATGCATAGCTACTGCCTGGTAAATAATTTATGATCTAATGATCAAAATATGTTTTGCTAAGGCAGGATTTTATCAGAAATTAAAAAAAATAATAAAAAATTATACTATTTTATTGAACATCAGCATTTCGCCTGGAAACTGGTCACGACTGTTTAGCTAAATATCTTCATAGATTTAATCTAAATTCCAAGCCCGAACTGTGTAGTGGGTGGTGCTAATGCAGCTATGGACGCTGATTATCTAATGAACTGCCCAGGACTATCTGGTGACATGTACAAAAGGTATTGGCGTGCAAGGGAGAGGATGCAAGTCCTTCAAGCTGCCTGTTCAAGCTTCAAGACTGTTTTGGATTTGTGTTTTTGGCTACCGTCCACATATCTCCTATGTTTGTTTTATTGTTTGTTCATGCTTCTTGTAATAGTTTTTCTCCAGTATTTTTGGTGTTGTGTATTTGTACACCAGTGAATGATTTGTATCCCAAGTACTGCTGCTAGAAATAAAAAAAAAATTGAACATTTGAGAGAGCAATGTTTAAAACACTGGAAAACAAATAATTTGTGCAATTACAAATACTTCATAAATACAAAAGAAAAAAAATCTTATTTTGTTGATAAGCATGGTAGTTCAAATTTGTTTAATGGAAATCTGAGCATAACAAATTAAACTCCTCCAATAGTGGCGTGGCAATTGAAACATAAAAGAGAGGATAGTATGTTACACTTTCTATTACACCTGCTAGTGCAGTAAGTCAGCGGTTATTGCCTCCCCCATTCTTTGCAGATCAGTCAGGGTTGTTGGCTTTTAGCCAGACCAAAAAAAAGCCGGTTTTTATTAAAAAAAGGTGGTTTACAGCCAATTCACATTAAATTTGCATTACTTTATCTTTGATTCACTCCTAAATGTTTTTTACTAAAATGTTTATAAGCTTCTATTAAATATTACCAAGTACACAAGATTTTATGACCACTAGAAAAATACTATGAAGGTAATGTGTCTAAAAGAAAACATATATATACAGTGAGGAGAATGCATTAAATTAGACACCAAGATAGTGTTTTGAAAGCCTTTGTTACACAATGCATAGCTCTACATTACATATCCTACACATTTTAAAGACTATAATTAATTAAACAGACAAATCACCACACATCAAAAAGGAAAAAATTCAATTTTACTTCAAAAAGGAAAAACATTTTTTTACACACTGCTATTTACTTTTAATATATATTACAGCAAATTAAATTATATGTATTTAATAAATGAAATTATCTGACATAATATTTGAGAACATCCATAATTTAGTTCTAATCATTGGGTTCTTATGACTTATAAAAATGATACATTTTAACAAGTTTTTCTGCTCCCAAGCAGTTTCGTTCTTTTTTAATTTCATTTCAGTGTGATGTTTTATTTTAGTTTTAATTGGCTGTAAAGATTTGGGGTTGGGATTAAATGATAGAATGTTCAATGTTGAAAAAGGAATTTAGTAGGAGATAATATTTGAAGAAATTTTGGTGCATCTAAGTTCAGAACAAAAGAGAGAGCAATCAAAAAAGGTTCTCAAATTAAAACTTGTTAAAATAACTTTTTGAAAAGCTGGATGCTATTCAAAAGTTGTTCATGCATATGTTATTCCCAATACTGTTTTCAATAGTGATAAATAGTGTTTTTTATTAAATGACTTTATGCATGATTTTAAATATTTATGAGTAAAAATAAGACTCTTACATATCAATCAAGTCCTTAAAATTAGTTAACTAGTAAAATACATCACTAAGCAACTATTGTCCTAAAATAAAATATTTCATTATTTAAAGTAGTAACATTTTTAAAAAAATATGTTAAAGGCCAATATAAACCAAGTAAAGCAGTTGGTATACCTTTTTAAAATTTAGCTGGCTTTTTTGCAAGCAAAACAATCACTAGCAGGTATTCCAATATTAATGTTTTCATTATTGAGAAATAAAGTTATTTATTAAATTCTAACCAAATAAAATGCCTTTAAAATTAGTTAAAGAACACTTAAAATTGTGTAATTTAAAATTAAAATTCTTCACGCTTTTTAACAAAAGAAAAGCCAATTTTGACCAAAAAATGCCAGTTAAAACCAATAAAAGCCACCGGTGTGGCTTTTATTAATTTTAGCCGGCTTTTTCGCAACCCTGAGATCAGTGAACGAAGATAGCGTTTTACACATTTTTGTTATGCTCTCAATTGTATGCTATGCATTGCTTGTTTTATTTTATTATATACAGTTGTAATGTGTTGTTAGTTGTTATAAGTTAAATTTCTGTGTAATGTATTGTATACAGTTATAACGTGTTAAGTTAAATTTCTTAAGGCATGGTAGCACAAGTTTGTTTAATGGCAATCCGAGCATAACAAAAGCTGAAACTCCTCCAATAGAAGTGCAACAATTGAGATGGGTAGCCAGAGCGGACGTTGCATTACACTTTTTGTTATGCCTGCCAGTGATTAATAATTGTGGGCAAATAGATACAACCGAATAAAATTTAATTTAAAATGGAATAAGTAACTTTGGTATTAATACCATTATTTAAAAAATATGAGGAGTTTTGTTATGCTCTCAGTTGTTTGCTATGCTTCAAATGAGAACAGCTTGTTTTATTTCATTATATTGTATACAGTTGTAATGTATTATTAAAGTTAATATTCTTAAGGCACAGTAGTGCAAGTTCGTTTAATGGAAATCCAAGCATAATGAAAATAAACTTCTTAGAAGTGGAATAGAATACCATTATGTTTAAATGATATTAATGACTCCTTCAATAGTGGCAAGACAACAGATGAGTAGACTAAGGATGGCGTGTTGTATTACACTTTGTTACTCCTCCGGCCACACAACCTGATACCATAAACCCCCTGGGTTGGTCGTGTGGTCTGGGCCTTCAACACTTTGTTACTCCTGTCAGTGAATCATTAGCTATTACTCGCCGATCAAGGCTAAAATACTACACATTTTAGTTAGGTTGTAAGTTGTTTGCTATGCATCAAGTGAATCTAGAGTGCTTCACATTTTCATTATATTGTATATAGGTGTTGTGATTTTCAATTACAGCATTAACTATTTTAAATGTAGTTATAGCAAAATCTAGTATGGAATGCAAATAGGATTTTGCTTGTTTAATACTGTCAACAGTTAAGCTTTACTTGGAATGGATTTATAAAACATACCAATAATTTTCAATATGATTTAAATGCCCATTTTGTTTCTTCAGAAGCACAGCCAAGCCACTGACTGAATTTTTAAACACAAAATTCAAATTGAATAATGATCCAGCAGTATCAATCACAAAATCTAGGACTATGATTGACACAGTACTTTCTAGATATTTAGAATAGTTATAATCAGGGAATTATGTATCTTATTTGTTATTATAAATCAATCATTTCATTTTTAAATTGTGAGTAAATGGATACTTCCTAATAGAATTTAATTTTCATTTTATTTTCACATTATTTTATGCATTATATATTTAAAACTATATGATGGGACAGTTACACACTTTTATTTATATCTTGGTTTTCTCTGTCACCCTAAGAATTTACTTCTAATATTTGTGGCAACCACACACTTATTTTGTCAATTTCCAAAACATGTGCACATAATCATTGAGATACTGCAAAATGCAGTAACTTTAAATGCCAAATGCTTATTGGGTTTAAAAAAACATTTGTTTTTTGCCCATTTTGTTTCTTCAGAAGCACAGCCAAGCCACTGACTGAATTTTTAAACACAAAATTCAAATTGAATAATGATCCAGCAGTATCAATCACAAAATCTAGGACTATGATTGACACAGTACTTTCTAGATATTTAGAATAGTTATAATCAGGGAATTATGTATCTTATTTGTTATTATAAATCAATCATTTCATTTTTAAATTGTGAGTAAATGGATACTTCCTAATAGAATTTAATTTTCATTTTATTTTCACATTATTTTATGCATTATATATTTAAAACTATATGATGGGACAGTTACACACTTTTATTTATATCTTGGTTTTCTCTGTCACCCTAAGAATTTACTTCTAATATTTGTGGCAACCACACACTTATTTTGTCAATTTCCAAAACATGTGCACATAATCATTGAGATACTGCAAAATGCAGTAACTTTAAATGCCAAATGCTTATTGGGTTTAAAAAAACAGATTGCAAGATTTGGCAGCAAAAAACTGGTGAGATTGGGGACTACTCTCCCATTTAAATTGAATTTTTAATGATATATTTGCTACTTCAACATTTCTGATGCGTTGTTAAATAGTATTATTCTATCAAGATTAATTTTTTTTATATATATTTCATTTGGTTTCTTCAAAAGCGTATATAACTAGCATATGCATTATACGTACTAACTTTGAGAAGTTATTTGTTATCAATTTCTAGATGGGGAATAACAATAAGGTAGTTTTTACTAAGATCAAAAAATATATTTGCAACAGAAATAAATGGTTGTTTATTGCAGAGGCAAATATTAGAGATTAAGTCAATGTAATGAAAAAGTTAAAAGTGAAATGAAGAATTGTCTAGCTACCGTATATCTTAATTTAAAGAAGTTAAATACAGTAGCATCATTAAGCAATCATATGGTGAGAGGGCAAAATTTTGCGTTAAAAATTAAAACTTTGCGAATCATGTAAACAGACAAAATTAGCTTAGAAAAGGAACCATTCACATTTGTTAAAAAAAGTTTCGAAACAATTATGTTCATTCATATGGATTTATGAGAACCAATGACAATGTGTTTACTATAAAGTGCAAGATATGCTTATTTTAGGTGATTCTAGTCATTGCATATTAACAAACTAAAAGCAAAGCATTTCACCAATTTGAAAATCTGCATGAAAACATTGTAAATAAAATTATATTGTAAGATTAGACAATGAAATTGAATTTATGAATAATAGGTTTGAAGATTAAACAGAAAGGGATAAAAAAAAAAAAGAGAACAGTTTCATTTTCTGTAAGCAGCAATGGTCAGAACGCTTCTAAATAAAGCAGGAATCATATTTACTGCTGCAAAACCTTTAACTGAATTTTGGGGAGAAACAGCTAGTATGCCATGGCAATCTACTTGAATGCATTGTTTACTTAACAGTTTTGCATTTGGCAGTCTTGCATACTATTTGGAATGCTCCCTACAATTATGACATTTTAATCATTCAGAATTAATTTAATCCGAAACATTTGCACAAATACAGAAATAAAATGTTCAATCTCGCAAATAAATTACTTATGAAAACTTAACAATTGCATTTCATTTGACATAAACAATCTGAATTTAACATTATTAGTTGTAAAACATACTAAAGAGAAAAAATTTGAAATTGTGACTCAGAAAAGTAAACATCATTAATAAGTCAATTTTAGTACACACAAATGCTTTCAAAAGACTAAAATATAACTATACTTTTTGCCATAATGAGAGCATCAGTATGATAGGACGATTTCTTGCTCTCCACTGAGCAATAGCATTTGAGGACTGTTAAGAAGCCTCCAAAAGTAAAAACTATAAGCGAATAGAATAATTAAAATTATTATTTAACTAAAGAAAATGTATTCTTACTGCACTTGTTAAAAGTTATCAGCAAACTTGAGATCCAGGCACCAACTTCAGCATTTCTTCTTGCTTTGTTGATATGCAGAAGTAACTCTGCCAGCAACAATCCTATTATTGTAAAAGTCACTATTTAATATATAATGTTATTAAATAGAACTGAATATAACATTAATTTGAATAAATATTATATTAAAACTTAATGCATTTAGTAACAAAATCCGCCGAAAATTAACAACAGCAAAGAAAACAAACAAACCACGAAGCTAATCTTGGAAGGAAGAATTTACATCGTATACCTTTAGAATTCAGATTACGTTTAACATTTAGTATATTTCAACAAAATCAGTCTTGCTTTAATAGCTGAAATTGACCCTCTAAACTAAATTTGATATATTTTTCTGCTATAAATGCAGCTTTATATTACACGTTCTATGATTTTATTTCGTTATTCAAATCAATTTAAATAAATATTGCTTATACTACTTGGAATGCATACATAACATGGTTAAGGATTTTGGCCATATCGAAATAAAATTTTATTTAAATCAATACATAATAATAAAACATAGTAATTCATTAAAAAGAAACAAAAATTGAAATAATAAATATTAATACCTTGAAAACCATCAAATCTCCTTTTGATGGCGTCCCACTGAAAACGACATGGACTGCTAGTCTGCTACATGAAAATCAAAATGGCGGAGCGTTGTCTTTTTCTCGCCGTTTGGAGAATTTCATCATCCGTCGTAAGGTCCCGCCCTACCAAAGCCCCACCCCTTTGCTCCCCCTGTTACCCCCTTAAAACCGTTAGTGTATATAGACACTCCCTTAAATAAATATTGCTTATACTACTTGGAATGCATACATAACATGGTTAAGGATTTTGGCCATATCGAAATAAAATTTTATTTAAATCAATACATAATAATAAAACATAGTAATTCATTAAAAAGAAACAAAAATTGAAATAATAAATATTAATACCTTGAAAACCATCAAATCTCCTTTTGATGGCGTCCCACTGAAAACGACATGGACTGCTACATGAAAATCAAAATGGCGGAGCGTTGTCTTTTTCTCGCCGTTTGGAGAATTTCATCATCCGTCGTAAGGTCCCGCCCTACCAAAGCCCCACCCCTTTGCTCCCCCTGTTACCCCCTTAAAACCGTTAGTGTATATAGACACTCCCTTAAATAAATATTGCTTATACTACTTGGAATGCATATATAACATGGTTAAGGATTTTGGCCATATCGAAATAAAATTTTATTTAAATCAATACATAATAATAAAACATAGTAATTCATTAAAAAGAAACAAAAATTGAAATAATAAATATTAATACCTTGAAAACCATCAAATCTCCTTTTGATGGCGTCCCACTGAAAACGACATGGACTGCTAGTCTGCTACATGAAAATCAAAATGGCGGAGCGTTGTCTTTTTCTCGCCGTTTGGAGAATTTCATCATCCGTCGTAAGGTCCCGCCCTACCAAAGCCCCACCCCTTTGCTCCCCCTGTTACCCCCTTAAAACCGTTAGTGTATATAGACACTCCCTTAAATAAATATTGCTTATACTACTTGGAATGCATACATAACATGGTTAAGGATTTTGGCCATATCGAAATAAAATTTTATTTAAATCAATACATAATAATAAAACATAGTAATTCATTAAAAAGAAACAAAAATTGAAATAATAAATATTAATACCTTGAAAACCATCAAATCTCCTTTTGATGGCGTCCCACTGAAAACGACATGGACTGCTACATGAAAATCAAAATGGCGGAGCGTTGTCTTTTTCTCGCCGTTTGGAGAATTTCATCATCCGTCGTAAGGTCCCGCCCTACCAAAGCCCCACCCCTTTGCTCCCCCTGTTACCCCCTTAAAACCGTTAGTGTATATAGACACTCCCTTCCGCACCAAGTATTTTGGTATCGATAATTTTTATTCGATACGAGTACAGGTATCGAAACCGAAAGAAAATGGTATAGGGAAAAAAAACCTACTCTTGGGATCTACTACATTTAGGGTTGTCCGGTAGCCATCGATGAGTATGGTATTGATACTTTCTTTCCGATACTAAGTATTTTGGTATCGATACTTTTTATTTGATCCGAGTACTGGTAGAGCCGGCTTGAGGTGTATTGGCGCCCCGATGCCAAGCTACAATTTTGCGCCTCTCCTCGAACTTCGAACAAAAACAATTATCAGTGTCTGTTCACAGTAACAGACTTGAAGTGATTAAATTATGTGTATATTATACATCTAAGGGAGAATTTGCGAGCTAAAGAGATTAATTTAGTTTTTTTTTTGTTTTATTTTATTTTTTATGTTTCAAATTTAGTTTTAATTATGTAATTAAAAGTCAAGATTATAAATAAAATTACACTGATGCATAAAAATGATATAGCAAAATCAAGTTATGTTAATAACACCCTAATTAGTATGCAACAATACATACAGTTAGTTATATAAATTTTTTAGAATTTACAACAATTTGATTAAATACTCAAGTTAAAATACATCACATTATAAAAAATAAGTAAAGCATAACTCACTCAACCCCATCAAGTAATTTTATATCCATATTGTGCAGAAAAAAACAACAAAGCACTAGAACATTATGTATGACTGCTGTTTTGTGTGTTTTTAAAATCAAAATGAATTTTTTGTTATGGCTACCGGAAGGAAGTGTGTAATTAACGCCATCTGCATATAGGAATAGGAAGCAATGACTTAAGCAATACTTATTAAATTTTACTTAGTGGAAATTTAAATGTTATTTTGAATTATAAATTTTGTTATCAATATAATGAACAGGAAAACCACTATTCTGTTGCAGCTCTGTAGCAGGGATGCCCGAACTTCTGGAGTCCTCCGGCGATACTTAGATTTTTAAAGAGAGTCCGACGATTATTTCTTTATTCTTATTTCTTTCGTTTCTTGACTGCCTAATCACCATATGTGAAATAAAGAATCGTCAGCTCAGTAGTGTCGCCGTTTATTCGAATAGGATTTAAAAACAGGCAAATGTTTTAGATACAACAAAAAATTAGGCGGTTTTTTTTCTTTTTTTTTCTAGAGCTTGTTGGCGAATTTTTCTTTTCTTTGAGGAGTCTACCCCTTCCATTGGGGAGTCTAAAAAAAATCGAGCATTAGAGTGTGCTGTAGCACACCCCGTGCGCACTCCTATGTACCTACGTCACGTTCCCGTAGCAACCATTTAAGCAGACGACTGTTTTGTACAAGCAACAGCTAGAACGCCATGAAACAACATTACAAATTTTATTTTTCGCAGCTAGATCCTGGATACAAGAACTTATATTAAGTTAAAATCAACGAAATTTGAGGTGAAGATCCTTATGATGAATGCAGATTACTCACTGAAAAGTTATATTTTAATGTTTTTGAAAATCAACATGGTAATAGTTGGAAACTTTATTATATGGAAAAAAAATGTTTCCACAAATCAATCTCTTGCCAATTCAGAGAGTTTTGATGTAACTTCATGGTCACTGAAATCTCATGTCGGTTTTATGTCATGTCTGTCACGATGGGTTTTTAATTTTATATTAAATAAGCAGGCAAATTGAGATTTTGAAACTTCCCTAGGACTTAGCTGTGATATAGATATACATATGTGAATAAAATTTATTTTCTTAGAAATATTATCTTCTATGTTAAATGTGCTGTATTACACATCTGATGTCATGTCTATCACAAACGATATTAACCTACAGGTATCTACTACTGAATTTAGTGATTTTAATTTGATGTTGATTTCTTTTAATTTTGGATTTATGAAACAAAATAAAAATTGCGGAGTTGATTGCTAATAAATCAATGATTGTATAATCAAATTATGAAACTAAAAATGTTTACGTTTTTTTTCAAATTTATAAAACTTAAATTGAAAAGCATACTGTGCCATATAATGTATTCACCATGAATAAAATACTCATCAGTAGCGTATCCTGACTCTAAAAAGTGGGGGGGGGGGCAACTGTTTAACATTTGCTTATGCCAGAGTTATTTTAAATGAAAAATACGCATAACATTAAAAAGCCTTGAAAAGCTTGTTTTTTTTTGGGGGGGAGGGGCTGGCTCACTGCAAACTTTCCTGTACTTCAAATTTTCAGTATTCCAATCTTCTCTGTTGATTCTTAACCCTTTCGGGACGGCGGCATTCCGGAGCTGTCGCGGCCCAAAGGACGACGCGCTTCGCTTCCGAACTGGTCAAAAAAGACGGCGCATTTTTCGCGCTAAGCCTAACTCCCGAAAAAAATTCACTAAAAATCACCTATTCAACACAGAAATCTACTTTTTACAGGAATAAAAGAAATATTTATGTTCTATTTGATGTATAATTTTCATACAAAATACTCGTTAGTTGCTCCCATTCTTTTATCCGAAATAAACGAATAATTTCACTGCCTCTAAAACCCAAACAAAAAAAAATACTCTCTTATATTCCTATGATTCACCAACGAAATCATAACGCTGAAATAAAAATAAAAACCGAAACTCAATTATAAAATTGTTGATGCTACGAGAATTGCTCTGTTTGTTTATGTTACAAAATGATTTTCACCGCTCCAAATGGAGAAATAATTCATTCGATCCTCTTCTACCAAGGTCATGCCTCTGCAAAATGCACTGAAGTTAGTTCCATGGACAAGTAACGCCATCTAGTTCACAAATTAAAACGTTCTGCGTACTGGCACTTATGCGTGCCACTATCCGCTTGCGGTAAAATTTCCTTTGGCCCGAGTGAGTGCCGCTCGTCCTTGAATGCATGTTCGCATCTGGCACCTATGCGTGCCGTTCGTCGCGAAAGGGTTAAAGGCCATTCTTTGCTTCTTTTAACAGACAAGACCTTGATTTTATTCCCTTTATTTTCAATTATTCGAGGGAATGAAAAAAATGATACATTACAATCACGTACGGATCGTTTGCTGCAGCACAAATCGTCATTATCAAATTCAATTACTTTATCTTAAAGAAATTATTATATATGATATCGGCTGAATATAGTTTTTATAAAACGACTTTTTGTTTTAAATTACACACCAAAACGTATCTTTTACATATAAACCTAATGCAAGTTTAACGTTTGTTTATACAAAGAGAACTTTGGATTTTCTCCGCTAGATGGACGTGACGTCACGTGAAACCTCCCTATAGGATGTACGGCGTCACCTTCCAGATCAAAAGCTCGAGTTATTCACGATGCTGACGATTTACGGGAAGTGAAGTGACGTTTGTGTTTTATGTCACAATGTCCGGCCCCAGTAACAGCCTATACTCAATTTGGATACCCTGTATCAATATATGCGCCTCTTCCACTTAGCCCATGAAATCATGTGATCTAAAACGAGCCGCAACCAGGTAGAGCCGGTAGAGAGAGTGGCCTCTCCCTCCAATCAGAGGTCGTTTCTGATGTCATGTGACATTTTCTTTGTTACCGGTGGGGTTGCTTGCTATAAGAAAATATCGCCAAGGAGCGGGCCTCTGTCTCGAATGCTTCGTGCAAGGTTCAAGGCATTCCCATTTCGGCAGTGTCAGTTGTCGTCAAACGGGGGAAGGTTCGCTTAGACTTAACTATCGCCATCTGGCTACTGCGGAAGAGATGTTCAAAGGAGAAGTAACCGTACAGGGGTATTCCCTTCGAGTAAAATCCCTTCTCGATGGGCGCTGGTGTGATTTCGCGCAATGCATCTTGGGTGATGGATAGAGATTCTTTGTCAAGGAGGGGAAGGAAATGGATTATTTCTTTCGCAAGTCACTGTGTTTGTCTGTTGTATTACCACGTGGGCTGACTTTATTACAATTTTAAGTTGTTAATTTAATATTTTTGTCACTTCATTTACATGGTTGACATGTATTTAATCGTGTATTACAATTCTGGGCTGTGTACATTTTATTTTTCGATTGGGATTGTCTTAAAATGACCGATTTGCTGAGTCTCTTGCAAACACAAAAGGTACGTGAATTATTTCGATCCTAAAAGTATTTAATCTATTGTTTTATTTAATATGCATATATAATCGCAATAAACACCTTTAGAAATAAAGGATCTTGTCGTTTAGGATCCTTATCATGATTATATTTACTCATTTGTATACTTAGAACTTTTGATTTTACTAATCTTAAGCCAATTGATTAGCTTGACATAAGCCAGTTGATTAGCTTGTTGAGATAGAATTATTTTTAATTTTCTGTCTGTTCAGGCTGATTTGCTGGATGTGTTGAAGCAGATAACATTAGAAATAAAATACTTTTAGATTATTTATACTGTGATTTTCTTTCTATGTAAATGTGTTTATATAATGAATATGTGTAAATAAAAATTGTTTGATTAAATTTTGCTTAGCTTCACTCATGTTTCATTATTTTCTTTGTCTAATTTATTTTTATAGGACATTCTTTTTTCCTGGTTGGAACCATTATTGATTTTACAATTATTACAGGAGTTTTTTTTCTCCTTAATTTCTGTAGTTTAAGTTACACTTCTGCTAAAAGAGTTTATCTGAAAGAAATATGTAAAATATAGAAGAGTTTCTATCTTAAAACCATTTCATCTGCAACTTATAAATTGCAGGGGTATTATTAAAATTTACAAAAATTATCTTCTATGAAGAGTATAAAATATATCTGTGAAATAAAATCTGAGAATAAAATATATCTGTAGAGCGAAAATGTGTGAAAAAAAATTGTGGAACTTCTTACTCTTTATTCGTTTTACCTGATCTTTATTCGTTTTACCCCAAAGGTAAGTGCATTTATAATTTCTATTTTATTAATATTACATATAAGAGTGCACTTGAATTTGAGTGTAAAAGTTTTTTGTAAGATCATGCATGCAAAATAAAATTCTTATTTTAAGTATAATTAGATATGAAATAAAATATAATTTTATTTTACCGTAATATCTTTTAATGATAACGAAAAAATATCTTAAATTGAAAAAAAAATTTATACAAGGACAAAGCATGCAAATTTAAATTCTTATTTTGAATGTAATTGGAGGTAAAAAAAAGCATTAAAATTTTTTATTTTGCTTTAAAAAATCTTTATGTAAATGAAAATATGTTTTCCATTTAAATTACATCACTTATCATACGATTATCAAATCAAAGTATTAAAAAAAAAAAAAAAAAAAAAACGAAAAGAAACAATAAAGAATCCTTCATCCCGGATTCTCGTCCTGTAACGTTGCTTTTCCTGCATGACAGATTTTCCGCAGTCGCGATAAGGCTGTTTACATTGGGTCTACGGAAGCTTCCCTTCTTTACGGTTAGAAATTCTTTGTTGTCGTGTCGTACAAACTCCTCGTTGCATTGAATGGCGGAGGAAATACGCCTACTAGGCCATGTTATCACATCAGTTGTGATATATATATAGGTACGTAAACTACTTAAATTATTACGGTATATGTACAATGAACATTTCAGTAACATTTTGTTTTACTAATCATAATTTGATATTTAATTGAGTTCTATTAGAGGGAGGGTCTGGATTCATCGTCCAATCCCTCCTTACCTAAATAGAAGCTTTCAAATTTCTTTAAAATGGATAAAACTGCATTTTTAGTTAATGTTAAAGGAGTATTTCTTGAAATTTCCTTAAAAAAGCCACTGACCTATTAACCCTCAACAAAAAGTGAAGGTTGACTGTGGTTTTAATTCAAAATTCTTCATTTTGCATTTTATGTTTCATACAAAATGTTACAAAAGTTCTGTACAAAAATGCCGTACCTATTTATGTAGTTTACGTAGTATATCATTTTTTTGAGAGATATAGAGCTCACCATATGGAAAATTAATATCGTGAAACTCGAGACAACATTTATTTCTAGTTACAAATTTAAAAAGTATTTCTCAGTCTTGAGATCTCTATCTTGAATTGAAAAATGTCATAAATATGTGTATTTACTGTTATAAAATGTACAACGTATTTGTACATTTGATTATAGTGAATACGCGTATTTATGATTCTTTCCAGTTCAAACTCGAGATCTGCATCAGGTTGGGTTCGCATGAGTTTCTTTTATTTCTCAAGTTGCTGGCCGAGTATCCATTACTTTTTAAGCTGCATGTATACCTGCGAAAATTATTTTTAAGGTCTATATCTTATCACATATTTACTTTCTTATATAGTATAGAGAAAGTATTATTTTCGATTTCGGTATTTTCATGCCAATATGTTTTTAAGGCGTCTTATCACTTACTTTCTCACTCCATAGAATATAGAGAAAGTATTGTTTTCCCGAAAATTTCAATTTCGAGATTTATATGCTAATATGTTTTAACACCTCCTGAGCACGCTTTCAATATTTTTAGATAGTGGTTCGTTTGTCCGTGATCGATTTATTGTTTACAGAATAACTGTTGCAAATATTGATTTTCACAAAACTACCTTTGTTAACGATAAATCTAATAGAATTTTTTGAAATGCGAGCGAAAACTTCGAAATTTTATATTTTCTTAGCATGGGAGTATACGACAAAATTTCACGTAATCATTCATAAAAGGGGTTATTTATGGCTCAATGATCATGAAAATAGTGCCAATTAATCATTGTAGTGAAAAACAGCTGCGATACAATTTCTGTGTTCGGTCGGAACATCATAAGTCCCCTCGAGGGGGGGGGGGAGAGGAGTTATTCTTTATCCCTTTGAAGGGTATAATAAGCTATAATGGCGATCGTTTGCTCCAGCAATACAGATTTTTCAAATTTTTTCTTATAAAATTTGAAAAATAATAAACACATGTTACTTGAAAATAGATTCTGGTATAAGAAAGTTGAGTGGAGCCACATTCCAATTAATTCCATGTTTGCGCATGGGAAAAACGGAGCACTGGAGTGATATTGGTTCGACGACGCATGTTAATATTTTGTAAATGATGACATTTGCTTTTAAATAAAAAGTACATCAGAAATAACATTATTATAAAATTTAACAATTTTAAATTTTTATTTTTTTTTATTAGTTATTCCTTGATCTGAGTGTCCTGAAAATCAATAGTTATCGTATGTTCATAAAATTTCATTCAATTTTTCATTCAGTTTGTTCGAATTATCGTGTTCACAGACATCATTGAAAAAATACTGCACATGACTTTCACACATCGTGATGAATTATTTTTATATATTTATAAATATATAAAAATAATTCAATGTATATAATTTCTGTAGAAAATACTTTTTTTCACTCATTTATGCCACTGATTTAAAAAGAAAATTATACCATAAAATTTATATTTCGACAATTTTTTGTTTGTATAAAATGTCTTTAGACGATATTTAATAAATATCAAGTAAGTAAAACATTGATATTTAATAAATATCAAGTAAGTAAAATTTAGAGAATAAATTAAAACTGAAGCACAAAATTAATGTCTTCTCTCGTAATAGGAACGTCCTAAATCCACGAGAATGATATTAATTAATTTGTCGCACAATATTTTTGCATTTGGAAAGCCACGCCACGCCTGGTGATGTAATAGCCGTGCAGGAGTGCCTAGCCCGAAGGCTTTTACCTCCAATCTGTGGATAATATTTGTGTATATTTTGCCATCATATGAGCTTATGAGATCTGAATATAACCTTTGACATGGACAGCCTTGTCCATACCTTCCTTATTGGAAGGGCAATTTGAAAACTTAGATGCAGCGGTGCTGCCATCTAGTGCCGAGTGGGGATACCACAAGCTGCCATATATCATTAGAATATATGACGGGGGGGAAATTTATTGATTAGATGCAGAAAATTTAAGTTGTATTAAAATATTTAAGCCACTAAGTTTGCACAATAAGCAGATTGGGAAGACGAAATTAGAAGCAATGCTTAGGGTGGTTCATAAAGAACTGCACGGGGACGCTTTTTGTTTGCCCGTGGGTCGTAGTCTTGTAAGCAAAACAGGGATTCATTTGGAATTTTAGGGATGTTTTTGAAAAAGTTTATTGACTGTTTTTTGATAGCATGTTTTATGGTTTTAATTTTAAAGTCTTTATGTATGATATCATTCCTGAGATAACGTGGTGCTTTTCTAATTATTCTTAAGATTCGATTTTGTTCAGTTTGTAATTTTTGTAAGTTCGTTTTACATGCATACCCCCAAATTGGGCATGCATATAAAAGAATCGGTTGGATGATACTTTTGAAAAGCAGGATTTTATTGTTCATGTCCAGATGCTTGGAGAATAAAAGGTGATTTAGTGCACCTACGAGCTTCCTAGAATTTGGAAAGATAACCCTTTTTTACCAATACTTAATATTTCTTCCAAATCTTCGACTCTGTTTATCTACTCGTATATAAATAAAATTGAATATCTTCTTGTGTACATGTATCAACACAGCAAAACGGGTGTACCGAATTTTATGAAAGTTTGTGGATCTTAGAATAGCCTCTTAAAATTTAATCCATATTTTGAGTTTCTAGAAGTCTAGGACAAGAGGTTGTCGAGATATTAATAAAATCACATAATTAAACATTCCATAGAAATAGCATTATACAGACGATATTTTCCCCGCAAATTCATTGAAAAAAAACTATATCAAGCTACTAAACCTACGTCAATGGACTAATTAAATCAAATCCCTAATAAATATCCACTGAATACTATATATTAGCCTGTGTAAAGATCTTTGGCCTTTCTCCTGTAAGTAAGCGTGTTGAAAACAATTGCCTGAGGGCAGAGGCAATGCTTCTTGGAATAATTTCGAAGGGTGACCTTGTCAGAGGGAAGAGGTGACGCTCGCCTCACAGAAAATCTGTGAAGCATGTGTCACATAAATGGAAACGGTACATGTGCATGTGGGACGTGTGTGTGTAATACAAAAGAAAGTTAGTCTAATACAAAAGAAAGAGTTCTTGTCGATCTAAGAACTGCCGTCAAGAATAGAGGTGCTCTAAGTTATATTCAACCTTTATCACCCCTTAGATATTGTTAAAATCACTGTAAAGTACATACAACATTCATAAGGCTGATTTCTTATCATTATTTATTTCTTCCCGCAAAAATATTATTGGTTTAAATATGTTCAGAAATACTTACAACAAACTTTTACAAAAATTGTGTGATATGCTGTTTACACTACAGGTGCTGCAAAAATGCTGTTTGCGTGTGAATCCAATGTATCTGTAAATATTTATATATTTGATAGGGAAGGTATCTCCTTATTGCACGAAATGGGTTCAACCTTCAAGGAGCAATTAATTTGATAAGAGTTCTTTAGGTGTGAGATTTCTCGCACTAAGGCTACTCCTTCGAAGAATAGGGGCAGAAATATACGATTTTTTTCTCGGCCTGTTTGAAAGAAGTGATTTTCACTATGCGAGTTTTATGCATTAAGCATAGTCGTAGAAAACACTAGATATACTCCATTAAATTTTGAGAACCTTTTGATAAGTTTAGATCTACGGTAGCTAATTTTCTGCCATAAAGCTTTGGAAACATAAACTCCTGAAGAAAGTAGCAATAAATACAAATATGCCCGCTATTGCTAGGGGACTTATTGATTAACGTATCATATTTTATGTTCTCATGATATATAATTTTTATTCAGTCATGATATGACCTTACCTTGATCTCAATTTCATATGTGTTTTGCGATTATGATAGTGTTTTAATTCCTGATCTTCATTTACAAGAATCAAATATATACAAATATCCTTTAAAAATAAATATTAATTTAAAAATAAATTAAACAATATAAATTCATTATCTTAAGTAATATATTTATGGTTTATATACTTCTTCTTCGATCCAAACCTTCCGACCTACCCAAACGGGAAGTGCTATCCAATTTAAATCGGAACCCAGTGGGGGGAGGGGGGCGGCAGCATCCACAGGAACTGTATCCTCTTTCCCCTACCACCAACCTCTCGAAAGGTCTTACGAACCCACATATTTGATGTGCCCGTACTCTGAACACGGGAACAGTTTAGGTAGAGCCGGGAACCGAACTCCGGTCGTCTGAGTGCAATCCCAGTGTGCTAACCACTGGGCTGTTCCACCCATAAGGTTTATATACTTGTACTTTTGTCCCAAAACAGAGGCTACGTGGTCCAGACTATGAAAAGGACACATGGGCGTATTTAGGGGGGTTCAGAATTCCCCCCTGGAGAATTGTGACTTTGATTAGAAGTCACAGAATATTGTAGTAGCAATACAGGGGAACTTTTTATAGAGCAATTGTGATTAGAACACAATTTCGATAAAATCAATAAATTTTCTCGATGTTGAAATAATATGAATCCCAAAAAATCTAATACAAATATCAGGTAAGTCAGAGAAAAACTAAAAAAATGCTGTTTGGAATTGGAATTCGACGACAGCTGTGTGGATCCTCCCTCATGCCTTTATGTTTCTTCTTGCGAGTGAATTTATATAAACAATTTAAACTTATACCTGGAAACATAGAAATATTATTGCATTTTGTATGCTCATAAATGCTTAATTTGGTAGTTTAGTTGATATGTCTCTAGAAGAACAGAATGTTCTCAAAAGTAGAATATTTTTAAAAAATGGTGCACTCTAATTTTTAAAAGGTGGTGCACAGTAATTTTAAAAGGTGATTATCAGCAATTTTTAAGAATAGGTACAGTCTAATTTTTAAAAGTGCTACATATTAATTTTTAAATGTGCTACACACTACTTTTTAAAAAATGGTGCACATACCATTTATTCTTATTTACTTTGTAACAATACATATAATCACTCCAAAAAAGCTTGGGCTTCAGCTGAGATGGTATTAATAGGCTACACATATTAGTTTTCGTGGATTTTCTAGCATGTAATTTAGAAATATCTCAGTAATGCCTTTTATTAACTTCACTTTTCCTTTTAATACTGTTCTATTTTTATTTACTTATTTATTTAATCATATGTTTCATTGCTGAATTTGTAATCAATTTAGTAATCAAATCACTATAACTTATATTTTCTTAATTCTTAATTATTTTCAAAATATCCAGATGAAATATTGCGTAAGTTCACCAATTTGCACAAGGAGGCTCGTTTGGCCTCCGAGACTGAAAGAGATAAACCAGTTGATACCTTTATGCTTTTTGTCTGAAGCTGATTACTAACGAAGAGTTTTGTCCACTGGTAGTTTTCAACCACACTTGAATTGTTATTAATAAAATGTTAACTGTTCGTTGAATAATGTCCTGGAAAATACAAGGTCGTCATTTCATTTACCACCAGTCATATGCTAGAGCTTTTCAACTTTTTAAGGTGCCCATTTCTTTTGCCTCATCAATATCTCGAGTAACTTTTGAAAAATATCCCCTCCCCCCCAATAGCACTTTTTCACATGAAAAAGGAGTTTTATGTCCTTTGTGCATAAAAGCATTAAACACTTACAGTGTTGAATAAGTTTAAAAATTTTTGGGGCTCAAAAGATAACAATATTGTCGTAATGATTCCATTAATGCACCCCACCCCACCCTCATTCCTTTTATCCTGTAAAAATCTGGTAATATACAGATAATTTATATTTTTTTTGGGGGGGGGGGGAATCCAATAGGGCATTTTATAAGAAGGTTATAATAAGTTGAGCATAATTTATTTATTAATCATATAATTAACTATACAACCAGGTTCCAATTAATTTCTTAATAAAAAAACATTCTTGCATTATTTAGTGAAAATTCTTATCTAAAAAGTATGACCACTTGGAAGTTCCTTGACAAGAGGAACTTACCAAGTTATGTAATGTCCTCAACTTTTAAAGGAGGGGCAGGGCCGCATTAAGACTCTTTGGAGCCCTACGCACAGATTATTTTGGTGTTCTTGGTTTAAACGGGGATATAATAATTATCTCATTCACTGAGAAAAAGTCCATTAGTTATCCATGTGGCCCATATTGAAAAACAAAAGCATGTACTGTAACCCTCATTCGATTGTCAAATGTTTTTTCAAAGATCTTGTCAACACCTATGCTCCATGGTATTGCGTAGGACGACCCATAACTTAAAAAATACTCATATGTTAGGGGCACGAGAACTGTCCCACGGCATTACAATCATAATTATATTATACTTTGAAGAATCCGAAGAAAAAATTGTTTGGACCTATCAAAATCCCAAATCATAAAGACCCAAATCGTAAAGACGGTTGTAAAGCCCCCCCCCCCCCCCACCTCCCTTGAGTGATCACAGATGGAAAAATCGTCTGTGGCTCCAGTCCAATGGATTCGATATGGGTTTGCGTGAATAGCATTTTGTAAAACAAAAGTCAACTTTTGTAATATCAAAAAATAAATAAAGAAATCGATACCAAATCTGATTATATACACTTATAAGGTTATCAAAGAACTACAAATTCTTGGTTGCTGTTTATAGCTATCACTTTTAGTTTTAAGCATTACAACCTAAAATTTCCATATTTCTTCAACTTAATAAGACGATAAGTTGAAAAAAGTTGAAAACTATCTAAGCATTTTTTTTTTTAAATGAATTTACAGTTTTGAAATGATTTTATTTTTCATTTGCTATGTTAATCTTTTATATGACATATACTTGCAAAATTTTAAGAAATGGCAACATAATGCAATCGATTTATCGTTTCCACGTTAGGTGATAGTTTTAGTTTTATTAGAAAAAAATATATATATATTTAATATAAAAATATATTAAAAAATCTGATGTGGACAGCACATGGTTTTCCTAATATAATGCAATGAATTTACCACTTATACAGTAAAAAAAAAAGGTTATTTTTATAATAGATACTTATTATTTCCAAGATATTGAATTTTTGCCAATTAATTGTCATTTTCATTGATTTAGCGTCATTTTTATCTATTTGACGAGATTTTCCTTAATTTGGTAACATTTAAAAAGTCGTCCAGCTGGCAACATTCCGCCAAATTTGTCGTCAAAATCCTGCCAAGCGTTATGGACGGAGAAATACGTTATTCTTATGATAAATGACTATTGGCGTTCAAATACAAAAGTACTACTCAAAGTATCTTTTCTCATGAATGGAACGAGCTAGCTATCCACGAAAATGATGTCACCAAATTTATTGCATGATATTACATATGAAAAGTGAACATGTTTCTCAACAGTTAATATAATTTTTCTTAATTTATGGGATTCTTTGATAAATTTGATTGAAAAATGTGCAATATCTCGAGAACGGTTCATGCTAGCGTTTTAAAGTTTATATCAATCGTTTTCTAAAGAAAAATTACATAAGAAATGTCTATTCGCTTAACTTTATTAAAGGTTTTGACTTTTTGATGATTTTTTCAAAATTTCACTCGAAAATTTAGGGGGATTCTGAACATTCGATTGTGTTTAAAATTAATAGACTTCCAGTATTTACAGATTGTAATTTTTGTACCAAATTTCATTAGAATCGCTCCGTTCGTTCGTGAGATATCGTCTCCGCAGACTCACTGACACAGGCACACATACTTTCACACACACACACAGACATCACCTAAAAAAAATGTTCTATTCGTGATCAGGGATGCTTAAAACGTGCTCTTCCGTCGAAAACTCGAATTCGAATTTTCGACCCCGTCGCAATATTTCCATACATTATACTATGTATATAAGGAAAGTAAAAATTTACTTTAAAAATAGTATTTTTATTAAACATTTTTCTTTCCCTTCATATAATATATTGATTTTCCTACATATAAGGAAAGGATCTATAAGAAAAGTATTGTGACAAGGGCGAAAATTCAAATTTTCGACAGGAGGACACGCTTTAAACATTCCTGAACTCGAATCTAACATGAAGTAGCATTATAAGAAAGTGAAGTAGTATTATAAGAAATCTAAGATAGTTTTGTTAATTTTGTGATAGAAAATTCTGTGCAATGAACAAAATGTGCTCAATTTTTCTTTGATCTAGATAAAAAAAAAATAACCATTTTTAATCAAATTAAGGACTTTTGCTTTTCAATTTGTAATATAACATCTGTTAAACTGATATTTATTGTGATAACTGAATGAGAACAATGAATTCTTAAAATGTGGATTGGATTGATATATCTTTGAGAATTGTTTCAAATGATGCTTATTATTTTTCTTACAACTAAAAACGAAATGGTGTTTTTTACAACACCTCTCTTCATACAGACTGAAAAATAAAAAATATTTCTGTAGTCTCTATTAGAAACCCTAGCAGTATGATAATGATTGTTGACATATTTTTCTTGACATATCCACAGGAAGGATTGTTTAGGGAAAAGGTCATTCTAGGCTATCGCTTACATCAATCCTTAATTTACATTAATCCTTAATTTTTCAAATTGAGAATAATATTTCAAATATAAATGTAGCGGAAATTGTTCCTCGAAGGTAGCGACTTGGGCTGGGAATAAATGAATATTTACCCGAGACCCAAGGCAGATATTCTTTGCCCGAGGGGTGGGGAACAATAAGCCGTATGCGATTTCACCCTGGGGCCGGAGGACGCCAACAAAGGGTGAAGAATGCCTCTCAGGTGTTCAGTTATATTGGTACACACCCCACTCATTTAGTTGTAAATAATGTGTGACTTTTACCTGGCTTTAATAAATAATGAATGGGAAAGAATGTCGCACACAGGATGTTTTGAAAATTTGAAAATACATGTCATTTTGAATAGGGGCCTGCGGGGCGGTCCTTTTCAGTGTCAGGGCCCAAAAGTGTAGTATTGGGGCTAGCAGAGTGGGGTTTTTAGTTTTTGAGGGCAGCCCCGCTATACAGTTCAAGTTTTATCATACAAACTCCTTTCAATTTATTATAGTTCACTGCATCAAGAAACTGATTTAGATCAAAGACAAAGAGGCAAATTTGCCACGTTTATTATGAAATATAGCCAATACTTTTTCCTCTCTATACTTTTCGTTTTCACTCCTAAAGTTTGAAAAACGTGACAATAGTTTTTATCTCAATTATTTTTGTACTTTTTATAAAGCTCAACTTTTTATTTTTTTACAAGCTTTTTTCTCTTTCTGATGAGATATTTTATATATATTATTATTTTCCCTGCAATACATGGTAATGTATAGAGAAAGTATTGGAATCGTGTCGAAAATCGCAACTCGAGTTTTCGACGGATTTACACATTTTGAGACATCTAGAATACGAAAAAACTATTTTTAGCGTGACGTCTGTGTATGTATGTGTGTGTGTCTGTCTGTACAATGTATGTAGCCACTCTAACTCAAAAACTAATGGACCGAATTTCATAAAATTGGCGAGGTATAAGTCCCTTCTAGGTAACTCTGGTGCTGATTAGAATTTGGTATAATTCAGGATAAAAGAACCTGCTTTTCTTTACGAAATGGCCAGCAAAATTAGCCTGTATCCACTCTAACTGACAAACTAATACACCAAATTTCACGAAATTTGGTAGGGGATACTCTGGTGCTGATTAGGTTTTTATACGATTCAAAAAAGAAGAACCTGCATTTTTTTACGAAATGACCCGCAAAAATTGTATGTATCCACTCTAACTCAACTAATGGATAAAATTTCATAAAATTTAGTAGATAAGTCGTTGGCGATTCTGGTACGATTTGGGATAAATGAACCTGCCTTTTTTACGAAATGGCTCACAAAAATTGTATATTTCCACTCTACCTGACAAACTAATCGATCAAATTGCACAAAATTTGGTGGGTAAGTCTCTTGTAGGATACTGTGATGCTGGATAGATTTTGATATGATTAAAAAAAATGAGAATCTGCCTTTTTGGGGGGAAATGGCCTGCAAATCTAATGTACTCTATCTAAAATAAAATACTACATATGTTCAAATGTATAAAATTAAATGTTTGTTTTATGCGTAATTATTAACGGCAAAATGAATAAGTTCCACTCCATTAATCTAAGATAAGAGCATTCTCGAGATATTTAAATTTTTAATTTTGAGGACATGAATGCGATTTAACAGTAGTTCAGAAACGATTTAATAAAACTTCTTAAAACTTAGTAGTTAAGTCCCATGATGATTATCCTGATGTTGATTTGATTTTGATATGATTAAGAAATGTATAACCGACACTTTTTTGAAAAATGGTCTGCAAAGATAGTGAAACTCTGAAGTAAATGACTAAAATTGTTGAAATATATTAATTAAATACTTGTGTCTACATGTAAAATTTGGCAACTAAGCTTTTTTGGAATTCTAATGACCTGAGGAAATTAAAGTGAATTAAGTTGTGAAACGAAACTAAGATGCAATAAAAATACAAATTAGATATAATATAAGAAAATTATCCATATTAGTTTTTGCAATTAAGTTCAATTTAATGCATAACGAGATAAAATTACAAAATGAATTTGAATCTGCAGGAAAAGTCATGTGGTGCTCACATCATATTTTTATTTTTGGAATTACTATTATTTTCTATAGAAAACAATGCCATATAATTCTTAAAATTTGAATTCTAATGGAAAGAAATTTTTTTTCTATTAAATTTTTCATACAAAGTTTTATAGTCGTAGGAACATTCGTTCGTGAGTTATCCAGTCCTCACTCTCCCCTTACAAACATTTTTCACCAAGCACTAGCCATAAAAAAAAGTGATTGAGTCTTTTCTGACGCCCGAACCTTCTCTCTATCTGAGTGATGTATGTCCAGATCTACAGGCGGCCCTATAGGGCCGTGTGTGTCAATGTGTCTATGAGGTATACCTCATAGACACATACACATACACACACAAACATATACATTTCCAAAGGTGCTTCAAATGGGATCAGGCAGTCATAAAACGTGCTTATCCGAGAAAATCTCAAATTTGAAAAGTTTCGGGTAAACAATATTTTCACTATATAGTAGCATGAGAAAATATTTTTTTTTCCTGTGTGTCTGTGTCTGTGTGACTGTGGGTATAATATATTTCAAAGAAATTGACAAAACTGAATAACATTTTGCATGATTTCTGAAATCGATAAACGTCAGATGCCTATTGATTTGGGGAGTGAACAGATCAAGGAGAAGGATCTCAATTTTTTAAACATTTTTTTTCAAAAATCATACAGATGTTATAAAAACATAGTTACGAATAAAATTGTTATGAAAATAGATATTTAATAGATGAGCGATATCGGCGAATACCGAATACTAAAGCATTCGAAATATCGAATATAAGTAAAAGTTAAAAGTAATTCGAATATCTCGTCATGATTAACAGCAAATTCTGGATTTAAAAGCTAGGATGCTCTAGATTTATAAAAGGAAATTCGAAAGTAACTAAAAAAAAATTGTTCCCACCAAAGGAAAGAAAACATATAAGACATATATAAGAGTGATTATATTCAATTCATTTAAATTTTTCTTTGACAATTTTGATTTAATAATCCACCATCCTTATAATATGCAACAACTTAAGCAAAAGTAGATAATTGAAAACTATTTGAAAAAAAATGTTTTTTAAACATAAATAATTTTTGTTTTATAGCTAGTTTTGTAATTGTGTATCTAATATCACAAAAAAACGGCATGAATAGGTAGATATTGCTCAGATGAGAGAAAATTCAATGGGCGCTTATGGTTCTTCTTCTCCTTTTGAGTACATCTATTATATATTGCTCCCTGCAGGGATTTTTTTAAAAGGAAATTTCATACTACCCAAGTGCAGTTGTGTGTGTGTGTGGGAGGGGGGGTGGGGTGGGGGGAAGATTCCGAACCAACTTATTTAGAAAATTTCAAAATTTAATATATGGTTATTTTAGTAATTTATAAAAAAATCTTACATTTTGCATATCGAAGTAAGGCAAGTGGGGGGGGGGGGGGATTGCGTCCTTCCTTAGATAATTTGGCCATGGAATCTAAGCTCAAATGCAAGATTATGCAACTGGCGGTCCTTGAATGGAACTAATACTTAGGGGCAGCATACGTAAAATTAATTACGTATTTTTATTTTAAATGAACACATATTAATACTTAATAAAATATGTAATTGTAATAAAATGTAATGCATAAATATTGTTGACATTATTTTCAATGGCAGCAAAAATATTTTAATCGAAAAATATTACCTTAATATATAATATATAAAGCCGAATAGGGTTGCATAAAACATAAAATATTAGAATGATAAAATATCAAATATATAATGCTTATGTTGCTGTTTTTTTTTCTTTTTGGTCATTAATAAATAATTCATCCACACAAAATGTATTCGGCCACTCATCCTGCTCATACCCTAGGGTGGCCTAGATATGAGTAGCCTGGGTCGTCCACACAAAATGTATTGTGCACTTTTCAGTAAATAAAAGGGCTTAATTTACAAGAAAGTTCTTTTAACCCAAACTCTTCAATTTTAATAACACAATTACGGCCATTAGAATAAACAAATTTGATAATTATGATATATAACGGATAAATCCCAACAGAAAAACTAGAATTAATTTTATAAAAAGTCGTGCGCTACTGCACGTAAAAAAAAGAAGGTGTGTGTATGTGTGTGTGTGTGTGGGGGGGGGGGTGCTCTCTTGACAACAGGTGATATTGGGGATGGAATCTGTCACCTTATTCTGTTACAAACTGCGTAGATATTTTATCTTCCCTAAAAGTTTGAATTTCAAAATATCATTAAAAATATTTTATTGAATAAGAGTAAAAGTAATTCAGGTGTGTAATGATTGAAAAAAAATTAGAAGACTGCACATTTTTTTTTTGTAATTGCTCATACCATGAATATTCAACATTTAATCGATGTAAATATTTGGTTTAAAATTATTTCCTTTCTTTCTAATATTTTCAACATATATATTTTTCAATATATATAGTTAGATATTTATGTTCATCCTTTGACAATCTTAAATGGTAGTTAGTTTTAGAGATTTCAAAACATTTTAATTGTTTTAACAAACGCAACATACAATTAGACCAATTGTAATTTATAGATTAGCACAAGCAATCATTGTTTTGCAAACTACAGAATATTTGTATTTCGTATATTTTTTACTTCTCAAACAAGAAATTCCTACAGTATTTCCCTACCAGTTCCACAGCAGTGTCCCTACAAGTACCGCTGAAATATGGTATCACTGCTTTGCAATGATGCACAGAAAGCAGAAGACTGCAGGTCGCTGATCTATGATTTTATAAAGAACGCTGTTTATTCCTTCATTGACTTATTTATTCGTTCGTTATTCTTTCATATACTTACATAATCAGTAATTATTGTTTTTATAAGTAATTATTATATTTTAAAATTAATAGAGGGAGAATTCAACAAACTCTCTTCACTGCTATAGAAATTCAAAATAAAAACATGCAGAATAATAGTGAGTTGCAGGTTGTAACATCAGATAGTAAATGCAAAGAATGTCGGAGAATTAACAATTGCAGAGCCCTTGCGTTAATCCTTATTTCGGGGCATAGCATGACGTCGTACCATTGAATTATGTCATCAATTTATCATTAAATTATGTTTTACTTTTTTATTTGAAGATTCTGTACGTTCTTGTTACACTACTGCTTTAATGCATGCTATCAGCTACACCACTTTAGCAACGTAAAGCTCGAATTACTTTACATCATAAAAGTGAGGAAAGCATTAAGTGGAAGATATGTAGCAATACAATATCGAAAAAATGCAGTCAAATACAAAGCGACAACATAGTCAAATATCATATGTAAGGATAACATGTTGCATCAAGTCCTAAATGGATCCATTTAATTTTAGTTACAAGTACTTACAAAACGATTAAACATTTACTAATAGTGAACATATTTATATTTTATTAACGTTTCCAATTTAGATAAAAAACATGCAATATTTTGAGAACGGTGGATGTTAATATTCTGAAAATGATGGCAAATTGAATGCTTTCTCTTAATTTGATCATTCTGAAAATAAATAGACTTCTGGTGCTTTTGATGAAAATAATCGTGCCAAGTTTTCTTCAATGCTCCTAATTTGTTCGAGAGATATCGTATCAATAGACTCACAAATAGACAAAACACACATAAATTATTAAAAAAGTGACTGATTTCACAACTGGAATCAAAATTTGCTCACACTTAAAGTATAACATTAATATCTAATTAAAAAAACATGAATTTTAAAGCTATTTTTGTTTGAAATTAGTAAATTAAAAATAGGTACTTTTATGTAAATAAGAGTGAAATGTAACACTTAGAAAATTAAAATGAACTGACACAAAATGAATATCACTAAATTATTCTTGCAATTAATTAAATGCACTTAGTAAATTATGATGTTTACAATAAATTAAATGCACTTAGTAAATTATGATGTTTACAATAAATTAAATGCACTTAGTAAATTATAATGTTTTATATATGTATAACTTGTATATAAATGTGGAAATAAATTTGTTTTATTTACTGTACTGTATTACTTCAGGCGGTATATTACTATATCACTTTATATTGCTTCATTATATAATAATAATTTTATCATTATATCTGAAGGTTTTTTGTATGTATCGAATGTTTGCTATAGGAAGAAATCTTTCTTGGTATTATCGTTTAAATATTCAGTAAATGGACATATATTTTTAAAAATATATCAAATGGATTTTTTTTAACCTAATTCTCAGCCCCCCCAGGCCGGGTAACCGCTAGCTAGAGGCCAAAATTTCAGACTTTCATCCGAAGAAATTTACAGATGTAGAACCCGAGCTCGGCGCTGCCTGTAGGGCATTGAATATCGGCCCGGCCCAGACCGAAATACTTTGCATTCAAATGTTTTAAAAGCCCGAATTTGTGAATTTCATGTACAAAAATTAAGATTAAAGTTAGCTTATTTTTAAACATTATCTTTACATAACTGAAATCAACGCAATAATTTCATGTACTCTATTAAAATTCATTTAAAGGGTTTGCAAAATTAAATATGTTCTGCCCGACCAGACTTTTTTTCAATCTAAGCACAACAAGTCTGGCCCGACTATGCCCACTGGTTGGGTTCGGCTTTTGTCCGTTCGTCATACACGAGCCCGTGTAGACCGCTACCAGAGGCTACCGGTTAATATTTTTAACAAATTGTTTATGATCTAATTATATTACGAAGCATCTTTTAATTGCAGATTATTTAAGCAGGTTCAGCGAATATTTTATATTATGTATTACAGTGCTATTTCGCAGTCAATCTCTAAATTACAACGTCATCAAATAAAATATTTGACAAAATTTTAAAATATTTTTCTTAAAAGTGATTACAATCTTATCAGATAGCGTAGGTTGATTTCAGTTATGTAAAGATAATGTTTAAAAATAAGTTAACTTTTATCTTAATTTTTGTACATAAAATTCATAAATTCGGACTTTTAAACATTTGAATACATAACATTTGTGTCTGGACCGGGCCGATATTCAGATATTTTCCTTAAAAGCGATTACAATCTTATCAGATAGCGCATTATAATCTTATCAGATAGCCAACTGAAACTGCAGAACTGTGAAAGGAATGGCCAAGGCGAAAATGCACCCATTCCACATTCCCCCACCTTCGAATGAACTGACCCAAGGTTGAACTGACCGACGGTGCATATCTGCGATCTTACAATAAAACTTTACACGCCACATAGGCGATAGTGCGCCAATTTTGTTATACCTTAAATCTCGCCGCATTCGCCAAGCGATCCCAGAGTACTTTGCGCGAGTGGAGCGGCCTCTGTCTCTAACGCGTCGTGCAACCAGGATGACAGATGCATCTATTATCCAAGTCTTATGCTCACAATATCCATAATCTCCTGGGTTTATATTATATTTTAGATATGGCAACATCAAAATGTACGCGGGCGCGGGAATCTGAGTTTTGGTTCGCAATCTGTTAAAAATATTTTGTTGAATGTTTGATAGATATCGAATCCTTTCAACATATTTCAAACAATTTTAAAATGAAGTGTCAGATTCCACAAATATCTTGGCATAGTCGTGATCCAGTTTTAAGTATTGATTTCCAGCCTATTCAAAGTGATTTCTATAGACTTGCTAGCTGTGGCACAGATTCTCATGTACTTATCTGGTACATAACGTACCAGGAAAATAAAACTGTTAAAATAGAATGTGCTTCCGATTTGTATAGGCATAATAAATCTGTAAATGTTGTACGATTTTCACCCAATGGAGAATATCTTGCATCAGGTGATGATGAAGGTGCAATGTTTATTTGGCAACCGAAAGAACGTGAACAGATTGATCTGCCTAAAGATGATGAAAATATCAACAAAGAAGAATGGTACCCTGTGAAGCTACTACGAGGCCATCTTGAAGACATATACGACATTAGTTGGTCCAAAGATGGCAATTTCCTTGTGTCAGCTTCTACAGATAATACTGCAATAATGTGGGATATGCAAAAGTTTACAAAAATGCATATTTTATCAGATTTTAAGGGATATGTTCAAGGTGTTTCATGGGATCCTAACAATCAATTTATTGCTTCATTAGGGTCTGATAGAACTTTAAGATTACATAACGTCAGTTCCAGAAAAGCTGCTTATAGGATTTCCAAAGCTCCTTCGACAAATTCGACTGAGAGAGGCACCTTCAAAGCTAGACTGTTTTATGATGATACTCTAAAATCATATTATCGGAGGTTAAGTTTTACTCCTGATGGTGAACTTCTGATTGTTTCATCTGGTATTGTCGATAAAGGCGAGAAGGTTCAAAACACGACCTATATTTTTTCAAAACATGCTCCTAGTAAACCAGTAGTATGCTTGAATACTGGTGATAAGTATACTGTTGCTGTACGGTGTAACCCATTTCTGTATAAGTTAAGAAGAGATTATGAAACTATTGATAAAGAAAATGAACCTCCAAAACCATTAATCGATCTACCATATCGTATGATATTTGCAGTCGCTGCTTGTGATTCAGTATTTGTGTATGATACTGAAACACTGGAATTTTTTGCCTATATTTCTAATATTCATTATACTCACCTTACAGATTTAGCTTGGTCTCCTGATGGTCTTACTTTGGTTACTTCATCAACTGATGGTTATTGCTCTTTTATTGTATTTACTAAGGAAGAGTTGGGGGAAATTTATGTTCCTGAGGAACCTAAAGACACTGATAATGGATCTGAAGAGATTTCTGAAATGTCTAAAAATGATAAAATGGATGTAATTCCAAGTTCAGATTTGTCATCTCTTCATAAATCTGAAAAAGTTAAATCACCTGCTACTCCTAAAAGTACTCCACCTGTCTCTGCCAAAAGTCTAAAAGTTTTACCTTCTAATACTATAGATGAAAGTGGAACTCCTTCATCTAAAATTGCGAAGATTGTAGATAATAAGAAATTTGTAAAAAAATCTCCCAAAATGTGTTCTATCAAGAAATTTTTTATGTCTCCTAAAACTGTTGTTTCTACATCAGTCACTGAGACTATTAGTACTGTAAAAGAAAGTTCAACAAAGGTTGTTGATACTGCTGTAAGTAAAGATACTTCTGAACCAGAAATAATTACACTTGAAGATACACCTGTCAAACGTTCTTGTGATGATGACAGAATGAATACATCTGCAACTAAAGTTAAAAAAATTGATACTTCTGAATTGGGAAATTACATAAAAGAAGATGAACCCATGGATGTGGATCAAAATCCTTCAGAAAAAGTGCCTTTAGATAAAATTAAAGCACCTAATTCTATGACTGAAAAGCAAGCTAAATGTAAGGTTCGTTTGGATTTTGCTGAAAGAAGTGAATCTGTTGTAATTTTTGATGAAAATGCCTCTGATGGGGATTGTACAACAACATCAACTTTGACAACTACAGTTACAAAAGAAAATGAGATTGATGACTGGAAATTGGAACTTTCTCAAGATGAAGAGATTGTACCAAAGGAGATTTCAGTGTCAGCAGTTGCAGTTCAAGAATCAAAAGTATCAAAATCTTCAGATTTAAAAGCAGCACCTAAACGTAGAATACAATTTGTTACTTTATCCACCAAGCCAACTTTTAAAAAGTAATTCTACATATATGTTTTGTAGGTACACATATATCTTGAACATTTCATTGACTATATGTGTGTGAAATGCAATTTAAAGGTTTTTTTTAAATTACTAAGCATTTGCATTTTACATAAATAATGAAATTATTTTTATATTCAATTTTCTACAATTTCATCATGAGCTTTCAGAGTTCAAATCTGATTTATAATTGGTTGCCTGGATCTTGTAATTGTATAAAATTTAAATTAATTTTATATGTGATTTATTAAGCTGTAGGTATTGAATTAAATTTTTTCTATTTATAAATATTTTCTACAAAATTGAGAGTTTCATGAAAAGTTAAAATATTTATATACCATAAAAAATTTAAATACTGCTATATTGCTTAATTTGGTTTTCTAGAATTTTACTGTCATCATTCAAAGCTGTTCTTTAATTGGTAATTCAGATCTTGTGATTATATAACATGTGAAATTTTATTTGACCTGTGGTTTATTATATAAACTGTATTTAATTATCTTTCTATTTACAACTATTACTTCAAAATAGACTTTTGCATGAGAAATAAAATTATTTTTATCTTCTGTTTTCCATTGAGCATTTAAATGTGACTTACAATTGGTAGTTTGTATTTTGTGATTATATAAAATGTTCTTTTTATTTTATTTACTTATTATTATTATTTTTTTATATATATAAAGCTTGTTTGCAAAGAACATTCACCATGCTAAGTTTGACAACCCATAAGTTTTTCTGGGTTTCAAATTTGCCACTGCTGGCTGCAATGCAAGAATCTTTATGCATGCACCATTGTGTTACTCGATGTTTTATTGTGTCATAGCAAATTGGTAAGGAATTCTCTTAATTTGGAATTGGGCTGGAATAGTACATTTTTATCCATTAATTTTACATCATTTGTTTGTGTTTTGGCACAAAATATAAATATTTACACTCGGGATGCAATAGCAGTAAAAATTTTTGTAAATTTGACTTTACTTAGCAAAGAAATTTTACTTATAAAAATCTTTTTGGGCTATTGAAATCAGCTATGGAATAAGAATGGAATATTTTAATGTTGCCATTTTCTGATAACCAGTGTTGGCATATTATTTTACAAACTAAAGCTACATGTGTAAAGAGTGTAAACTTTGTTTTGTTCTTTTTACCACACTAATTTTGCAATGCATCTGGAATGTTACATGTTCTATCCCTTAAGGGGCCTAAAAGAATATCAGAGTCGTTTAGTACCTACTGCTAATCATAGAAGGCTATAAATGGCATGACCATCAATGGCATCTCTGTTTATGTCTTTGGCTGCTACACAGCACTTTAAGTGATTTGTGATGGTGATTTAAGAGGTAAAGTATCATAGTCTTGAATTAGATTGAAAACAAGAAGGATCAATCATGCATAAAACATTGATTCACTTTCCAACTGAAATGCTATTTTATTTACATTTTAGGCTACTTCAAAAATTGACATAAAAATGAATCTTGAAACTTCATTGAAAATACAATGCTAGTTACACACAATGAACTTTATTCACATGACGTCATTGAAAGTATAATTTGCAATGTATTTATGATGCTTTTGCAGTTAATATTATGTTACAATTATAATATTTTATTATTATATTATAGAAACTATATCACTTGCTCATCTCATGTTAAATTAGTTCTTTGAAATACTCATAACCAACTATGCTAAACCACTTCATTCTATAAATTATCTGCTTCTCTATATAAAATCAATGAATATTTCATTCATATTACGTATATTCCAGACTCCAAAGCTGAAGAATTTTGCGTAAAAAATAATTCAGCAATTCTTAAACAACTCACCTTACAATCACCTGAATTGTTTACATTTTGTATGCTAATAGTTTAGTGTTAAAATTAGGCTTTGCTGTAGGAATAAAGAAAGTTTAGTGATCATTAAAAAAAAAAGTATTGAAATTGCATTAGCCCAGAACTTAGATACACACATAATATGCAAAAATAAAGTGATTTTATGACTAATGTAACATTAAATATAACTTTCAACAATTGTTTTTACTATAGGAAAAAGTACACAGTGAAAAAAACCTTGGAAGTCATATTTTGTTTTGCAATGAGTCATGTGAAAAAAAATTCGCAAAGAAACTCGAATTTGGTGCAAAGAATGCGAAGTTGGACTTTGCCTTGAACCATGTTTTGAGATTTACCATACTAAACTGCATTTCTGGGATATTTTGTGTTAGTATATTATATTTTCTTTAGTGTATACATTTTACTTTTGTTTTTTATGTAATAAATAGAAATATATCTGCCATTTAATCAAGAATTATTTTCAAATTATCGTTTTTATGTGAAAATGCCCGAAATGGAGATTTCTGAGATACATTTTCTCATGAACGAATTCTACATAAAAAAATCCTTGTTGCAAAAAAACATTACACATTTTAGCTCTCAAATATAAATAGATTTGAAGTATGAAATAAAAAAAAATACGCAATTTTTGAAGCAGTTTTGGTCCCAAAATTGAGCAGTCAGAGGGTTAATGCAGGCTGACTTATCAAGCATATTGAAGCCCAGTCAGATTTCTGCAAATATATGGGTGATCATATTTGGTGGTTTTACACATGCTCCAAATATATATTTTTACACGTATTTGATAACGTTCACCAATTTTCAATTGAGTTATATTTTTATAAATATGAATTAGATTGGAGTAATGTTTGTAATTACTCGACACTTATTAACAAGAAGCAAAAATATGATTCTCACTCTTTAAGCAGATAAACAAACAGATGGACATTTTTTTCCCATTAATTTTTTTTTTTACAAAAATCTGGTCTTATTAAAATTCATGAAATACTTAGAAATTAGTTTAGAAAGACCTTGAATTATTTAAAATACCTGTATTAAATAATGAAAAGTTGTTTATGAAATATATATTTATGATGATACATGGTAGTGTGTGAATTACCTGGGGGGGGAGGGGGGGGGCACTTTAAAATAAAATTGTGTATTTAATTTTAAAGGTACTAAATTTTAAAGAAGGGCAATTTTGTTATAAACCTGTGAGTGTATAGATTAGATAAATACAACATTTAAAATCGTAATAATAGTGAATTATATGAATCTGTATTGTAAATGATATATTTTTGGTCCTAGTACAAAAGAACTAAAGTACTTTAAATGATAATATTGAGGTAATAATGAGTATTTAAAATAAATACGTTATATAAAAATAGAAGTTTTATTTACAATATTTAGAACTTAGCTCGCTCAAGTGTGCTCCTTTACCAGGTATCCAATGATTCTGCCGACTATTTATAAGCCATTTTTTTTATTTCCTTTTAGTTTCTGGAAAAACAAAATTACCTAAACCTTTTTCTAGTATGTTCAGAGCACCCACGCAAAATTATTTCAATAGTACTTCCTATAGTGAAAATACAATAGAGCTAATGCTAATGAATTACGCTTTCGGCCTCGGTGGCCTTCAATATACTTGACGAGTCAGCTCGTATATAGAGGAGCCTTAACTCCAACAACATACTAAAATGCAATTTTGATAATGTTATTTTTATGACTGTTATCGTGTGAATGGACCAGCAGACAAAATGACCAACACTTTTCAACAATGTTGGAAAGGGTTATAAAGGACTTTCCTTAAATGTCATAAGTACTTCTATCCTTTGAAAAAAAAAAAAAAAAGTACTGTACTTGGCCAGGGCTCTGTTAGTATTCAAAACTGATCAGCAAAGCTGCTAATCTAAATCAATATTGATTAGCGAAGGATTAAAAAGTAACCTGAATTTCTGTCATTTTAATATTGAAAGTTTTTTGCTATCAACTTAGGCTCTTTTTGCATCTATAGTTTGTTTGTATCTTGCTACAATAGTGCACTGGCGCATACAAGTTATTGTGATTTTTTGCTAAAAGCCAAAAATTTAACATTTGTGTTCATAAAAGTTTGTACTGGTCTGAACATAAACTAATTTTCCTTGGGTATTATTTTTTCTGTTATTCTAAACATATTTCATATTCACTTGATTAATTTTAAAATACATTAACATTTAATATACATCAATTTTAAAATACATCAACAGATTTTAAATACCTTTTTTTCCTTACTTTTTTGAGAAATAATACCTGTTTTTGTTCCTAATTTTATTTGAATAGACAGTATGAATCCTCCTATTGATATGGTACTTTGTGCTGGAGCATCGATTGCACTACCTTTGCTGGGGCACTCTACATGTTGCATTTCTTTTCAAAACCTCTATGGCCTTTATAGCTTGAGATCAATCTTTATAAATTTAATGCCAGCAGCTTGATCTAAATTTTTTAGTCTTGAGTTTTGTAAAATTTTAGCACATGGTAAGTTTTTGTAGTTATCATTGCAAATATCAGCTGTTATGTGCTGAAGTACACTAAAATTGTGAAACTGGTTCGTAGATGCTGGTTTTATTTACAATATTTAGAACTTAGCTCGCTCAAATGTACTCCTTTACCAGGTATCCAAGCAGATGCAATCTTGGCTTTGGGAACACCCTTTTTATACACATTTTGTGAGTATACAAATATGTTTTTAATTTTAAAATTATTCCCAGGATCACTGTCAATATTTTTAAATAAATATGATATAAAGTAACTGCAGTAGCTGATACGATTGCTATAATCATTTTTAGTCATAACAAATATGACCCAAAATAGTGGTAGTGAATAACTGACTCAGCAGTCAGCACAGGCTTTAACTTGATTAATTGATTCTATGATGTGTCTAGGCAACCGACCACTGGGCTCCTATTCAGCTACCAACCTATCAGTGCATAGGCAAATCTGATGGTTGAGTGAAATTAAAGTACGGAAAGTTTCAGTGTTAATAATTTGCACTACTAAGTGTGCTCACCAGAGTACATAAATATTGCTGAAGCATTGGAATACTAGTATCTTAGCAATTGTTTATTTCATCTCTTTAATTTCTCTCGACCACTACATTTGTTACATGTTGTTTGGTAGTAGAATGATCACCAGGTCATCATTCTACTACCATCCATTCCATTTTTATATATGTAAATGTAGTGGTTGGGAGAAATTAAATTATTCCTAAATTAATTTAAAATGTATGCATGATTGTAAATTTTGCATTAAAAAAATGATGATAGCAAACTATTAAAAAATACTACTTTAATGTTATCCAAGATGACGGACCAAGCACATTTCAACCCGGATCTTAAAATTAACAAATAAACTAGTGAAATTTAATAAATAAATTGATTCTAGTATTCCTTTGTTTCACACTATTTAAGCACTTTACTGAACATACTTAGTACTGTAAATTATTAACACTGAAATTTCTTGTACTTTAATTTCACTCGACCATTAGATTTGTGCTTGCATACATATTCTGTTTGGTAGCCGAATAGGTACCCAGTGGTCAGCTGCCTAGATCCTTTGTTGATTCTATACTTAATCTACTATATTGAGGCTGCAATATGGCAATGGCACACAATAATAATATAGTCTTTACATGACTTGTAGCACTGGCGGGTTTACAGGTGAGTCATAAAGAGCATTTGCATTTTCTGTTGCTGCAATTCGGAATGTATAAAAAGTTTTATATTCCATTACTGATCATATTTATTCAAAGTGTAATAGTACTCGGGTGAGAATTTATTCTAGCCAGTGTTTAAAAATATATCGGGATATCATAAATCCATGATTATCGATTAGGAATAAAATAGTGAAATATTTAAATTATGTATTATTTCCAAATTCTGAAACATTTTAAGCTCTGAACATAAATTAGGCACTTTATAGAGGAAATTTGTGTGCATGAATATGTATCTGTAAAGTAGAGAATCTCTGAAAAAATTTAGTGATTGCAATGAAATGTTGTAAAATTTCAATGAGTTAACACAACAATTCACTTGGTTTTCACAAAGAGCAAACTGAAATGCGGAGAACATTTTGAAAGTCCTCTATTTTTGTGAAAAAATATAAAACTAAACTTTTTTTGTTTGGTTATTTAAACGGAATTTGAATAAATCTATCACTTCCATCTAGTCTTTTAAAGTCGACTAGTCTTTTAAAGTCTTTTTAAATATGCCTATGCATAAATAGGGAATATTAAAACACTATTATGAATATTAATGTTATGAGTATATGTATATGTATTAAGAATATTAATGTTTTGAAATTTTGATTAGGAAATGAGATTGCTTTTGCTTAAACAGGTATTTCTTATACTCATGCATATTTGTATATGCTCTCTATGTGAGGGCATTTGTGCACATAGATATAAATAGAAAATACATACCCTGGCAGATGACAATGAAATAAGTTAATTAAAAGAGACATCGCTAAAATTAATATTTATTTGAACATAATTTCAAATATTTGAATATATGCATTTTATTATTATATATGTGGCAGTGAGTGTTACATTTGTATGTTAGCTTCTATAATAACTGAAGTGTCAGCAAAATTAGATAAGTGGAAAACTATCTCCTTATGGCATCATGAGTTCTTTCTATCTAGAAATTACAATGCATGGAGGAATTATAAAAATTAATTGCTGTAAAAATATAAGGTTTTATTTATCCGATCGGCAAACTATTTTGATTTTTTATATAGAGTTTTATACATCTAGAGAAAAATACTCTACTGCTAAAAGTGTAAATTAAAAAAAAAATATGGAGCTGGTTATTTTCATCTATGCATAATAAAAAATAAAATAATGTTTAATGTACAAAAATTCTCATTAGTATAGAGGGATTCTTTTTTTTTTTTTTTGTTCATGCTTATCGAAATTCATGCAGCATATCATGTTACTTTTGTAGCTGTTATTTTTTGTACCAATGTTTAACAAGAGAAAAATATACATAAATCAGAAATCTCCTGTTGTAATGGTGAGGTGACGTTATAAGGTTTAGATGCTATTTTACTTCACCTTTTGACCTGAGTATCTTCTAATGTTTAGCTGCAATTTTTAGAAGTGCATCACAGAAACAGCCAGCTTGATATTTTGCAGTCTTCACACTTTGTATGGTCACACAAATAGAAGTCGGATCAAATAAATATAAACAAAATTGTAGCAGCTTGATAGTTTAGAAAATGAATCATTGACTCTTTAATTTTTTTTAAAACTCCTAATGAGACCTCCTTTTAGGCAAGACGTTTTAAAATAGTCTTTTTGAACAAGTTTTATAAGGTACTGGACTTCTAAAACATTGAACTCTGCACCTTTCCATCAATTGAAACTTATTTTGTCTTTGTGTTCTATAACCTTTAATGATTAATCTCCTTTGAGCAAAGCACCCGTAAATACATTTTTACCTAAATTTTGTATAACATAAATTTCTTTCTCATTAAATATATTTTAGAATATTTATAATACACAATCACATGATCTAGAGCATTTTGAATTTTAATGATTAGGACAAAAAATTTATAAAACATTAAATTTATGAAATATTAAATTTAAAATCTTGGATTAAAACAATATGCACAGGGGCTGTACATGTTTGTAAAATGTACAATATAAAAACTTCATGCATATTATACCTTAATACATACATTTATAAATAAACTATGTAATATTTAAATTAATAATTTATGCACCACATTAACATTATTTCACTATAAATATAATTAGAAAATTAATAGTGAATCAGGACCATTTGTCCTTAGACCAGTCCCAATAATATTTATGGAACAATGTTATTTATGTTGCAATTTTGTGGTTCTCTTAACATTGGTGTATTGTATTGATAAATTGATTATAGGCCTCAAATTATACCTTTTTTTTTATCAGAAATATAACACCTTTCACCTGCATGTTACCACAAGATGAATTTTTGATGTGAATAACATCTATGCTTACCACTACAAATAGGCTATAACATCCATTACCTGTGGTGGAAATCAGATCAGAGCATTACAAAAAACGTAAACACTTTGAGCGCTTATACCTCCAAACCTAATAGATAAAATTGTAAATAATTTTATTGTCTTGTCCGACTTTGGTTCCAGATGATGTAAATTTAAAAATTATTTTAATATTTTAAACATGTTTTTGAAAAAACTTAAAAGTATCTGAGTGAGTCTGTTTTTCCCCCTTTTTCTTACTTTCACTCAAAATATCTTCAAAACTCTAAAAGATAGATATGAATAGTAAGTGAAGAAACATGTTCTAGGACATTTAGTTTCTAAATCTATATATATAAAAGCTCTTATAGTTTTTGAGTAATCTTCTTGTCAAGTTGAAAAAGACTGAAAATGTTTGTAATGCTTATATTTCAAAAACTAGAAGTGCTTGCTATAAACAATAAGCAAGAATTTGTAGCTCTTTGAAAGACCTATAGATGTGTATATTCAAATTTAAGATAGAGTTCTTTTTTTTTATATTTAAAAAAGCCCTATAAGTGTATATAGTTGGATTTTAAATAAAACTCTTCGTTTTCGTAGTAATTATAATTTCGATATTTTAGTAATTTTAACCTTGGGTTTCCAATGAGTGTGGACACCTGTAATATTTAAAATTGTTGCAGTTCAATCTGTTTACTTTATCCTCGATTAAATATTGGTGCATAAGCACAAGATATTTTATTTTGCTTAAAAAGAAAAATAGGTTAAATGAATTTGAGGATTCCAAAGATTTTGAATAATTGGGGAAGTTTGATCAGAATAAATGGAAATATACGTAATCAATTCCATCTTCCATGTATATCGTTAGTTCCATGCACGATAAAGATGTTCTAAATTATATTCAAAGCACCAATAGTCCATCAATAAATATGCCATCTTTCCAATATAGATGACGCCACTGCAAGAATTTGAAGTAGATATTTTCCAGTTGAGTATATATTGAGAAAGGGTGTCTGTATTAAGTACGGGCGGGATATCGTGACGTAAAAGCCTTACGTTACAATGGCAAACTAATGAAAATCCTCTATCCGAAACACATTAAATAACTTTAAATTGTTTAGAAAATTATATAATAGTGTGAATCTGTTCCTCTCGAATGACATATCTTATCGCTAAGTATGTGTGTTACGTCACATTGGCTCCGCTCCGGTATCGTCCATACTTACTACGGACACCTCATCTCAATATATGTGATTCGATTAGAGTCCTTATAGTGCTGCCATCTGTCAAGTAAATTTTTCGAATTACAAGACTTAACTGCACTACATCGCCGAGTTCATTATCTATTCTTTATTCATGTACCATAGCTACCTTTATCTAAATAAAAACAATCCTTAGATAAAGGTGGCTAAAGGTGGCTGCCTTATGGGTTCAAATCACATATTATGTATTTATTTAGTGTTAATATAATTGTTTTCATAAAACTGTTAACGAAAGAATATATACTTGTAGGGATTTCAAAGAACTACAAAGTACTACCACTTACAAAGTACAAAGTAAATGCTTAGTAGTACAAAGTACTACTTATATATATATATATATATATATATATATATATATATATATATATATATATATATATATACTTAGTATTCGTAATTTCAGTTTTAATCTTTTTATCCACTTTACAAGATATCCATTCAAAAAAATCTTGTAAAAACAAATCATTGATCTAGGAAGTGGATTTTCTACTGCACGTTTTGTCGCTTACTGTTTCTATCTATCTTTTATAGTTTTGTCGATATTTCGAGTGAAACTAAGCAAACTAAAGCAAAAACTCGGTTGGACAAAATCTTCATAAATGGCTACCTATTTCCGACAAAACAATTATAAATCGTTTACATTTTTATTTATTAGGTTCGGAGATGTATGTTTTACCAAGATGTAAATTTTGGGATATTTTATAAAATTACTGAAATATTTATATTTTGAATTTTGAAATTTCCAAAAATTCCGCTAGATATTTGTCTGTAAGTGTCCCGTTTGTGCAGTTCGCAATTTCCGTTGAAGAAAAACTCTGTGACTGCAGATAAAGTTGTGTTTCAGCAAGCCCAATCAGGGGAAAAAAATGAATGAAGGAACTAACTGGTTTCTGAGGCTATTATTTTTGGTTGTTTGTAAACTATTATTTTTTCAACTGGTTTGGGGGACTCGGGTAACTTTAAAAATTGCTTAGTTTCCTTATTAATTTATAGTAGCTCACTTATATTTGTAGTTTTACTCACTGTACAGGTGAAACTTTCTGCTGAACCACGGGCGTCGCCAAGGGAGGATTTGGGTATCATATCCCCCTCCCCCAACCCCCCACCGAGTAACCCATCAGAACTTATTAAAGTTTGAAAACGTTATATTTGGAAAAATGGGAAATAAGTTATTTTGTTACCAACAACCAAAATTCTGTGCTAAACGTTTATATTCCTCCTTCTATTTTGTTGTTTATTTATAGTATCCATTTAATGAAACACGTCCATTCTTTAATTTTTACCTCCTTCTTTTCTCCAAGACGATGGCAATCTTTTTCCAAATCCAGTCACGTCTGCTATTCTACCGGCAGATGCTAATCTTGCTCTGGTGAGTGTACAGGTCGCGCAGCTTACTTGTCCCGATGAAGAAGGCTGCTATGTCAAAACTTGTTGACACTAAGATTTTTGTATTTTATACTATTTTAAACAAAATTTTCGTAACTGTCTTTTGTAAAGTGAGTTGTTTTTTCATATGAAATATAATGCGACAAGTTTATTAAATTAGTACGTTCCACTCACGGGAAAAGACACGTTTTCTACGAGTTTGGTGTTTCGACATCACACACTCACCCAAATTTTTCTTATTTCGAGTGACATTAATCAAATACCAACTACATTTTTCTCTGAACTTTGCACCTGCATGTAAACAAATGGTTTTGAAGTGAGCTCGAAGAGGGTAATTTCGAATGTAATGATGGTAAATGAACTTAATGAGGGTAAATGATATACTTAAAGCTTAAAAAGCGATTAATATATATATATATATATATATATATATATATATATATATATATATATATATATATATTTATATATATTCTTTGCTTTTGTGCTTGAGTTGATTTCTCAAGCACAACCTTATTCCATTTTATTGAACAGCTTTTTAAACACTTTCTGCAATGTCGTCTTCCCTATAAGTAAAAATCTGATGTGGGCGACACATGACTTTCCTTATATAATGCAATGAATTTACTACTTTTACAGTAAAAAAATAGGTTTTTCTTCTAGTAGATACTTATATTCTTTCCAAGATATTAAAATTTCATCAATCAGTTCTCATTTTCATTGATTTAGCGTCATTTTTATCCATTTGGTGAGATTTTCGTTAATTTGGCAACATTTAAAAATGACGCCAAGTTGACGACATTCTGCTAAATTCGTCGCCAAAATCTCGCCCAGCGTTATGGACGGAGAAATAAGTTATTCTTATAGCATATAAATGACTATTGGCGTTCAAATACGAAAGTATTACTCAAAGTATCTTTTCTCGTGAATGGAACGAGTTAGATCCACGAAAATGATATCACCAAATTCATCGCATGATATTACATATGAAAAGTAAACATGTTTCTCAACAGTTAATATATTTTGTTTAATTTATGGGATTTTTTGATAAATTAATTTAAAAATGTGCAATATCTCGAGAACGGTTCATGTTAGCGATCTAAAGTTTATATCAATCGTTTTCTAAGGAAAAATTACATAAGAATTGTCTGCGTAACTTTATCAAAGGTTTTGATTTTTTGGTGATTTTTTCAAAATTTCACTCGAAAATTTAGGGGGGTTCTGCACATTCGATTACGTTTAAAAACAATAGGCTTTCAGTATTAATGGATTGTGATTTTTGTATCAAATTTCATTCGAATCGCTCCATTCATTCGTGAGATATCGTCTCCACAGACTCACTGACACACACACACGCATAGACATCAACTCAAAAATGCTTGATTTGTGATCAGGGATGCTTGAAACGTGCTCTCCCGTCGAAAACTCGAATGCGAATTTTCGACCCCGTCTCAATACTTTCCTTATACATTATGTATATAAAGAAAGTGTTAATGGCATGAAACGTCCGGTGTAAGTAAAGGATTTTATCTGAATGTGAATTCATAAATCGTCGATTATTTGTTGCAAATTTTGCGTATTGTTAAATTGACACCTTGCGAAAATTTGTGAAAACAATACTTTAAAGGAAATCGCTTCCACTTGTTTCTAAAAGAATTCCTATGAAATTGGGTTGAGTTTCGGCTGTTAGAAGTTTGCATAAGGTTCAGAATAGAGATACTTTAATTTTGATCACCTGGTATACTTTTTTTTTTACCCTTCTGTAAGATTGCTTAGTGGCGATTTTGGACACAATGGCATTTTATAGAAGACACATTACTTTGATGTACAGCAGTGGCTTCCAACCCTTTTCCACCCGAATACCCCTAACTGTGATTTTTTTTTTCAATTGTACTCCCTGATTGTTAATCTTTGTATTCTCATACTATATAATATATATATTGTTTTCACGATAGACACTAATATAGTATGAAGTATTGTTTTGACGAAAATTTTCAATTTCGAGATTTTGATGCCAATATATGTTTTCGGATCCTCTGAACACGTGTTGACTATTTTTAGAGTGGTGTCTGTCTGTCTGTCTCTCTCTGGTCTATTTCTTGTGTACACGTCTGGTCTATTTCTTGTGTATTTCTTGTCTGCTACAAATATTAATAGATTTTCACCAAACCAGCTTTGTTAACCTTTGTTAACGAAAAATCTAGAACTAGATAGAATTTTTTGAAACTCGAGTGAAAGCTTCGAAATTTATTCGACATTTTATATTTTCTTAATATGGCATCATAGGACCAAATCTAATATAATTATGCTTAATAGAAGTTACTGATGACGCCATAATCACGAAATTTAACAGTTTCAATCATTATAGTGAAGAATAGCCATTGTACAATTTTTGTGTTCGTGACGTCGTTAGCTTCTCTTGGGAGGGGTGACTTTCCCGAGGGGTTACATTGCCAAAATTTTATCAATTTAAAGATTTTTTTCAAGCCCGTTAAAAAGGATAACGTGATGTAATTGTGATCAATTAGGCCAACGACACAGAGTTTTCAATTTTTTTCTTGAAAATTTTGAAAAAGGAAACTCCTACAAACAATTTAAAAATGTTAAAATGGACTTTATTATGAGAAAGTCTAGTTGATCCACACTCTAGTTATTTTTTTTTATTCCTTATTTTACTATTTCTTTCAACCGTTATTGACGTGCCAATATAGTATACATATGTTGACTGTACCCATTAAATCAACGGATTTCATTTGAATCCCTCTTCCAGGTTTTTTAATTTAATACGTATTGCCATTGCAATAAATTTTATTTTCTGTAAATAAAAGTGCACTTTACTTGTTTTGAAAGCAAAACGGCGATTTTAGGTAATAAAATATGCACTGTACTTTAGGGCTTTACTTTAAAATTTCTTAGAACAGATAAAAAATGTGAAACTTTCAAAACAGTTAATGAAATACGTGTATGTATACAAAGAACTAATGTAAATGTCTAATAATGAAAATGAATTATTACAAACGGTTCCAAAAAACGTTTAAAATGACGCTCATTTTGTTTCTGGAGTATAATACAAGTATTTTTCGGGAACGGTAAGTAACCATGTATTGCCGAAGTAGTAAGTCTGATTAAATAGCGGCAAAAGGTCATATTTTTCTAAATTCACCAAAATGAAGTGAGATACTTGAAAGAATAAGTAACAAAAGTCTGAAACATATGTATTTATTTGGAATACAGTTCTCAAGAGGTACAAGCCCAAGTAAAGAAAGGAAAAACAAATTACAGATAATATAAAAGACCACACACGAATAACACGTAAACACAATAAAATGAGTACATAAAACATGAAAATTAAAATAACAAAACATATTGCACATTATAATGCAGCCATCATAATTTCTATAATCGAAAAATTGACATCATGGAATTTATAAAAACATTTAGTGCATCATAAAAATCATCGAATGTTAAAGGTCTTGACAGACTGCGTATAAGTTTATTCCTTGAAATATTTTTACTGTAAAGGGTTTTAATACGCGCAAGAATATTTCTAGTATTGTACGGAGGTAAAAAATTAATTTCATTTAGCAAGGTCGAAAGCCCAGAACGACCGACTCATCCGAAGACATGAGCAGTCACTTAGCAAGGTGTAACAGTCTATATTATTAGGCAGTAAATTATAAAAAAATGTGAAAAAAAAAACCCCTTCTATATTCTAAAAAAGTAATATTATATTTTGCCCGGAGCAAAAGTCCAAGTTATGGAGATGTCACAAAATCATTAGATTTGTAAAATATGTATCTCAGATATGTATTTTATTTTAAATATTTTCAATATTTACGATCAGAATATTTATAATGAACTCCAAGACCTCACAGAAGAACTAAAAAGACAAATAATCAAAATAGTATCTTTAAAGTACACATTCTCTTTAAGAATTCAAGTTTCTTACAAGACCTTTTAACAATTTCCTGTATGTGTATACAACGTATATTTAGAATCATACATAATTCCTAAATTGGAAATATTGTCTTTTCTATGAGCTTTTCTTTATTAATTTTATAACCATACACAATGGGATTAGATCTTATTGCAAAAGTTATGACAGAACACTTATCAATATTCAAGAACAATCAGTTTTTTTACACTTTTTTTACACATTTAAAAAGTTTCGTTTTATTATTATGGACCACCGTTATGTATTATTGTATCAAAGTTTATGTACTACAAAGCCAATTAATCAATAGTCCTTAAAAACTAATAGTTATTATTATATAATTCACCTCATATAATTATTATAAATTTTTCCAAATTGATAATAGTGTAACTGTAAGCTAACCCATATAACTAGGTACTATACATCAATTTTATTATACATAATAATTCCAATTAATGCTTATATAACCATTAACAAATAAGGAAGCTGCTAATTGATTACAAATTCTAATGGTTAATTGTTAACGCATAATATTATCTCTATCTTTCATTAGTTGATTTTAACTTCATAATGCCTATACAAAATGAAGTAATTTATAAAAAATTCCTAAAAAGTAATTTTTCGTGCAAAATTTGGATGACATTTTGGTTGAAATTTCTTGTTACTACTGAAAATTGAATATGTTTATCAAAAGGCTAAGAGGGAGCTGAATATACTTTATGGAAGGTTCAGAACCCCTGGTCCCTGTTTGGTTACGCCCTTGTATTCATATTCACTACACATTTGGTATTTTGTTCTACATACAACTCCACATATTAAAGACTATTCTGACGTTCGCGTTACAGCGAATGTTCTTTAATCAAGAACTGCTCTATTATAGATTTTCTATTCAAAATTTTCGTGAAGTTATACCTTGCAAGAAATTAATATAAATTCATATGAAAATGCTTATGAGACATTGCTTAAAATATATTTACATATAAAATCTGAAAAATGATCGCATCAGTCACTATTTTGAAATATAATTTTGTGAAGCTTTGTTAAAATGACGCATGTGTTGCTTTCTTTAAAACTTGTCACTCTAATACTATCAAAAGTAACATGAAAAGCTTTATTTTATCATATTTTTGAATGCTTTCGATGAAGTTTTGCACAAAGGATGCAAGTTATTATAATATGTTTCGAGACCCATGTGGTGAAATTAATTGAATGGGTAGTCGGCAAGCGTTAAGAAATGTTTTTCTTTTATTAGGAAATTAAGTCAAATATATTGAATTTAACACATACACGCTAAAGAAAAAAATAAGTGTCAAGAAAGATTGAGGGCTTATATAATATTTTTATTTTGTTTTTTGCTTTTGTAACACTTTTACAATATTTGCGAAATTTGTAGATGTATTAGGTTAAGCAAATATGATGTATGTGTGTATAGGTTTTACACGGTTGTTATTTGGGCATTTCAGTACATTCTTTAATTATACTCGTAGATGGACTTTACTACCTAAATACATGAAGGAAAATTGTATTTCTAATTGATTTTTTCTCCTTTAATTGTACTTTTAATATGCACCTCAGTTGGTTTTAAAAGGAGGTAGGTGAAAATAAGTTGCCTTGGTGCACCGTAGTTAAAAGTAATTGAAAATATTGAAATCTAGATAGCAAAAGAACTGTAAAAATAGCCTTAAATTTTTCTTTTTAAAAGAAGAGTTAATGTGTTGTTAATACTAATACAGTGTTGATAGTGAATATTTCTGTTAGTTAAAAGAAAGTACATTTTTAAGTAGAGTTCTTCAGATTACCGTCTTTTTTACGAGCCGTATTAGACGGATAAAAATAAGTTCTTTGTCATAAAAAAAATCTTCGAATACAGTAGCTATAATTGCGCGTATCTGCATCTTTTTTATTGTGCTAGATGTGTTGCAGTTGCATAGCATAATGCAGATTTGTTGCAGTTGCATAGCATAATGCAGATTTGCTGCAGTTGCATAGCATAATGCAGATTTGTTGCAGTTGCATAGCATAATGCAGATTTGTTGCAGTTGCAAAGCATAATGCAGATGTAGATGTGAAGTTCCATAGCATAATGCAGATGTGTTGCAGTTGCAGTTGCATAGCATAATGCAGATGTGTCACGTAAGAATTTGACAAACATATTGAGATGTGGAAAATTATAAGAAGCTACATCTAATGTATGAAATATTTTTACGAAGACCGTGAATATTTATTACTACTTTCGACTTTGTGAGGTTATGATGACATTGATACATTCATTTGACTGCTAATTAACTATTTTCACAGAAGGTTATTCGTGACTTAAACTTCTGAAATTTGGATCTAAAGAAGAAGCCACGAAGAACGGTAATATAAATATGCTAAAAAAGAAAGGTACTTTGAAATGTGAAATAGAAATGAAAAATCTTGATAGTGGGAAACAATTAAAAATGAATGAGCCATCTGTAACAGAGCTGTATTCATTCTACAGACCTATTCTTGTTATATTTTTGTGTTTTGGTGTCAAAATACTTCCTCGAATTCAGAATCGGTATAAATATCTGAATGTTATTCTGATCAAAATTAATCAACTTATAATGGTTGCAGCTGTATTCTTTGGAATTGAGATGATTTTTGTTGTCGATGGTATATCAGCAATGAATATATCTTCATTATCTATTTTTCTCTCGGGATTTCTACTCAAATGTTTGTTAATTACGAGAAGTAAGTCTATTTTCTGTTTGATAAAGAACATTGGTAAATATAAGTTGTCGCAGCAGTTTGTGTCAAAAGTATGTATAGAGTAAAAGTTTTTCTCGCGTTTACAATTATTTTACTGTTTGAAACTGCTTTTTTTGCAACCGCAGTGGTCAATATCGTAAAAAAGCCTTTTATACCAACTTTAAATGGGAAATCAGCATTTCAAAAATTCAATATGAATATCTCGGATACATTTCTGTTAATAAGATCAATATTGTACTTCGTGGTCACATATTTTAACAATGTTTATCCTCTTAGTCTCTTCGTTATGATCTATTCTATGATAGCATGGCATTTAAAGGAAATTACTGCATGTTTCTTGGAAGATATGAAGTCTACTTCTAGACCATTTCTGCAGATGTCTGCTTTGTACGGCAAACTATACAATTTGATACTATCTGTAGATGAAACAATGCAAGCATTAGTTTTCACAGCTGTTCTGTTTGTTTCTAATTATTTATACTTTGCCATGTTCGTCATTATGGAAACGGGAATGTCAATGAATTTTCGTAATGCAGCTGTTGCATTTTCAATGTTTCTTAGGATGCTATATATATTTTTCATCATATATACAGCTGGAGGTATCCCAGACATGAATGCTAAAATTCAAAATGCAGTTCTACAACTGCCACATGATGACTTATCGTCTTCAATTGACAAACTCTTCTTGTTGATAAAGGCTCATCAGGGTCTGAAACTGTCACTCGGTGGTTTTGTTCCCATCAGAAGAGGTTTATTCCTGACGTTAGTCGGAACTATTTTCACATACTGCTTGTTGGTGAGAACTTTTCCGATTTCATCTTCAAATGGTTTAATATGATGTAACTTGAATCTGTGGAAGAAATCTTATCTTGACCATTTACATTTTTAAATGCTTTGCAAGAAAAACTACAACGCTGCAGATACAACAATTCAAGCATTGTCATTTACATGCGTTGTATTATTTTTTAGTTTTTTCTACGATTACGCCCCACTTATTACTCGCTTCAGCAGAAACAAAAGTCCTTTATTCAACACAAAACTTCAAATATATTTCTATAGTTCTACGTACAAGAAAGTTCTGTAGCTATATTTAATATATTTTAGATGTGTTGCAGTTGCACATATTTCGTGTATTTTAGATATTTTGCTATTGCACAGAAGAAAGAATAAAGAATAGACATGTCGTATAAGAACTTGATAATTTTATTGAGATGAAGAAAGTGATTAGAGGCTATACCTGATGATACACATTGATAAAACGAAGTGAAAAGTTTGTTTATTTTTCGAGTTTTTTAAAGGCAAAGAGCATTTCGGACAGAAGGATGCAAGTAACCTGTTTGTATAGAAAGCAGAAACCAGTAAAGTGTAAATATAAGATACGAGCTTAAAGAAAGATACATTAAATGCGAAACTAAAATGCGAACTCTTGATTATAGAAAACAAGTAAAAATGAATAATGAGTTTGGAACATTGATTCATCCATACTACAGCTTTATTTTTGTTATCTTTTTGTGTTTCGGATTCGTCATGATATCTTAAATGCAAAATCGGTAAAAATATATGAAACCCATTTTAACTAAAATTAATGCTCATATTTGTTGTCGCAGTATTCTTAGAAATTAAGTGAATTTTTACCGTCGACAAAATATACTGGCATCCAATATCACATCATTATCTGTTTTTGCTGCATAATTTTTCTCAAATGCTCTTTAATAAAATGAAGTGAGGCAATTTTTTATTTTATAAATATTTTCAGAAAATATAAACTCACATAAATTAATTTCGAAGGTGTATGTATGTAAAATGATTGTTTTATTGACAGTTACAGTTATTTAACTATTTTTGCGGCCGCCATCTTTAAAATCTGGAAATACAATCAATGAGATATCAGCATTCAGATTATTCAACAACAAGAGCTCGGATAAGTTTTTGTTAACAAGATAAGTTTTATATTTCGTGGTTACTTTAGAGCATTCATCATTTTACTCTTTTCGCTTAGTTTCTCTATTTAATGATAGCATGATATTTTAAGGAAATTATAGTAAGTTCCTTTGAAGACTTCTTTTGGAACTTTCTTATAGGCCTTGTACAGCAAATCATACTGTCTCAAGATGTATATGATATATTTGATTTTCATCCTATTTTCAACTGGATGTATTCTAGACATGAATGCAGAGTTTGAAAATGTAATTCTACATCTGCCTTATAAAGACTTGTCTTCAGTCGACAAATTCTTGTGGTTGATGCTCATCAATATCTGGAAATGGTGGTTTAATGCCCATCAGAAGAGATGTATTTGTTCCTAACCGTAGTAGGAACAATTTTTACGTACTGCTTTCTGACGAGAGCTTTATCCGATTTTCTTCTCAAATCATCTTTACATGAATCAAATCAGAATCAATTTTATTTTGGCTATTTTCATACACAAACAGAGGAAATGCAATTCTACAACTGCCTTATAAGGACTTGTCTTCAGTCGACAAATTCTTGTGGTTGATGCTCATCAATATCTGGAAATGGTGGTTTAATGCCCATCAGAAGAGATGTATTTGTTCCTAACCGTAGTAGGAACAATTTTTACGTACTGCTTTCTGACGAGAGCTTTATCCGATTTTCTTCTCAAATCATCTTTACATGAATCAAATCAGAATCAATTTTATTTTGGCTATTTTCATACACAAACAGAGGAAATGTAATTCTACAACTGCCTTATAAGGACTTGTCTTCAGTCGACAAATTCTTGTGGTTGATGCTCATCAATATCTGGAAATGGTGGTTAAATGCCCATCAGAAGAGATGTATTTGTTCCTAACCGTAGTAGGAACAATTTTTACGTACTGCTTTCTGACGAGAGCTTTATCCGATTTTCTTCTCAAATCATCTTTACATGAATCAAATCAGAATCAATTTTATTTTGGCTATTTTCATACACAAACAGAGGAAATGTAATTCTACAACTGCCTTATAAGGACTTGTCTTCAGTCGACAAATTCTTGTGGTTGATGCTCATCAATATCTGGAAATGGTGGTTTAATGCCCATCAGAAGAGATGTATTTGTTCCTAACCGTAGTAGGAACAATTTTTACGTACTGCTTTCTGACGAGAGCTTTATCCGATTTTCTTCTCAAATCATCTTTACATGAATCAAATCAGAATCAATTTTATTTTGGCTATTTTCATACACAAACAGAGGAAATGTAATTCTACAACTGCCTTATAAGGACTTGTCTTCAGTCGACAAATTCTTGTGGTTGATGCTCATCAATGTCTGGAAATGGTGGTTTAATGCCCATCAGAAGAGATGTATTTGTTCCTAACCGTAGTAGGAACAATTTTTACGTACTGCTTTCTGACGAGAGATTTATCCGATTTTCTTCTCAAATCATCTTTACATGAATCAAATCAGAATCTATTTTATTTTGGCTATTTTCATACACAAACAGAGGAAATGTAATTCTACAACTGTCTTATAAGGACTTGTCTTCAGTTGACAAATTCTTGTGGTTGATGCTCATCAATGTCTGGAAATGGTGGTTTAATGCCCATCAGAAGAGATGTATTTGTTCCTAACCGTAGTAGGAACAATTTTTACGTACTGCTTTCTGACGAGAGCTTTATCCGATTTTCTTCTCAAATCATCTTTACATGAATCAAATCAGAATCAATTTTATTTTGGCTATTTTCATACACAAACAGAGGAAATGTAATTCTACAACTGCCTTATAAGGACTTGTCTTCAGTCGACAAATTCTTGTGGTTGATAAAAGCTCATGTCTGGAAATGCTGGTTCAAAGCCCATCAGAAGAGATGTATTTATTCCTAACCGTAAGAGGAACAATTTTTACGTACTGCTTTTTAACGAGAGCTTTATCCGATTTCCTTCTCAAATCATCTTTACAGGAGTCAAATCAGAATCAATTTTATTTGGGCTATTTTCACACACACACACACACACATATATATATGATATGTGTGTGTGTGTGTAATACACACACACTCACACATACATATATATATATATATATATATATATATATATATATATATATATATATATATATATATATATATATATATATATATATATATGCCTTGCAAGACCAAGCCACAATTCTGCAGATTCAACAATTTGAACATTTGCTTTTACATGTTTAATTTATATTTCACACTACTTGGTCAAAATATCACATAGTTACTGTTATTTTCATTTCTGTTAGCAAATGTATACAAATTATCACATTGATCTCATTCCTACTCTACTATAAATGTTTCAAATCAAATATAAATGTTCATGGAATTTGAAGTTATAAAATGCTATTGAAATAATTCGGAAATGCCATTTTATTAACTTCTAAGCCATTTTTGTGTTTTTGCCTCACCTCATCGGTTTCACTATTAAGCACCCACTGGCGCATTTACGTTTCATTTCCTACCCAGCAAACTATGACGAAAAATGCTTGGTTTGATGTGTACTACCACCTCATAAAGTTTGGCCCATCTCTTTTGAATCACCCTGTATATATATGATATAATAGGAGGAAACAATCCAGAGAAGAGACACTTTTACATAACCAAAATCTACTTTATTATATCATACTTGAAATAGATATAGTTACATCGGACAGCCGGGCTTCGGCAGCCAGCTCTCAAGAAATATCAATATCGTCTATGTAGTTCTTCACAAGTACAAATTACATTTACATCAGGGTGGGAGGGATATGAGGCATGGGGCTGCTGTCTTCGCGTTTTAGGCTTTAAAAATGTGATTGGGGAAGCAGTTTCATATGAGAACGTTTACACAGAGGTTAAGATTAGTGACCATAGATGGTATAGTCAAGGAAAAGAGGAAGTGATGGCAGACTTTGTTAATGTTAGTGGCTTGGGATAGAATTTAATGTAGTTTCAATATGTGTTGGACATCAAACAGGAATTTGTATCCTCATTAGTAAAATCTTGAGTAATTCTCTTAATGTAACCGAGTTTTCTATAAGATTTAGCTCAGATATGAGAAATATGAGGAGAAAAGGAGAAATCAGACGTATAAATAACGCCAAGATCAGTAACTGAAAATTTTCTAGCCAAAACAGAGTTGCCAATCCCAAAAGAAAAAAATCTGATGTGGGCAACACATGACTTTCCTTATATAATACAATGAATTTACTACTTTTACAGTTAAAAAAATGTTATTCTTATAGTAGATACTTATATTCTTTCAAAGATATCGAATTTTCTTGAATTAGTCGACATTTTCATTGATTTAGCGTCATTTTTATTTATTTGGCGAGATTTTCGTTAATTTGGCAAAATTTAAAAATGTCGCCAAGTTGGCAACATTCCGCTAAATGTATCGCCAAAACCTCGCCAAGCGTTATGGGCGGAGAAATAAGTTATTCTTACAGCAGACTATTGGCGTTCAAATACATAAGTATTACTCAAAGTACCTTTCTCGTGAATGGAACGAGTTAGATCCACGAAAATGATGTCACCCAATTTATCGCATGGTATTACATATGAAAAGTGAATATGTTTTTTAACAGTTAATATTTTTTTTTTATTTATGAGACTTTTGGATAAATTTATTTGAAAAATCAGCAATATCTCGAGAACGGTTTATGTTAGCGTTCTAAAATTTATGTCAATCGTTTCCTAATGAAAAATTACATAAGAAATGTCTATTTGCGTAACTTTATTAGCAGTTTTGATTTTTTGACGATTTTTTCAAAATTTCACTTGAAAATTTAGGGGGGTTCTGATCATTTGATTGCGTATAAAAACAATAGACTTCCAGTATTCATGGATTGTGTGCCAAATTTACACAACATTGATTGTGTACCAAAAATACCCATTTTTGTATCAAATTTCATTCGAATCGCTCCATTCGTTCGTGAGATATCGTCTCCACAGACTCACTGACACACACACACACACACAGACATCACTTCAAAAATGTTTGATTCGTGATTAGGGATGCTTGAAACGTGCTCTCCCGTCGAAAACTCGAAATCGAATTTTCGACCCCGTTACAATACTTTCCTTATACATTATGTATATAAGGAAAGTAACAAAATAGGCACTTTTCTATGAGTAAAAGACAGAACACTGCATTTAGTAATATTGAGATGAAGACGGTTATTGCTACACCAATTAAAAAGGACATGCAACTCAGACAGAACATCCATACGAGAATATTGCCCATTTTAAAAATAAATTTATCTAAAAATCCCATAAAATTAAAAAAAAATATTAACCATTGTGAAATATGTTCATTTTTCATATCTAATATTATGCGATAAATTTATTAACATCATTCTCGTGGATTTAGTTCGTTCCATTCACAAGATAAAATACTTTAGGTAATAGTTTTGTATTTTGACGCCTAACAATTTGCCAACCGTTATTTATCGGCTATAAGAATAATCTATTTCTCTGTCAATAACGATTGGAGAAATTTTGCCGACGTATTTGGCGGAATATCGCTAACTTTCCGAATTTCTTTTAAATGCTGCCAAAATGATAAAAATATCGCCAAATTGATAAAAATGACACTAATTAAATGAAAATGATGACTGATGAAAATTTAATTTTTTAGAAAATTGCCTTTTAAAGAAAGAAAATTGCCGAAAATTGCCTTTTAAATGTTGTCAAAATGATAAAAATATCGCTAAATTGATAAAAACGACACTAATTAAATGAAAATGATGACTGATGAAAATTCAGTTTTTTAGAAAGAATATAAGAATCAACTAAAAGAATAACTTATTGTCCGTAACGGTTTGTAAAATTTTCGTGATGAATTTTGCGGAATATAGCCAACTTACCGACTTTTTTTTTAATGTTTCCAAATTAAAGAATATGTCGCCAACTTGATGCGACGATCCTCACAGAAAATTGAATTTATGATAATAGTGGTAACATAAGAGTGTCATAAATATTAGACAGAAGTTCGTAATTTATTTTGGTAAAGCAAAGAGGTTCTATTTTGTGATGCTCTCGTAATTATGGAATTTGGAATGTGCTTGAATTTCTCTTAAAATAGTTGCTGCATTTTGTTGCAGGATGCTGCATTTCTTTTACATATACATCTGGAAGTATTCTAGACATGAATACGGAAATTAAAAATGCTATTTTTTAACTACCTCATGATCACTTGTTTTCAGACGACCGAACTCTTGCTGATAAAAACTTATCAAGTTTTGGGACTGTCAAACGATGGTTTTGTGCACATTAGAAGAGGTTTAGTTTTCACCTCAATTGGAAGAATTTATACATTAACTATTACAATGTATACGGAAGACCGGGTCCAGTTGTCGTAATTATATCGAAGTTTATAAATAGCAATGCAGTTTTAATTTTATTCAGTCTTATTACTGTTATTTATCTACGAAAATCACATGAAATAGAAAAATTAAGCTTTCATCAACAACGACAACAACAAAAAGAAATTATATTGAAGTTTATAAATAGCTATGCAGTTTTAATTTTATTCAGTCTTATTACTGTTATTTATTTACGAAAGTCACATGAAATAGAAAAATTAAGCATCAACAACAACAACAAAAAAAAAAAAAATAAATAAATGTTGAAATATTTTTATCGCTCCTTTAATAAAAAAATTATTTATACACAAATGAAAACTAAAATATATATAGAGTTTTTCAATGTTAATTCAGCGTATCCATGTTTCGTTGTCACATCTGTTTTCATTTTTCTTAAATACACCCGCCGATTATTCTTGTAGTCACTACATCAAGGTGGACTTCCAAAGTGTTTTGAATATTTATTTATTTTATGTATTATCCCCTCTCTATAAGTGCAGTGTCAGTATGTCAGACCACAAAATGTAAAAACTCATGTATACTAATTCGACCATGTTGAATCCAAATCGTAAATCCGATTTACAAAATAACCTATGGATCCAGAGTAATAGCCTCTCAAAGTTTGACCTTGCTAATCATGTGCTTACAATCTCAGGATGAAGGGGCTACCCCACCATAATGCAGTTGTATGGTCATGAGAATTTAATGCTTGAAGAAATTAAAAGAAAACTGTGTTCAGCTCATGGAGTTAGAGATAACACAGATGTGACCACCTCCATGATTCAGCTAAATAAGCTAATATTGAGGTTCATATTGTATTAAAGTTAAAATTATATATAAATTATATACCAATTTCAAAATTAAGAATATGAATATTTAAACCATGAAGTTGGAGAGGCATGCTTGATCCTTTATTTTCAAATTTATGTTTTAAAGAATGAAATAGTAGTTCCCTTATGTGTCACCAATGGATTATCGTGATTTTGGATGTTAAAAAGAGAACTTTCTAAACGCAGACCTAAAACAATGAATGGATTACAATAAACTGTGAAAGAGGTGTGGAATCACTCATAACTTTAAGAAAAGCTCTCTTATCTTAGAAATCAAGATGCAGTATAATAGTCCAGAGAAAGTGCCATTAGATAGAACATTTAAGAAATGAATATTGCTACCTCGAACCTTAATTATATTGCATTACATTTGTTCTAAAAATATGTAGCCAGCCTCTGTAGTTTTTCAAAAGATTAAATTCAAGCTAAAACTTATAAAATTTGTTACATTATTATATTTTCATCAAATGTTAATAGATGGCGCTGCAGATCTGGTGACATGGTTATGAAACAGATCTTGTATTCTGCGTCATAATAATTTATTGAAATTATAAATTTGATATAAAACTCCTTCGGTTATGGCTTCGAGCATCCGGAGTGACGTCATGTAAGCGAGATTATGAATTTTTTTTTTTAATTTTCTTATTAATGGTTATTTATTTATAAACTAGTTGGAATACCATGAAATCCAAAAATGAAAATTTTAAACAATCAATCTCATTCAAGATGCTTAAATCATTTATTTGGTAATTTTAATCTATGTATAAAACTTCTATTTATTTTTTAATTTGGTAAATGTAGGAATAATACTTTAAAAAAAAATATTTGAAATTTATATTTATCATATTAGTGGTACAATTACCTATGAGGTCTGAGGATTCTTTATCAAGGGCTTCATCGAATCCATTACCTCACATTTTAAGCGCCTCGATAATAATATATTTTACCATAACTGCATAACTTTTGAAAGCTGTGTAATAATGTTAACATTGAATAGATTTATCAAATTACCAAGTCGGAACTACCTAAAGTACCACCTACAGAAATTTTCGGGCTCTCATGCAATGAATGGATTGGATTCTTCACAACTCCCTGTGTTACATGTTATTGATCTTTTTTCATAAACTATTTATGCGACCCGGTCCCCTGTGTAATATATCCTTTTGTTCCTTATCCTCATCAGAGGACTTATCAGCAGGTTTAACCCTTGATACAAGTATATTTCAAAATGCAATTCAATCCTAATGGTTAATTTTTTATAAAGCAATTTTCAATAAAGTTTCCAAACACTTTTCCGTTTGCATTTTCATTTTTAATTGGGTTATTTCCATAATTCCTTATTATAAAGATACAGTAGAATACGTTTATAATGAACACGTATGCAGAGAAAGATTTCGGCGTCAGGGGTGCCATTTATGGGGACTGGACTGACTCCAAGAATTTTCTCTTATATAATTTCCAGCCGAATTATATGTCAATCATTATAACAATAGTCCACCAACTTTTGCTCCCCCCCTTCCTCAAGAAATTCTTGAAATGGCATTCTCAAATATCTGATTTAAAGAGGGAATTTAAAAAGTTTACTTAGTCTAAGACTGATTTGCTCTCCTTTAACGCAAACATTTTTGTTCCCCGGATTTGACGATCACACGAAGTAGTAGAACTAAATAAATGAAAAAAAAAACAAAAAAAAAAAAATAAACGCAAAAATCCCGAAGGGAAAAGAAAAACATTTTAACTTATTCGTGAGTGGGCATAGAAGTAGGAAAGAAAGTATAGGCCGAGGATATTGCATCATAAGATCTAAGTATCAGACACCCCGGAGATATTTCCAGAGAAATTCCCCGGAGATATTCCCGGGAAAATTCCACAGAGAAATTTTCTGAGTAGTGGTCTATCACCTCCATTACTCAGAAAACACATATATATTATTGTCCAAGAGCCCGTGTTGTTTTGTTTATAGCTTATAAGGATCATAAAATTTGACCATGGGGTTACGTTCGCAAAAATGTATCCTTGCAAAATCTGTCAGTCGAGCTGCTGGAGCTATCGGCAGAGAGCCGCTGTAGACTCCTCCTCCAAAAAAGACCGAAAAATAGCTCTTAATGATCATAGATGAAATTTGTATTGTTTAATAGATTCCTGTGTTGTAAAACACAAATTCTGACCAAGAAAACCAGGTCTACAATCGAATCAAACACTCTTATAGTCCAAAAGCGTCTGCCGTTTTTTTATAGATCATAATGATAATTAATGTTAACTATGGAGTTATGTTCGAAAAACTTTATATTTGCAAAATCTGCCCGCGTTATACGCCCCTGCTGGGGCGTTTAGCAGGAAGATGCTATAGAATCTCCTCCCCGCCCCCTACGCCCCCCCCCCCCAAATGACGAAAAAAGCTCATAATGATCATGGTGAAATTTGTGTCATTTTATAGGTATCACCTTCGTGCATTGTAAAACATAAAACCTGACCAAAACAGTCAAGTTTAAAATTGAATTAGACCACTTCATTTGTTCATTGGCATCTTAAAAGTGGTTTTCCTGCGTCTACCACCGATTATATATTTCTGAGATTTTTGGTGTTTAATAATCTAATTATTTATCCAAAAAGTTCCTTCAACAGACCTGGTTGTTTCTAATATCAGTAAATTAAATCTAAACAAATTTTCGTATTGTTCTACTCATGAATAGGGCATATAAATCTCTAATAGAGCATATAAATCAAATATTTTATTGAATGGAGAAAATACCCGTAATAATTCGAAAATATTTTTTCACTTACTGACAATAAAAATCTACGTAAATTTGAGTATTTTGCAGATACTTCAGCCAAATACTTACCTTTTCAAACAAAATTTTTATCGCTATATTTAGAAAATATATTTTTTGAAGTATTTAACGAGCAAGTGTGGACATCATATGCTGCCATCAAAGAAACTTCAAGTAAATGCCTTGTTCTCTTGTATTCTAGCAGTTTGTGTCTCGGAACTTTCTCTTCAGGTTGAAAAAATGAACGCTATGTTTAAAAGACTAAAGGAAATAACTTAAGAAAAGATGCAAAATAAAAAATATGTTTGCGTCCTAAGAAAAGACCTTTAAAAGAAAGAAAGGGATATTGAAGCAAAAGTTCACTTGATGGTTCATTACTGTATTTACGAAAGGATAGACAAATACATACAAATGAAGCTTGTCTTGCCCTAGACTTTGACACCAGTACTGCTTGCTCTTTGTGATATAGATGATACTATCAGAAGTCAACACTTTTAAAGATACTGGAATAAAAATAACTGGAATCAAAAATAAAATACCATTTATTATTGATATTCCTATTGTTGATGGAATACCTTTTGCATATTTTCTGATATCTGCCTCTAATTTTCTGTGTAGTATTAAAGCAAATTTAAATAAGTTTGCAAAATAAGTGGAAAAAACATTCTTATGGATTTTGACAACAAAGTGACATTGTTGATAAAAAAAAATTGCTGCCAGAGATAAAAGAGCAAAGTCTAAAAATAATTGTGATAAGATGTATTCTATTTAAGGACCTGAAATGCGAAGGTCAAACTTCACACAAACCCTCTCTCTGCCGCAGTTTGTAGTAAATAGGAACCAGACGAATTTTATCACATTTTCAATAACAAAAAAATCTGATGTGGGCAACACATGACTTTCCTTATATAATGCAATGAATTTACTACTTTTACAGTTAAAAAATGTTATTCTTACAGTAGATACTTATATTGTTTTCAAGATATTGAATTTTCTTCAATTAGTCGTCATTTTCATTGATTTGGCGTCATTTTTATCCATTTGGCGAGATGTTCGTTAATTTGGCAACATTTAAAAATGTCACCAAGTTGGCGACATTCCGCTAAATTCGTCGCCAAAATATCGCCAAGCGTTATGGGCGGAGAAATAGGGTATTCTTACAGCAGATAAATGGCTATTGGCGTTCAAATACAAAAGTATTACTCAAAGTATCTTTTCTCGTGAATGGAACGAGTTAGATCCATGAGATTGATGTTACCAAATTTATCGCATGATATTACATATGGAAAGTAAACATGTTTCTCAACAGTTAATATTATTTTTAATTTATGGGATTTTTTGATAAATTTATTTAAAAAATGTGCAATATCTCGAGAACGGTTCATGCTAGCGTTCTAAAGTTTATGTCAATCGTTTTCTGAGGCAAAATTACATAAGAAATGTCTATCTGGGTAACTTTATTAAAGGTTTTGATTTTTTGAAGATTTTTTCAAAATTTCACTCGAAAATTTAGGAAGGTTCTGGACATTCGATTGTGTTTTAAAACAATAGGCTTCCAGTATTCATGGATTGTGATTTTTGTACCAAATTTCCTTCAAATCGCTCCATTCGTTCGTGAGACATCGTCTCCATAGACTCATACACACACACACACACACACACACATACTTTCACGCACACACAGACATCACCACAAAAACGTTCGATTCGTGATCAGGGATGCTTGAAACGTGCTCTCCCGTCGAAAATTCGAATTCGAATTTCCGACCCCTTCACAATACTTTCCTTATACATTATGTATATAAGGAAAGTAATATGTATAACAGTTTTGTTGGTATATGTTACATTTTTCGTGTAATAGGTAATTAGGTGGTACACAGATAAGTCAGCACATGACTTGAGCCCATGAAGAAGTTGATTCTAAGCTAATTCATCAGTAAGTGAAATCAATATAATATATTTCGAATTATTTTTTTATTCGCATAAATTGCACTGATGTGCTAATTATTTTATTAGAAAGTAATTCAACATTTAATAATAACAAGAATATTTGAATGAAAGTGAGTCTGTAATCGAAAAACAATATGCGATATATTGAAGAGCAAACTATCCAAAAGCCCCAACAAAGGCGCATAAGACCAATATTATTTTTAAGAACATATCCCCATGGTCAAATTTTATTATCAATATGATCTATATAAAAAAGCCCGGTCTCTTGGACTATAAAGAAGTCTAATTCGACTTTAGACCTAGACTTTAGTCTAATTCGACTTTTTTGATCAAGTTTTGTATTTTACAATATAGGAGGGTGGTATCTATATAAAGTGACACACGTTTCATTCATGATCATTATGAACTATTTTTCGTCATTTCTGGAACTGTCTATAGCGATTCCCTTCCAAAACCTAGAACGGGCTCTTAAACTATTACGTCTTCGGCTACCCGCAGTGTTGGGAACGAATATATTGGCGTGCATGTGAATTGTCTTTGTGAAAGGAAATAGGAACTAAGTTTCTACCATGTTGGAATTTACTCCAAGAAAGAAAAAAATGACATAAGAATTGAACCATTAACTCATAATTAACTCATTTACATGAACCAGAATTTCTTCTTGGAGGTATGTAAATTGGCAGTTTAATTTCCACTTAACGAGTGCCTATTTAGAGAATTTTTTTTATTTGAACGAATTTATTTGTAGCATGCTGTAATTTTTTTTTCCAAATTTCCTTATAAACAACCTCCTATAAAAGAGCTTCTTTCTGTATTTAACGATATTTTCCTTTCAAATCTGAACAGTGTTATATTAAATTTGTTGACATCCTTTTTGACAATTTAAGTTTTATAACTTTGACTATTTAAGTTTTAAAATTTCAGACTTTTATAGTAAAATGTGGGAGCTTTCTAAATTTGGATCTGGGTCACTATATGACAAAATATAATGACATTCTTGTTTCATTCGAGTTTGTCGTTTGGAAAGTCTACATTGTTGAAAATAAATTTAAAAAAATCTCATGTGGGCACCACATGACTTTCCTTAAATAATGTAATGAATTTACTACTTTTACAGTAAAAAAAAATAGGTTTTTATAGTCGATACTAATATTTATACTAATATTTTTTTTTATATAGTCGATACTAATATTTTTAGTTGATACTAATATTTTTAATATTTTTACCTAATATTTTTCGACAATTAGTCGTCATTTTTATTGATTTAGCGTCATTTTTATCAATTTGGCGAGATTTTCGTTAATTCGGCAACATTTCAAAAAGTCGCCAAGTTGGCGACATTCCGCCAAATTCGTCGCCAAAATCTCGCCAAGCGTTATGGACAAAGAAATAAGTTAGTCTTACTGCAGATAAATGACTATTGGTGTTCAAATACAAAAGTATTACTCAAAGTATCTTTTTCATGAATGGAACGAGCTAGATCCACGAGAATGATGTCATCCAATTTATCGCATGGTATTACATATGAAAAGTGAACATGTTTCTCAATAGGAAATATTTTTTTTTAAATTTCATATGACTTTTTGATAATTTTTATGAAAAATGTGCAATATCTCGAGAACGGTTCATGTTAGCGTTCTAAAATTTATGTCAATCGTTTTCTAATGAAAATTTACATAAGAAATGTCTATTTGCGTAACTTTATTCGTGGTTTTGATTTTTTAACGATTTTTTCAAAATTTCATTCGAAAATTTAGGGGGGTTCCGAACATTCGATTGCGCATGAAAACAATAGGCTTCCAGTGTTTACGGATTGTGATTTTTGTACCAAATTTGGTTCGAATCGGTCCATTCGTTCGTCAGTTATCGTCTCCACAGACTCACTGACACACACACACACATACACACATACTTTCACACACACACACACACACACACACACACACACACACACACACACACACACACAGACATCACTCCAAAAATGTTTGATTCGTGATCAGGGATGCTTGAAACGTGCTCTCCCGTGGAAAACTCGAATTCGAATTTTCGACCCCGTCACAATACTTTCTTTATACATTATGTATATAAGGAAAGTAATAAGTTTAGTGTTCGACTTCATTTTCAGTATATAAAGTCATATGCAACATGAAGCCCCAGAATCCCCCATTGTTGTAAATAAGTTAAAAATGAGTTAAATATCTGTCTTCGTTCTCAGTATCTGAGGTCACTCATCGTAGAACTCCAGAATACTGCATTTTATATATATATAAAAGAGAAAAAAAATTAAAACTGTTTTTCAATCTAGTCGGGGGGGGGGGGGGGCAGACTCCGGAGAAGTGATTATCTCATTTGATGAAATGTTGCATTGTCATTGCAAATACGTATGGCATCGTAAATACGACTCGTTAAAATTGTGTCAAAAATTGATTTCAAGGTTTAACTCATACAAACAAACAATGAAATAAACCTAAATGAAACAGTGTAAAAAGAAAGAACTCAATAACTACAACATCGAAAATAATAACAAAATATAACATAAATATACTAAAACCAAAAAATAAATTCATAAGAATATTATTGATCATTTTGTAATTTACTAATCTTTTTCAATTTTATTTGGTAAGTTTGACAGATAGTACATGTGTAGAGTGGTCAGTTTTAAATTTTTCACCGTTTTGGTCAGAACATTCACAGTTTATACAATTGAGAAGTTGTTTAAATCATTATTGAAATTATTGTTTTATTTTTGTAAAGTTCTTTATTTTTCTATTTTTAACATTTTACAACATAGTTGAAAAGTGTTTATGACTTTGTTCATTCTGTCTGCCTGTCTGACCGTTAGCACGATAACTGCCGTAAAAGTGATTTTACTAAAATGAAATTTTAGTATGTTGTTCAGACGGTCTGTGGGACCTATGGGAATATAAATGAATAATAGCAACCAATTAGTTTTGCATTGAACCCGGATTGAAAAAATGAAATACATTGAACCCTATGGGACCTAATTTTTCAAACATTTTTTAAGCAAATTTAAAATTCACAAATTGTTTCGAAAGTTTTACGAAATATTTAAATTATCCCATAAAATATATAAAAAAAAAATGCAGCAAAATATATTCAGTAGTTTTTTAAATAAAAATTAAAATAATAATTACACCCTTTATATGAAGAGACCATGTGACCATTTTATGAAGATATCACGTGACCTACTTCAAAATAAAATATAGCATTCATCTTGTGTCAAAATCGTGATTTTTAAAGTACGTTTTAATTCATATGTAGTGTTGTATCCGTCTTAAAACAGCTTTATTTTTGCTTCAATTCTGTGCATTTACATACTGGAACTATTCAATTACAATATATATGAGTTTAAATGATCATCAAACTTTGATTATTTCTACAACGAAACCTAATTTTCACTTATGGATAATGTAAACTCCAAAAGATTTAGAATGAGTTGTATAAGAATTGCTGCATTTTTTTAAAGCAAAATTATTTAGCTCATGGAGTCTGCAATATAGCTGATATGAATGAAACATTCATTGATTTTACACAGAGAACCAGACGATTTTTTCGATGAAGTTTTAAGCATAGAGTTAAATTACTTTTACCTCCATGATTTTAAGTTTCTGAATAAAATAAATTATTATAGTATTGTGATGAATGGAAAAAAGTTGATGAATGAAATGCTGCTTTTATATAGATGCGATTTATATTTCGATGACTTCATTTGAATAAAGTTCATTTGTTTTCGATGAAGTTTTCAAATATAATAAATCATTGTAGTATTATGATAATTTTAAAAATATTACCGAGGAATGTATTGCAATTTAGAGATGTTTAAACCAGGCAATTTATATTTCAATGAAGTTCATTTTTTTCGATGAAGTTTTGAGTTTTCAAATATAATATATTAATGTAGTATTGTGATAATTTTAAGAATATTACCGAGGAATGTATCGCATTTTAGACATGTTTATATAAAATTGCATTGAAGTTGGAAAGTGTTTTATAATCAATGCTTTATGCATTATTGATCTTTCTTGTCTCTTTAATAAATTAATGTAGTATTGTGATAATTTTAAGGATATTACCGAGGAATTTATCGCATTTTAGAGATATTTATATAAAATTGCATTGAAGTTGGAAAGTGTTTCATAATCAATGCTTTATGCATTATTGATCTTTCTTGTCTCTTTATGCATGATTGATCTTTCTTGTCTCTTAATGAATGATTGATCTTTCTTGTCTCTTTATATATTGGACAGGATTTTCTTTCAATTGCAGAGTGATTTGAGTTTAGCTTAAAATCAGAGTGAAGCGCACTCGTCGTTTTTTAAAAATATTTTAGGTTTTTTACAAGTTAGGGAGAGGGAGTTTCAACACATAACCACCCTAATATACGACCCTGATAGTCAATGCCTCGTTAAACGATGACGTTAAACGATGACGCCACATACAGAAATAAGTGACTTGAACTGCATATACTGACGTTTCATACCGAAGGTATCCAGCATTTTAATTGGTAGATCAGGTTTTTTCTTGGTTATAAATATTTGGTAGAAGTTAAACTGCACAAGTACCCAGAATTTTAAACATTGTAGCCGGCTTCAAATTTCTTCAAAATTAAGCCTAAGCTACATGAAGCTGTAACTGCCATGCTCATTATCGATATTTAATAAAATATTAAAATTATAATATTGAAGATGGCAATTTGCATTTGTTTACAAATATTGCAAAATAAGTTTTCATTTTCAAAAGTACTCAAATGCTGTATAAAATGCTGCGATTACTTGTAACTCTATATACACGAATATGAAGCGGATAAATACGCATCAGGTAAATGTTTCCTGTTAAACAATACGTCAGATAAAATAAAATTTTTTTATTTCAAATTGCTATTGATGCTCCGGATCCGATTTTCATTGGTTTTCTCAAACTAGCCGTTAAATTGTATGTTGAATGCTTGGATTGATTTACAAGGGGGTTAAATCATCAAATGTGATAAGTGATTGTTAATTGATAATTGATTGATATTTGATTGATAATTGCTTGATAATTGATGTTATAATTGATTGATAATTGCTTGATAATTGATGTTATAATTGATTGATAATTGATGTTATCATTGATTGTTTCTTTGGAAATGTTCAAGTACTTTAAATAGCAGGTTTGTTAACAGGGATGTCATATTTTTAACAGCAGGGTTGTCGTAAAAATGTGACTATATATAAGATAAACATTAGCGAAACGCAAAATGGAAGCAATAGATGAAAATAATTTTTTTTATCACTAATTTTGTATATTGTTTTTAAGTAATTTGAATTTTAAGGACTTTTTATTACTTTTTATTACTTCAATTTTTAAAATTCTTTTATTTATTTATCGATAATTTAAATTAAAATTGCCTACTTCTTATTGTTTAAATTAAACTTCGTTTTTTTTTTCATTTTTCGATAATTTAAAAATGTAAACTTTTCGTTAACTTTTCAATAATTTAAATAAAAAAAATGATTCTGTTTACTTTTCAATAATTTAACTTTATTTTTTTTTTTACTTTTCAATAATTTAAATTTGAAAATGTTTATATTTTTCTTTTATATGATTTAAATTTTGAAAATATTTCGTAATCTTTTAAAGTCTTACACACAGCTTAAACTGCTGCTAAAGAATAAAATTAAAAGAACTTCGCTAAAAGCAGCATATAAACAACAATTAATAGTATCGAGCGGTTTCGAAGGCTAAAAACAGCCTTTTCGTCAGGACACACAAGAAGCGCAACTTTCACTTTTCTCAGAAAGATCGACGATTGATGCAAGAACAGCAAACGCGGTAGAAATAGGGAAAGGGTGTTGCCACCGGCGAGGGAAGAAAAAAAGGATTAAAAGAAACCCAGGAGGGATGAACAAGAGGTGGGACATAATGAATGAACGGTAAAATACCAAAGAGGAAAATGAACGCCCAACAAAGGATTCAAATCATTCGTTCAGTTGATTATAAAAACCCAAATAATATTTTGTTTAAATTTTTTCTGAGTCAAAATTTCTTATTAATGATAGTTACCCTTTCTTCTCTTCTGCTAGGAAATCTCTGGTTTAATATTTCGATTTCGTTTGCTTCCTATTTATTTCGAAAATTTTCATCGTTATCCTGTTTTTTTAATTTAATTATATTTTTATGATCAACTGAACAAATGATTTGTATCTTTTGTTAGACGTTCATTTTTCTCTTTGATATTTTACAGTTCATTCATTATGTCCCACCTTTTGTTTCTTTTTCCTGGGTTTCTATTACTTTCTTTTTCTTCTTTCGTCGTTAGCAGAAAACACCCTTTCCATTTCTATCACGTTTGTCATTCCTGAACCATTCGCTGATCTTTCTGTGACGAGTGAAGGTTACGCTTCTTGTATGTCCTGACAAAGAAAGCTGACTTTTGCCTTCGAAACCGCTCGATACTATTAATTGCCGCTTATATACGACTTCTAACGAAAAGTTACTTAAATTTGTCTGGTTATAAAGAGATGAAATTTCTTAAAATAGCCAAATTTTCCCAACCGCACAGCTTTCATGGAAGTAACCGCGAAATTAAAAATTTGGAGGTCAAGTTTTTAATCAATTGTAGTTAGAATTCCATTGAAAGCACTTCGAGTTTCCTTAGTTGGTACTACATAAATTCATCAAGATAAGAATCTAGGTGGTTTGGCTCTCTGATTTGATATTTTCATCATATACAAATTAAACACACCAAAGCCAAAAATATAAAATCAGAATGCTTCCATAGTAATGAAAATGACCACTGCATAGGTAAATGATGACTTGACATGCAATGCAGAAATAGTATGACGAACTTCACATATTGAATGTGTTATATCTGTCAGGCCATGCTTTTTCTTGGCTATACATGTTTGGAGTACTGTAACTTGCCGAAGTTCGTAGTTTAATATTTTTAATGCAACATTTTCTAGCGTAAATGAGAACATGTCTAAAATAATAATTTTAAAACATATTAATAGTGCATCTAAGAGTTTAATCAACTTGTGCACTTCAATATCATTCAATATTTTATCTATAAACGCTAAACTATTTATTTTAAGTAGGCTTATAAGTGATTTTCACATATGATTCTTATTAGCAAACAAAGTCTCAAGCTTACTCTGATGACAACAGTTTGCATATTCTGATTTATTGCTCCTTTTATTGAGGCAAAATATAGGATAGACTATGGATAAATATGTTTTTTGTTCACCAATTGATTAACCCATTTTGACACATAACAATTCTTTTTTTAAGCTACATATTGGATCGATTTTACATCAAATGAACTCGCAACAGAAAATTTTTTTACTGGATTTTCAAACGTTTTAAGTTTAGTTTTTAATACGGATAAGCACGTAACAGTTTCATAACTTTTTAAATTTTCAAATATTTACTGTGCATAAAATACTGATGAAAATTAATATTATTAGACTAATTTTATAAAAAGCATTAAAATTTCCTTTCACTTCAGGGCTTCGGAATTTCAAGTTTTTAAAAGTGAAATGGAAGATAAAAAAAATTAATGTGCTTGAACTTGCTTAAAACTAATGATTTCCTATAAAGCCATTGAAATGCGCATCTACCAGTGAATTTTATTTATTCATGATCAGCAACAGAGATACTTCAGCATGGCTGCATCACGCTCTGGCTGGTGGAATTACAGGCCTTGTAGAATACACTTTTATGTATCCTGTTGACTTCATTAAAACGCGAATGCAAGCTTTGAAACCACACCCGGAAGCTACATACGAAAGCTTAAGATCATGCATAACCAGCATCATAAAAGAAGAAGGAGCTCACACATATTTCAGAGGTATGCCTGCACCAGCTTTAACATCAATTCCAGCTCATGCTTGTTATTACGTCACATACGAAAAAATGAAAAGAAAATTAAGCGGTACTCAGGATGGGTATGATAATCATCTTGCTCAAGGTATTGCTGGTGCCATGGCGATTACGAGTCATAATATTATCATGAACCCAGCAGACGTTATCAAGCAACGTATGCAGGTATATGGTAGTCCATACAAATCTAGTTTTCATTGTTTTCAACACGTGTTGCATAAAGAAGGATGTAAAGCATTTTTTCGTAGTTTACCAACTCAGATGACCATTGATGCTCCTTATGGTGCTTTACATTTTATGGTGTACGAGTTCTGCCAGAACTATAGCAACCCATCAAGAAATTTTGATGCAGTCAGTCATATGTGTAGCGGGGCTATTGCTGGAGGTATTGCGGCTGTTGTGACGAATCCACTTGACGTTTGCAGGACATTGCTCAATACTCAAGAAGGTGCTGTTTTGCGCAAGTCTGAAAAAGATTTTATTCGAGGTCTACCTACTGCATTAAATGTTGTCTACAAGACAAGTGGGTTGCGTGGATTTTCTCGTGGGGCAACAGCGCGTGTTCTACATCATGTGCCATCCATGTCAATATGCTGGATTGTCTACGAATTCTTTAAAAGATTTTTCTTAAAGATAGACGAAAAATCATTTGAGAAGTGAAATTAACTTTCGAACATTTAAAATAGATGGTTGGTTTATATGATATTATGATACAAACATTTCAACGAATATACAATGTATTTCTGGGCATATTTATGCTTGCATAATATTTTATAAATTTTATAATAAATATATGCATTTCGAATTAAATGAATCAAAATTAAAATATTTATATTGAACTTGAATGTTAAATAATTAATTTGTAAAAAGAAAAATCATTAAAAATATGTAAAAACTTATTTTCACGCAGATTATTTATAATAAGAAAATAAGATTTCAGGAGATCTCCCATGATAATCCGGAGTGATTTCTTTTAATTCAAATAATTTTTTTTTAATTACTTTATGTTGAATTACAATTTTGAGTTATTTTCACACCAATTGGTTCCTTAGCATTCGAAAATGGTATCATAGAATTTCCATCTTAACACCATTGGATAGATAGATCGAAGAACGCTCTTTTTGAATCGAATTCGCTCTTTTTGAATCGAAAGTTTTGAATCGAATTTGCAAGATTCCTTTATATGTCTCTATAATAAAAAAGTAGCTGACGCCTCCGTTTCCTCACTATCTCTCTATATTAACAAAAAGTAGTCGCCACCGCCACTGTTTGACAAATTTCGATTTTCTCTGTCACATAATACAAAAACAGCATACAAATTTATAAAGTTTGATACATTTGTAGAGAAATAAGCTGAAATAAACCGTTTTTTGATTAAAAATTCAGTTTAAGAAGTATTTTATATCAAAGCCAAAGAAAGAATAGATGAGTTGCGAGTTCACGTCCTGATGGAAAGACTAGCAATAGCAGGACCACGAATTTTTGCAGGCATGTACCTACATAAATTATTGCAAGATCCCTAGTAGCATTTAATATTGGTCAAATATTGAACCTATACTGTATATCTTCGCATTACATTGGAAATATTTTCAATGTGATCCCAATATTAGGGGTTACATTGGCCTCCAATATTGGCTAAATATTTTCATTATAATGCTACTCTAATATTGCTGTTATATTGGAAATATTGGCGTAATATTGTTCCAATATTGTCCCAATATTTTAAGACAATATTGGGCCAATTCCGTCAAAATGTCCACTTTTTCATATTGGTCCAATATTTCCAATATTGGCTTCCAATATTGCACTAATATTGGATTGCTTCTAGGGACAGAGCAATTTTTTCTTAAATTTCGATTTCACTTATGAGTGATTCTATTTTTATGCACTTTTGAAGTGAAAATTTTCTTCGGGCAAAGATGGTCGAGCCGATTTCCAACTTCGCTGTGATTGGTTGCTGGCAAAAACGTCATAAAGATGGCCGGAGAGTGAGTTACTAGAAGTACTAAAAATATTAAAAGTGCAGAAATTTAATTCTAAACATGATTACTATATAAATTAATGCACTTAGAACAATGGGGAGTGTTAGCAATCATATGACTTATTATCTATTCTTATAAACAAACAGAGCGTTTCGCAACTAGTGTTGTCATGAACATTACGATTAAAACGCTATATATTTTTCACAACAGTTATATGCCTTATTGTAGTAAATCACTCTATACTAAAAACATAACATGATTGCCACTGTATTACAAACAAACGGAAAATTGTACAGTTATGAAATTCTGCCGTTTGTTCGTAATAGAGTAAGCAATCGTTCGTAATAGCAGACGGAACGAAAGAGCTCGCAATGTATGCTCTGTGAGCTCCAGCGAGTAGGAGACGAAACCTTCCAACTCACAAAGCGAGTTGACGAATGTAGCGAGCAGAGGCCTGGAAGCTGAGCGGGGTGAAAGAGCTGACGAAGCGAGTTACTGGAGTTGGTGCCATCAAATAAAGGGTGAAGTTCTAAGGGGGTAATACGCCTGCAGAGAGCTACGGAAATTAATGAAAGGCAGTGAACAGGGGGTGGAGTCTCCGATCCTTGGGGTTTCGCGAATGTCAGCGAAATCCCAAGGTCAACGAAATCCCAGCGAGCATGGGTCACATACGTGGTCTTGTGCGCCGCTCGGGTTGAAAGAACTCCTGAAGCGATCTGTAAGGGTTGATGAGCGTCAGTTAACAAGGGACGGCCTGCAACGGATGCATTACGCCTGCGTAGCAGGCGGTATGCAGGTGCTCGCGAAATGATCTCAACAAGCGTCAGCGAGTAGGGGTGAAGCCTTTCAACTTGAGAAGCGAGTTATAAAGGTTGACGAGCGTAGTGAGCAGTGAGAGGAGCCCCTTAGTATTAAAAAAAAGTTGCTGATGCCGCCACTGTTTGATATATTTCTCATTCCTCGAACAAAAGGCAGAACGTATAGTTATGAAATTTTACTTTTAGTCTAATATGAGCTTTTAGATGGGCTTAGAATTTCGATTTCGGTCTTAGTTAATTAAATATTAATTAATTAAATTTTGCATTGCCAGTATTAGCTAAGTTTTTATCGGTTGCGCCAATTTTCTAATTCTCTGTGAACTATAGACTACAACGTTAGTTTTTACACTTGTAGCAATTTTGACAGTGATATGCTTTATCTTTGATTCTTACAAACAAGTAAGAGTCAAAGATACTCAACATATCAATCAACTGGCTTCGCAAGATGCGAAAGTTGGTATACGTCAGCGAAAATGGAACGGCTCTAACGGGCGTATTACGCCTGCATAGTAGGCGGCACGAAAGAGTTCACAAGCTCAGCGAGCACCAACGAGTGGGAGACGAATCCTTTCAACTCATAAATCGAGTTACGAGAGTTGACGAGGAGGAGCGTGGGGCCGAATGGGGTGAAAGAGCTTGTCAAGCGAGTTTCGGGGATTGATGAGCATCAGTGAATAAGAGGCGAATCTCCAACGGATGCATTACGAATGCGGTGAATTCCTGCAGTTAATGAGTGGAAGCGAACAGTGGGCGGAACCCTTGTGTCTCTGTGGTTGGCGAGCTTCAACGATTATGGGACACGCAAACGGTCTTTTACTCTAACCTGGTTGAAAGATCTCGCAAAGAGAAATCCAGGGCTTTGTGAGTGTCAGTTAATAAAAGACGGCCCCCTAACGGGTGTATTATGCCTGCGTGGCAGGCGGCAGGAAAGGACTCGCGAAGTGATCTCAGAAAGTTACGGGGGATGCCGAGCATAGCTACCAGGGGGCGGAGCCTCCTATTTTTAAAAATAAATGTTTAAAAATACATCGAAATTCCCGTATTTTAAGACATTTAATTTTTATTTTCGTGCATCGACGAATTGAAGATTCACACCATTCTAATTTGAAGTGTGAAGAAGGAGTGATATCTTTGCATTATAATTAAAAGAAATAATTAAGCTATTTCTGAATTTTCTTTGATTTTTTATGTGAGACTATGAACATTGTGATTTTCAACGCGAGCGAGAAAGAAAGTATTCCGACTTTATGACGCCACAACTGTGAGTGTCTCCTTTGCTATGGAGAGCCTTGGCGTTTTTATGTAGTCGTTGTTAAATTGCATTGTACAATTGCCATGATTGCGCATAGGAAAAACGGAGCGCGGAAATGATTTTTGTTTAAAACAGGCTTCTTGATTCAATTTCTAGAAAATTGAGTAGTGTTATCTCTATTATTTACGCGGTAGGGTTTTACTTAGGATGACGGGTAATTTGTTAGTTCATTTATAAGAAGAACATACAAAACAGCTTGTATCAAATACGCATTTAGAATATTATAATTGAATATAACTGCAGTAATAGCAATTAAGAAATAAAGTTGATAATAGGGATATCATCCCTATTATCAACTTATCACATAAATTTCTGATAGAGTACTGTGGGCCCTGGCCTTACTTAGAAGCTTTTTCACAGTTTGCTTTTTTTGTGGCAATTGATCTCCAGTTTCTTGCCCTAGATCGTAAATTATACGTGAAAATAATCGTAAATAATCCTAAATGAAATCCATACAGAAAATGTGTCTCTTCTGAGGTCTTCTTATTAGTTTCTTTTAAACTGAAGTGGACAAGTACAACTTTTTGATGGTTCGAAGCAATCAATATATATAATAACAGCAGGAATATGTTATCTAGGAAAAAAACGGGCAAGCATCGTAACTTTTAGAATTAAAGAATTATTTTCATTACAATTCTCACTCCAGTAAAACTAAGTGAATAATATAATGTAATAAAGTAAAAGTATAAGTATGCGGAATGAAAATATTCTTGATATGGCACTTCATGTTATCAAAATATAATTTTTATTGTAATTTTTTTCGAAGACAAATTTTTGTAAGATATGATTACAAAAATGCGGGAAAAAGTCTACAACCGAGAAACGACTTCTGTCTTACAATAGGATGATGCAAATAAATAAGAAAGTGTCATACTTGGACCTTAGACTCCTAAATATACAGGCTGACGCAACAACGCGCGTCTTAACGCCCAGTCGAAGCGATGGCTGTGAAAATGGAGTTAATACTTCGTCCTTTTCTAGGGATTTCGAAAAAATCTAAATATTCCTCTAGAGTTTTTTTTTTTTTGATCGATTAGTACAATGTTTTGGAAAACGAAATCCAGCCCTGTAAAACCTATTTCGTTATTCCTCCCTCCTTTTTTCGAGATCCTAGATACGTCTATGAGCAATCATGCATATGTAGACATGTATAGAAGCATACGTATGTATGTAAGCATCTGTAATACACGCACGTTCATATAAACATACATATATATTTAATTTCGATGAAATGTCAACTTATTTTTTGGAGTGCAAATTCTGTTCACAAAGCTCTCATATGGACGAAAAGAACTGCAACAATAGTCATTGCATCCTTTCGTCCTATTTCGCGATTTTCATTTCATATTAACCTTTTGCTTACGGGTGGGACAGCGTCCATCCCAAACGAAGAATCTCCCAAAAAGATAGGTATTTGACATACCCTATCCCAAACAGTTCGATCTCCCTTTGCAGGCATTGGCATCCATGGACGCTAATGCCTGCAGGGCAATTTTTATAAGTAGGGCAATTTTTAACTATCTTCGGTCAGACACATATTTGGTTAATCTGTTATAAAATTACAAAATTTCAAATGGAAAAGATGACGAAAGGGCGGTTTTAACCCATATTGAACATTGCAAGATTTAGGAACTTTCAACCTCTTAAATGGTCTTATTACCGTTCGGCAGTTGGTTTTCCAATCATTATTGTTCACCCTAATAAGGTAGCGATTAGGATAAATTAGTAGGGCCCCCAAAAGGATAGGAGCAGGAAGGGATGCATTGCCCTGGTAGGCTTGGGGCCCAGAGATGCATAAACGGTTTATGGAAGAAGGTCATTGACTTTCATTGAATAAAATAGGGGTATTAGTAAATAAAGTCCCTTGCATTTGCTGCATGGATGTCCTAAAATGCAATCGGTGGTACTGTAACTAGAGTATAGAAACTGAATATAGTCAATAATCATAGAGTTTTGACTACAATATAAATTTGAACTGATTCATCCCAGCTGCAAAGAAACGTATTTGAAAAAACAGAATCGTTTTTAGAAATAAAGGGTGATAAAAGAGCAACTCTGATTTAAAATGAACGTTACATATGCAAAAAACTTATGCCATAGCCGCTACATCACCATCTTTAGATGTTGAAGGAAAATGGTATTCTCTAAAATCTGCTTTATAAATGTAAAGAAATTTAAAAGAATGTATTGCTTGTGTTTGAGAGTCATTTCGAGCAAAGTATTTGTAATGGAGCCCATGTAAGTCCAGTTTTATCAAAATGTGTATTACAGGTCCATTCAAGGTCACTTTTGAGTTAGGCTACTAGGGACATTGCCAAACACCTCATAAGTAGAATACTATAGCCCTTTTCTCAAAATTGTAAAGAAAGTATATTCATGGTCGCTATCTATAACCACTACCTATAAAAGTAGTGTTCTCACTGCAATATCATCTGTTTGCTAGAATGTGCTATATTCATTCGTCACTAGAGTTCATTCAATGCCCTGAAAATTGAGGTAACTCTTTAATTATTCTATGTTAAAATCGGTCACGGAGGTAACGAACCATTTTAAATACTGATACCAGTAAGTGAGTAAGAACTTAAATATGAATAAATGACAGTTATATTTCTGAAATTAAAATATAAAGGATGGTTATGTATTATTAAATGTTATATTTGTGTATATATATATATATATATATCCACGCAGAATCTAATGATTGCAATGTAACAGTGATCAAGGCATTTAAACTAAAGATTTGGCCAATTTAAATTTAAGTATTTGTTGAATTTTGTCCAATGTCATTCTCTTGTACTCGAGAGCCACTGGGGGAATTTTATACTCCACCCTAAGTGAAGGCATCAAAGGTAAGTCCTTTTATTTAGAATTTGGTAAGGACGATTTACCTTATTACTCTAGACATAGGTACACACTCCTCAAATGGTCCATTATCCATTTTTTTAAGTATAAAGAAATGTCATATTGTCCCCATTATTGAGTTATACTACTTAGGGACATTGCCCTACACATCATAAGTAGAATCCGGATACGCTTAATGATGTAGGGAAAGTCAGCCCATTGCCATATTCAACTTATATTATCTCAAGACACAGATATATACGCCATAAATTGTTCATTATTTCATGTTTTAGAACAGTACAGGGAAAATCGGTTGATGGCCACTATTGAGTTATGTTACTCTGAGACATTCCCATACACTCCATGAATAGAATCCTAGTCCATATTTGCATGTTTATAATTTATTTTTAATTTATTACTAGCTCGTGTAATACATTTCAAGTCTACATTGATTAAATATATTTATTTTGCATTCATTAAAAATGTGGAACATTTTAATGCCCGGCATCCCTGAAAATGAAAATACTGGAAAACTGCAATTTTCGCGATAATGTTTACGAACGATTTTTTTTATATCTGACTTCAAGTCTACCTAATTGGAAAGTACATTCAGCAATCATATCACATTTCGAACGTTACAGTGCTCAGCACCTTCTATAATAATAATAATAATAATAATAATAATAATAATAATAATAAAAAAAACTAAATAATAATAATAAACTTTATTTTGCCACACAATAGATACAATTACAATCTCCTATTACAAGTACAATTACAATCTCATATTACAAGTGCAATTGCAATCTCATATTAACAATAGGTACAGTTACAATCTCCTATTACAAGTACAATTACAATCTCATATTACAAGTACAATTATAATCTCATATTACCAGTACAATTACAATCTCATCACCTTCTAATATCTTATTATACGAAAACTACTTTTTTACTTTCAAATTTGTCTGAAAAATCTACCCAATAATTTCGTCTCTACATCTATTTGGGAATCACCTTTTCCAATCATATTACATACGAAAATGCTTTTAGCATTTTAAAATTTTATTTCAAAGATATTTCGAATTTCAAGCCTGTAGTTATTTCTATATTACATTATCCCTCATTTTTACATTACATTACACTACACTTCATTCCTCTATTATCAAATAATTATCAAATAACGTAATCACTCGAAAATATAACTTTGATGTGTGGTAAAATATATGAAAGAATGTATAACTGCAAATTTACTCGTTGAATGCATTAAGCCAACATTTTTATGTCAAAATTTAAGTCTCTATCATATTACATTTAGAATGTTTTGCGAAAATCCTCTTTTACATATGTACACATTCAAAAATACTTTTCGTATTTTGAAATTTTCTTAAACGATATATTCGTTTATCAAATTTCTAGCATTTACATCTTTTAAAATATTTGTTTCACGTCCATTCAGAAAATTGAACATTTTAGTGCGCGGCTTACAGTGTGGTACCCCGTTATTAGCAAAAATTGGAAAACTGCAAATTTCTCTATAATATTTACCAGTCTTTCATTATATCCAATTAAATGTAGCTATCTGATTAGGACAATCGTTTAGTATTTATATCACATTTAATTATATCACTATTTAGTAATTATATCACATATTTCAGTATATCTTTAATACGTAATTATTTGAAAACTTTTATTGCATTTTAAAATTTCCTTAAACGATTTTCCCATCTACCAAATACAAAGACTGTTGATAAAAGATATGTGATTTATGTCCATTCGAATATTTGAGCAGCATTAAGGTAACAAATATTGAAAAACTGCAAATTTTCCAAATGTTAGGGAGCAATCAACCTTTATATAAAATTTTATACATCTATCTAATTGGCTTGCTTGTAATTACTGCATAATTTCGAGCATTGTATCGTGAGGCATCTCTTTAAGTAAATTTTTGAAAAGTTATGTTTCCCGAGGTGATTGTCAAACGATCGACCCAAGTCGTAAATTTTAAGTTTATCCAATCAGTAAGTGCCAATCTCTATCCAATCAGTAAGTGCCAATCTCTATCCAATCAGTAAATGCCAATCTCTATTCAATCAGTAAGTGCCAATCTCTATCCAATCAGTAAGTGTCAATCTCTATTCAACCAATAAGTGCCAATTTCTATTCAATCAGTAAGTGCCAATCTAAATCCAATCAGCAAGTGCCAATCTCAATTCAATCAATAAGTGCCAATCTCTATTCAATCAGTAAGTGCCAATCTCTATCCAATCAGTAAGTGTATTCAAAACTTGAAACACAATCCTGTATTTCCATGTTAATAAGTTTAAAATATTTTTACTTTCTACGCAATATGGTATAAAGAAAGCTCACGAAAATTTTCGAATTTGAGATTTTGATTTCCAAAGTATCTTTTATGATTCCTGAACACGTTTTGACTATTTTTGGAGTGATGTCCGCCTGTCTGTATATCTGTGGTTGATTTCTTGTGATCACAATAGCGGCCACAGACATTAATGGGTTTTCACGAAACTTTATATCTGGCTTTGCTATTAAAAAATTTAGAACTAGATATAATTTCTTTTAAAATTCGAGCGAAGTATTATAGTAAATTATAATACTTCGCTTAGTATTATAATATTATAGTATTATAGTAAATATAGTATTATAGTAAATATAGTATTATAGTAAATATAGTACTATAGTAAATATATATCGAAGTATTATAGTATTATAGTAAATATAATAATTTCGAAATTTATTATATTTACTATTATTAATATTTTTTATTTATATTTTTTTTAACATGGCAGCATAGGATAAAACTTAACATAATCCATAAAAGGGTTTATTTATTGCTCAATGATTACGAGACTTAATAGTTTCAATCGTTGTTGTGAAAAATAGCTGCGATACATTTTATTTTGTTCGTGACGTCATATCACTCTCGAGAGAAAGTCTCCCCCCGCCGGGAGGGTGTACATTGTCCAGTATGGTATTAATCGAAAGATTTGTCAAGCCCTTTAAAGGGAACGATGACAAGCAATAACTGTAATCATTTGGACACATAATTACCGATTTTTCAAAAATGTTCTTTTACAATTTGAAAAAAAAAATACTAAAAAATATTCTGGTATGAGACATGAGGCAGTCGAGTTGAGTTACACTCTGGTTAACATTTCTATGTTTTCCTTCCGAAGCCTTTCGAACTCTTGAATGGGGTGGTCGAACCGCTGAAAGAAAATTAAAAATATTTTAACCTTTTGCTTACGGGAGAGACAGCGTCAATCTCAAACGAAGAATCTCCCAAAAAGAAAGGCATTTGACATACCCTATCCCAAACAATTCCATCCCTCTTTGCAGGCATTGGTGTCCATGGACACCAATGCCTGCAAAGGGAGATATTCGTTTGACATTCGTTGTGATTCGTTTCATATTGTTACGACCACTAACAGGTAAAATGCTTACATCAGGGATTTTTCTGAGAACCGGAAAGGCGGCATTCCTATAGCATCAATGTAGGGTTTCCGTATTTGAACATTCGTCCAGGGTTGCCAAGATTGCGATTTATTGTCAATATGGCGACTTTTCGAAGGTACCAGAACTTTTTTTAAATAATGAATATTCTGGGAGATACCTGTCCTTTCTAGAAGTTTCTACGGAGAGTATATAAAAGAAGTTGTAGCTCGGTTGGAGGGCAGTTGACGTGATACGAGCTAAATAGAAGTGTGAGATACGTCAATACTTTGAGAATGGCATCACGTTCTTATGAAATAGTAATCGATCTATTTACTGTATATTGCTCCTGTATACGCTGTGTTTGTAAATAAACGTGTTAGTTTTCTAGAAATTTGGACTCATTCTTGTATCCTGAGAATACACTCATGATTGCAGAGGGTACATAGTAACAATATACAGAGTGCCCAGTGTTATAGGTGCCCAATGCTATTTCCTCAATCGTTAGTCGCAGAGATACACTTCCAATCACAAATATGTTTTAAATTTTAAAATCTATTATCTTAGAAACAGTTTAAATCAATAAATGTATTTCTGAAAGAAATACGAAATATAAATTTTTATACAGTCCCTCGGTCCTACCAATTATATTTAGGAAAATCATCCTCATACAGTTTTATGCAAAATAATAATAAAAAAAAAATCATTGTTTTACGACTAAAATTGACCGAATTATAGCTGTTTAAATTTGGAGCATTTTTTGTGCTGAGAAATGGTCAATACGGTCCCTAATTGGTTGGTTTCCTGGAGAAATGGTCAATACGGTCCCTAATTGGTTGATTGCCTGAAACGGGACATTTTTATGCGTGGAAAACCGACTTAAGTCTTATAGTTTAATGGTTCATAACTCGGTGAATTTTGGTCGTAAAAGGAAGATTTTTTTTTTATTTTGCATGAAATTGTATGAGGATGATTTTCCTAAATATAATTGGTATGACAGGGGGACCGTATAAAAATTTATATTTCGTATTTCTTTAAAAAATGTATTTATTGATTTAACGTGTTTCTAAGATAATAGATTTTAAAATTTAAAACATTTTTGCAATTGGAAGTATATTTCTGTGACTAACGGTTGAGGAAATAGCCATTGGACACCTATAGCACTGGACACCCTGTATATTTAACTGGTATTAAAGTACTTGGCAGCCTTGACTCAAGATTAGATGCCCGCACAGTACTTATTAAATATTATAAAAAAAAATGCACGAAAAGGACACAAACATAGTAATAACTTACTTAAATGACCTAACGACGTAACTTAATGAATGGAAATGTGACAGGTGAAAATGTTTCGAGAGATGAAACTGTGTGAAACCGACCCCAAACTTTCCATGTATTCTGGGAGTCGAGAACGAGGACGTTAAATTTCTTGAACGAAAGGACCAAAGCCAGTCCACGTGAAGTTAATAACAAGAAAGATCAATCATGCATAAAGCACTGATTATGAAACACTTTCCAACTGAAATACAAAATGACGTACATTCAGCGGTGAGATTTTTTAAATTATCACAGAACTACGATAATTTATTTTATTTAAAAACTTAGAACTTCATCGAAAAAAATGAACTTTAATCAAATGAAGTCTTCGAAATATAAATCGTTTGGTTCTCTATGTAAAAGCAATGAATATTTCATCTATACACTTTTATTCTAGATTCCAGAATTAAATAATTTTACGTGAAAAAAATTCAGCAATTCTTATACAACTCATCTTTACAAGCACTTGTTTGCATTCTGCATCCATTAAAATTAGGCTGCGTTGTAGAACTAATCAAAGTTTGACGATTATTTAAACTAAAAAATATTGTAATTGCTTTGGTGCAGAATATAGATGCACACAAATTACGCAATAATAAAAAGGGTTTTAGGGCAGATGCAACACAAAATATAAATTTAAAAGAACGCTAAAAATCACTATTTTTACTCTGTGAAAAAAGATGGATGCCATATTTTATTTTGAAGTGGGACACGTGATCTCTTTATATTATATGGGTGCACTTAATATTTTAATTTTTATTTAAAAAACTACCTAATATATTTTGCTGAAATTTCTTTTATATATTTTATGGGGTAATTTGAATATTTCCTAAACCTTTTGAATCAATTTGTGAATTTTAAATTCGCTTAAAAAATGTTTGAAAACTTAGGTCCCATAGGGTTCAGTGTATTTCATTTTTTCAACCTGGGTATAATCCAAAACTAATTGGGTGATATTATTCATTCACATTCCCATATGTCCCACAGACCGTCTCAACAACATACTAAAATATCATTTTGATAAAGTAATTTTTTCGGCAGATATCGTGTGAAACGGACAGGCAGACAGACAGACAATAATGAACAAAGTCATAAACACTTTCAACTATGTTGTAAAGTGTTAAAAAGTGTAGGAAGAAAAATGAAGGATATCAAAATTAATAACTATAAATAATTTTCAACTGAAAAAATTAAACATCCTACATATTTTAAGAGAAAGTTTTAAAGAGAAGGTTATTTACTTCTTAGTATACTTTATAGCATTTACTCTATTTAAACTTATCTACCACTATTCAAATCTATCTAATTATTCTTATACGGTAAAGAAGGAATATTTAAACATTAGACCGTTAATGTGCTGAATATTAATGTACATTATATATATATATATATATATATATGTATATTAATGTACGTTATTATATGTATATGTATATTAATGTACATTATTATATGCATAGGTACATTAATGTAATGTATAACTATTAATGTACTGTATTAATTGTAAATATAGAAAACATTAATAGATCTGTTGTTTTAAAATACTAGAAAACGGAATAAATTGAGAATATATTTTAAAATTAATATAAGTTAATTCAATTCTGAAATATGATTTGACTGTCTGTACAAAATGATGAAATGAGTGACAATAATTTTCACATCGTTCATTCACACAGAACCCCCCTATAGGGGCAGGGACGCCCATAGGTAGGAGCCTTGACTCCTAAAAAATTTTTTTAGGGAGGCGAATACATGAAAAATTCACAAAGAAGAAAAAGTCAAATATAAAGGGAAACTCATGACAAATAATTTTTGGGTGGCCCATAATTTGTATGGGCAATCATAAGCTATTTGGGGGAGTTATGACCCCACCTCACCTAATGTTTTCGTATCTATATCGGTATTAAAACATCGACACAATTTGGCCAGAAAACTGTTTTTCGGGATTCCGTTATTCAATAATCTATTTGCGTGGCCACAAAACGCCGAGGCAACCCAGTCCACCTTGGTCAATGGACTATCTATGTATATCTGACTACAAGGAATAAAGATCATTTACAATAACAAGGACTAAAAGGTTTAGGAAGTATCATGTGAAATTGGTGAATCCCATCACGGTGTACAGTATTATATATAGTACATCATGTTTGTATATCATGTTTTGATTGCTAACTTCCGAATTCGAATCAGTAAACCACCCCACACGTTCTTTTGTCCACCCTATCGGAAGTTACTCGTTTAAATATTTGCCATCCTGGATGCTCCTTCCGCCTCTCTGGATTCCGTTAGAGGAGGACGGAATGCATCCAGGAAGTCGCCCCACACTCTCCCCCTTACCTGGGAAAAGGCGGTTACGTCATTTCCCTGAGACTAGGGGGGTACCAGATGGTTTTTTGGAGATGAATCTCCCTCCTCTTCTTTTGATTAATCATAAAGCAAAAACGGTATGAAAAAAAAGCAACTGTTCTTTGCCGCGTTTCCACCTTTTACCTAAAGAAAGGGGGTCTTCGTCTCGCCGAGTTTTTGTCCACGGAGGGTGAAAAAAAATATATATACACTTTTTATTCCCCTTAAAAAACTATCAGATCGATCGAGATATTGCTGAAAAACTGGAGCCAGGAAGAGCAACGGGCGAAAAATCCGAAACAGAGATACATATTTGGGGAAATTCGGGCGGAAGGGGAAACGATGGAACGTGGTGACATTCGTTTCTTCCGATTGTCCTTGTTGGGGAATTGTCCCTCTGCCGGATGGAATACTTTCCAAATGGACCCCCGCAACCCATTGTGCCGAACGGTAAATGAGCAACTGTTACCGAGATTAACCGCATTCAGAAAATCATTTCCTCATTCTTTTTTGACGTTTTAAAATTTATCCTTCGGAAGGTTACGGCGATGACACGTGACTATCCAGTTTTTCTACCGGAAGATTTTTTAGCTCCCGATTCCTTCAAAGATATTATGCTTGGATGGATTTTAAACATGTATTAACAACGCGTACACGGTAATATGTTACTAGCTGGAATGTTTATCTTTGTAGTTGTAGAATTAAATTTGATTTTAATTTGCATATAATAATACTACGCAAACAAACATAAAAATCTGATGTGGGCAGCACATGACTTTCCCTGCAGAATTATATTCACGTTCTCTTTATTTAATTAAATTTATTTCACTTTTAATTCAATTTTCGTTCTCATTCGGTAACCGGACTTATTTTCAAAGGTGGCGTAGAGAAAATATGAAAAACTAAAATATCTCGAGAACGGCTAGTCCTAGTGTAATGGGGTTGGTCTTATTCTTTTCGTCGTTAAAAATTACGTATTAAACAACCATTTAATGGATATATTTGAATATACCTAGTTCTTTAGTTTAGATTTTGACGATTTTTGCGGGCCATTTTTGCAAAAAAAGGCAGGTTATTTTTTCCGAATCGTACCAAAATCTAATCAGCACCAGGGTAACCCACAAGTGACTCATCTTCCGAATTTTGTAAAATTCGGTCTAGTAGTTTTTGAGTTAGAGTGGATACAAGCTTTTGCGGACCATTTCGCAAAGAAAAGGCGGGTTCTTTTATCCCGAATCGTACCCAAAACTAATCAGCACCAGCTTCGTCTACAAGTGACTTACCTACCAAATTTTATGATATTCGGTCAATTACTTTTTTAGTTAGAGTGGATACAAAATCTGCACAGACAGACACACAGACAGACAGACACACACACAGACGTCACGCTAAAAATGGTTTTTTCGTATTCTAGAGGTCTCGAAATGTGTAGATCCGTCGAAAACTCGAGTTGCGATTTTCGGCATGATTCCAATACTTTCCCTATACATTACCATGTATTGCAGGGAAAGTAAAAATATTATGAAGGAAGTACACCTATCAGGAAGGTAAATTCTTTGTGGAAAACCCAGGCCGTCCGACTCATCCAGAGGACTTGAGCAACTATTTGGACGACCGGTATTCTTTGTGTATTTCCTTGATAGTAGCAGGTATATAAAAATTAGGTGACTCTAATTGTCGCAAGGACTGTAATTGTCGCAAGGTATGAGCCCCACTCATTAGTTAAGAAAAGTAGTATGCTCTAAAAGTTGAAGTTACAACTGATAGTTATACATGACATTTCGTGTATATATTTATCATAACATTTCTGTAGAACATTCAAACTGTATTTATTTATCTAATCACTAATCAAAACTTTATTTTAAAAATTAATAAAACCAGTAGCGTCGTCAAAAAGAAATTCTGAATGGGATTTTAATAAGCAAATATTTTGTTTTCCATATATCATTTCTTTGAAATTCAATGGGTTCGATGGGCTGATGTGTGAGGTTATGACCCTCAAACATCCCTAGTTAACACCGCTAAATAAAACCTCAAATTGAGCGTTAGTATGTATTATTACTGCATTAGGTGAAATAAAAATTTTAATTTTTTTCCAAATTCTTATGTGGTAATGTATATTGAACAAAAAATGTTTACTATCATAACTACAATTGCATATTTCTTTACAAGAAGTGGGGAGGGGGGTGGTTGTCTAGGTAGGGTTTTGACGTCTCTCTCTGTCGGGTATGACCTTGCTTTATTAATTGATCGAAATCATGAGTAACAAATCAATATTAGCTATCAATATTCATTAATATTGGGATATGAGCACGTAAAATTACGAATTTTGGACCGGTAATTTATAACTGCGTGCAGTATTTCATTCCCTTATCGAATTTGTATTGAAATTATTTTCTATATTTAGACAATAATGAATCAATATTGTCAGATATTAAATGCACAATTTTGCTTAATATTATCTGCTGTTGTTTGTTCAATACTTGGAAAATGTTGACCATATTGCTATTATTAATTAAACATTTGAAAATTATATTAGATACTCGTGTATTGGACCAGTTTTAATTAAGCGATATAATTAAGCGATTTAATTAAGCGATTAATTTTAATTAATCTACAAAATTTTGTGAAATTCGGTCCATTAGTTTTTTAGTTAGAGTGGATACAAAATCTGCACAGACAGACACACAGACAGACAGACACACAGACACACAGACAGACAGACAGACACACACACACAGACGTCACGCTAAAAATGGTTTTTTCGTATTCTAGAGGTCTCGAAACGTGTAGATCCGTCGAAAACTCGAGTTGCGATTTTCGGCATGATTCCAATACTTTCCGTATACATTACCATGTATTGCAGGGAAGGTAAAAAAATATGCTATTTTTGCAGCGAATTTAAAAGTAATTATGATTTTACATATTTATCAATTATCGATTGTTTTTTTCGAAACATTTCAATCTGTTCTATAGTCTGAGATCATTTCTTCCCCAAATCAATAGGCCTCTAATACTTATCTAACGGAATACTCGAAATAAATTCCATTCGATTTGCTCAATATATTCAAGAGATATAGCGCTCGATGTGGGAAACAAATTCGAACATCTCGAGAACTGCCCCTGATAACTTTTTATTTGTCGGAAACACTCATTTTGGATTTTAGATATTTAAAACTCATTTAATAGTAATGAATTTATTTCCCTTTTTAACACTTTACAACATAGTTGAAAAGTGTTTATGACTTTGTTCATTCTGTCTGTCTGTCTGCCTCTCTGTCCGTCCGTCTGTCTGTCCGTTAGCACGATAACTGCCGTAAAAATGACTTTATCTAAATGAAATGTTAGTATGCTTTTCAGACGGTCTGTGGGACCTATGGGAACATAAATAAATCATATCTCCCGATTAGTTTTTTATTGAACCCGGGTTGAAAAAATGAAATACATTGAACCCTATGGGACCTAATTTTTCAAACATTTTTTAAGTACATTTAAAATTCACAAATAGCTTCGAAATTTTTAGGAAATATTCATATTATTCCATAAAATATATAAAAAAATTTTCAGTAAAATATATTAGGTAGTGCTTTAATTAAAAATTATTTAATATAGGAAGAAAAACGAATTCAATTTAATTCTGGCTTTTGCGATATCATCCAGAAAGCAAAAATAGATATATTATATAATTAATATCTTTCCAAGAGTTTAATTAATTTGTATATGAGAGAGGTTTCACATTTTAAAATAAATTTGGCAGATAATAATTTTTCAAACTTTTTTTAAATTTTACATAACTTTTCATGATATACTTATTTGATGACGTTTTTAACTTTCCTACGTCCTAGAGAGTTAAAATTTGGTGTACAGCTTACATTTGTAGAACATTTTATTCTACAACAATTTGGTGGATCTTTAAATATAGATCCTACATTTTTTTCGAAATGGCCTGCAAATAATTCCTGTTCACTTTTATAAATCATTGTTGTAATATTGTTAAAAATTCTGATGTGGACAGCACATGTCTTTCTCTGCAGACTCATATTCACGTTCTCTTTATTTCTTCAATAATAATTTGAGTTTATCTGCACAAAATAACATCAATAAGCATTTTAAATGACATTGAATTTACACGTTAAACTTAAATTTGGTTCTCATTTGATAGATGAACTTATTGTCAAAAGTGGCGTAGCGAAAACGCAAAAAAAAACTAAAATATCTCAAGAACGGCTAGTCCTAGAGTAATGGGGTTAGTCTTATTCTTTTTGTTGTCAAAAATCACGTATAAAATAGGAATTTAATTGATATAATTGAGCACTCGTAGTCTTTTACTTTTATATGTAACGATTTTTGAGGGCCATTTCACAAAAACAGCCGTTCCTTTTTCCCAAATCGTACTAGAATAACCTACAAGTGATTTATATAACAAATTTTGTTAAATTTGGTATATAAATCACTTGTAGGTTATTGAAATATTATACAACGAATTGTGTTAAATATGGTCCATTAGTTTTTAGCTAGAGTGGATAAAGGCAATTTCTGCCAGCCATTTCGCAAAGAAGGCAGATTCTTTTATTACGAATCGTACTATAATCAAATGAACATCAGGGTTTCCCACAAAAAACTTACCTACCAAATTTTATTAAATTTCTGTCCATTAGTTTTTCAGTTAGAGTGGATGCAATATCCTCACAGACACACAGAAACACGCATAGATACACCCTTACACACACGGACGTCTTCCTAAAAATAGTTTTTTCGTGTTCTGGAAGTCCCAAAACGTGTAGATCCTTCGAAAATTCGAGTTCCGATCTTGGGCACGATTCCAATACTTTGAATACATACACACGCACACACATATATTATCTGTGTATCTGTGTATTATTTGTGTATCTAAATTCCGTGCCTACGCAATTACAATAGTTGTGGTTTTAAATGATCCCTAAACTTTTATTATTTCTTCAACGAAGCCTAATTTTAACTTATGCAGAATGCAAATATCTCAAGCGATTGTAAGGTGAGATACATAAGAACTGCTGAATTTTTTAGCACAGAATTATTTAGCTCTGAAGTCTGGAATACAAGTTATATGAATGAAATATTCATTGATTTTGCATAGAGAATCAGATGATTTATATTTCGATACAGTTTTAAATATTTAAGTATAATAAATTACTGTTGTACTGTGATAATGTAAAAGATATCTCCACTGAATGTATCACATTTTAGAGATTTTTAAATGAAATTGCATTTCAGTTGGAGAGTGTTTTATAATCAATGCTTATGCATGATTGATCTTTCTTGTTTATACATTTTTTGATTTTAGACCAAAAACAGGAAATGCCTCGAGAATGGATCATATTAGCGAAAATAAAATTAAAATATTAAAGTGACACTCGATCTTAAATGAACAATCAGATGTTAAATATTTATTTTCATAGCGTTATATACATTATTATATTTTTATAACGTTTTCTGAATTTTCGAAAAAAAAATGTCCATAAATTCAGGGTCTTCTTCATTTGGTCAGTTCGGTTCGAAAATAAATAGACTACGTAATCAACTGAAATAATGATATCAAATTTTGCACGGTTTTAAAATTTTGTGCAAGAGATATCGTGCCCACAGAGAGATTACCAGACAGACATAAAAAAAAAAAAATAATTGATTCACCGGATAATGCCGCACTAGATAGAAAATCAAGGGTTCTTTTTTAATTGAAATAAATGATCAAGATTTTGAATTTGAGTTGAAAAATGGTATATGCGAATTTTCTCTTTCTTTGTGGCTTCAAGAAGCCACAAAGAAAGAAAAAATACTATTTGGAATATTTCAAAGTACAATTGGAATATTAATTGCCAATAATAGTCTAGATTTTGACTGATTTACACGTTTTGGGCACTTTTGAGCAAAAATACACAATTTTTAGCGTGACATATATGTATGGGTGCGTGTTTTTTTATAGTGCATGTATCCCCCATAGCTCAAACACTGTCTAACGAAATTTTTTGATATTTGATAGTTAAGTCGCTGTTCGTTAGATTGGTGCTGATTCTATTTTGTTATGATTTAAAAAAAAATAAAACCGGCCCTTACTTCGAAATGGTCCGCAAAAATTTTCAAATTGTCAATTGTAAGATAAGAGGCTAAATATGTATAAATTTATAAATTAATATGCTTAATTTTTTATATCAAAAGAAATAAAACCAACTTCACTTTCTCGAGATATTCAGTGGCGAAGCATCAGGTTAGACAAGGTAGACAGTGTCTAGCGCACAACTAATTTACGATAAAGTAATTTTTATTTTAATTATATATTATTCTAAATAAATGTATAAAATATTTTCCGTATAAATAAACGAAGGGAAATTAAGACAGGCTTTTGCTCCGACTGGCCTCTGTTTCCTTTCTGTGCCACCAACGTATTTTTCAGGATAGACAAAGAAACATATATATTTCAACCATGTTTCTTCTGAACAATCCGATTCAGGAGATTTTCCATTGGAAATGGAACTGACAGTAAATGCACGTGCATTGGCTTCTACAGTTATCTTATAGACATATCTATTTATGTTACAACTGATTGTGCTTTTGCACTATTTTGATTACATAAACTTCTCGCTTTTCAAATCTTTGAAGTACTAACTAACTAGGTTTTACTATTCATAATGAATTGGAATTTGGCATGTCGTTGTCTTTTGTGGCACATCTTGATCCTTTGAATTTTGAACGTTATCGATCCAGCTCACAATGAATCCATCATAAGAAATTACACGTTCATTTAGAATAACTTGTAGGTGGAAGCAGCTAGAAAGGCAAATCGTCAAATTAAGTATACCGTTGGTTATTCTTGGTATATTTTAATTCTTTGGAATTTGAACCAGTAGTACGTACCAATAATACGTACGAATAATACGTACCAATAATATGTACCAGCCCAGCTCATTGTAGGCCCCCAATAGCTAGGTACATGTATTTTTGAAACGGCTCGTGAAAAGGACCATCCAGAAAGCTCAAATTTTGAATTCATTGTCTTTTGTGTTATGCCGTAATTTTATGTGTATAATCTACATGCGCATTTTTCAGAGCAAGAAAAATAATTCCCTGCATAATCCACAGCTCCGCATAATCCGCAGCGCCGCATAATCCGTAGCACCGTATATTCCGCAAATAAAATCGTTGTACTATATTGTTTGTTCCTTCACATATTTGTATATGCAAAAGTAGTTAAAATGATGAAATTTACAGTGTATAAATGATGCACACGATGACAATGTTGAATTAAAGATCGTTTCTTTAGAGGAACACATTTTAACAAAAAATAATGTATTTTTTATTGGAACAATGTTTATTTATATATATATTTTATTTTACAATGCATTTTTGGATTTTATACTGACACAATCATTACCTTCTCTGCTTGGAAAAAATTGCCTCAGTGGCCTATAATCTGTATCTTCAAAATTTGAATATTTTTAGTAATAGATAATCCGCGGATTATACGCAGGAAATTATAGTAGTTTAATTTCTTGGATTTTGAAACTTTTCGATCTAAACCGGTCATGACCCGCCATAGAAAGTACATGTTTTTTGAGAATTTCAACAAGGAAACGAAAGATCCACCCTCACATTTAAAGTAGAAACTTTTTATTTGCTAATTTTGGTTCCTGGTTTTACGTTCCCTTAACTTTTTTTTATCACTTTTCGCCACTTTTGATATTTCATTTTTAACACTTTCTAACATAGTTGAAAAGGGTTTATGACTTTGTTCATTCTGTCTGTCCGTTCGCACGATAACTTCTGTAAAAATGACTTTATCGAATTGAAATTTTAGTATGTTGTTGAGATGATGTATGGGGCATATGGGAATGTAAATGAATAATATCAACCAATTAGTATTGGATTAAAATTAATCCGGGTTGAAAAAAATTAAATGCATTGAACATTATGAGAATTAATTTTTCAAACATATTTTAAGCGAAGTTAAAATTCACAAATTACTTTGAAAATTTTAAGAAATATTCAAATCATCACATAAAATGTATAAGAAAAATTCAACAAACTACGTCGGGTAGAGTTTCAAATAAAAATTGAAATAATAATTACAACCATGATATATGAAGAGATCACGTGACTCACTGCGAAATAAAACGTGGCTTCCATTTTTTTCGCTGCTACCGTAGATGTTTAAAGATCGTTTAAATATATATGTAGTGTTGCATCCATCATAAAATCGTTTTGTTTTTATGTATTATCTGTGTATCTAAATTCTGTGCAAAGCAAGTACAATATTTTTGATTTTAAAATATCACTAAACTTTGATTATTCCTACAACGAAGTCTAATTTTGATGCTATACTATAGTATACAGAATGCGAACAAATCAAGAGATTGTAAGGTGAGTTGTATAAAAATTGGTGAATTTTTTCACGCAAAATTATTTAGCTATGGAGTCTAGAATATAAGTGATATGAATAAAATATTCATTGATTTTACATAGAGAGGCATACGATTTATATCTGCAAAAATCCGTAAGCAGATCAGACTAATGTGTCACAAGGTCGACTCTCATAAGTGTAACGTCTGAAAAAAATGTAAACACCATGTTTATGTCAGCCATTCTCAGCTTGTGGTACCAAGATAACTGGTGGTATGGGGAAATTTGGGGAAAATATTGGGAAAGTATGCATTACAAACATTTTACCATCTTCTAAAGAAAAAGAGAAACTCATTGGTATTTCATGCGGCAGAAATTTAATGGTTGATTTTAAAGATAACTTTTTAGTCAACTTTCGGATTAAACAAAAGAAAGATTTTTAAACATTTCAGAAAGAGCAATTATATTTCTAGTGTCATTTTGTTTGACGTACTTATGTGAAGCATAATTTCCTTTAATGATGCACTTAAAAAGCAAATGTAGAACAAAAGGCGGCTTATTTACGTTTAAAATTAAGTAAAATAAAACCAGATATAATGAAGCCGATTTATGCCAAACAGACGCAAATATATCATTAAATCATTTTGTTAATTATATTTTTAATCAATAATTCAATTGTAAATCCTACTATTAATCGTATTTGCTAATATTTATCATTTTGTTTATATTTTTATTTCAAACGAAATAAAAAAATATGTGACAATCTTAATTGAGTCTTTACTTCCTGTTTGTATACAAGACATACTGTTGCTGGTGGTACTGAAATTTTAAATTTTGGTTTTGGTGGTACCCATTTATGAAAAGTTTGAGAATCCGCTTTCTAGGTAGATCCAATATCTGCCGAGATATGTGGTAATTTGAGTGTCTTCTGCCTTTGCAGATGTTGCAAGGATTCGTGATATCTACAGTCAGGTGAAAAGGGAAATTGAAGAAGGAGTTTATTAGTGTTCGGTGGTTCTTTTGCAATGCAGTTATTTTGCGGTTTTGCCGCGTGATTTAACCACCTGCTTTCGAAACACAGGGTTTCCTTTTCTTTGTCACTTTGAATGTTATGGTAATTTTATTTTCTTTCCCTACATATGTAACGCAATATATAGGGGCTGTATTTTGACGAATGCGAAAATTCGAATTTGAGTTATTGACCAATTTTAACGTTTCATTCAGCAGCAAAATTTTTTTCTAATGAAGATGAATTTATGGATAATAATTATTTTGTTAAACGCTTTTAAATGAACCCGAAAATCTGATGCCAGCACCGCAAGGTTTTCTCTGCAGATACATTCTACATGTTTCATCACATAATTTGTAATGCATTAATTTTAGTTTAATAATAATATACACTGAATTAATTAACTGAAGGGGTGATTGTGTTAATTAGCTGGAGATATGTCAAGATTAACTCAAGTAGCCTTTTTAGTAGCCTTTTTGTTTTCAAAATTTTACAAGAAACATTTTGAAAATACGATATTGTGGGTCCAAGTGATTACAATAATTGTGTGTTACCCTTCATTTTAGTTGGCTTGAAAAATCTTTCGAATGATACTATATTTGACAGTGTACTCCTCGAATGACGTCACGGAGGCAAATGACGTCACGAACAAAAAAAAATTGCACGGTGGCTATTTTCTCTAAGTATCTTTTCTAAGTCTCGTGATAATTAAGCCATAAATAAACCCTTATGTGCATGTTGATGTCAAATTCTGTTCTATGTTGCTGCCATGTTAAAAAAAGAATAAAATTTTGAATAAATTTCGAAGCTTTCGCTTGAATTAAAAAAAATACTATCTCGTTCTAGATTTTTTATAGCAAAGCGGGATATAAAATTTCGTGAAAATCCATTAATATTACTGGCCGCTATCGTGTGCACAAGAAATAGACCACAGACATACAGACATACAGACATCACTCCAAAAATAGCGGAAACGTATTCAAGAGGTCTTAAAACACATATTGACATCAAAATCTCGAATTCGAAAATTCTCGCGAATACAATACGTTCTCTATATTATATTACATAGTATGAGAAGGTAAAAATGGATTCTAAATTTTATTATGCCTGCTTTCTAAGAGGGGAATACAAAGGTTTTGAAGGAAGAGAACTCACATTTTCTAGACAAACCAACGTTGCCTTCTGTTTGAAATCTGCGTATCATCCGCCTGTTTCATCCCTGACTGACATTGGTTCTCTCAATTGTCCTTGCGCGACTGACCTTCTGGCACATATCGATCAGATGGAGGACCCCGATTGGAACCTCTCCTTTTCATTGAGCAAAATAGTGGGAGAACAGCTGCTTTTCTGCCTGTTTCTTGCCATTTTCGACCAAAAAGTGCATCAATATGTAATTTTCAATTGATGGCATCAACTTATATGACACATTTATTATAGACTGTTAAACTCCACACTACTTTATCGTGAATTTTACATGCAATATTGCTTAGGTTTACTTCTAATGAGCATAAAAACACAAAATTACATTGTTTATTAGTTTTTTTTTATTGCAAGATTTTCTTTTAAGATATTATGTACAAATTCTTTCATTTCTTTTTTCTAGTTGGTGATAGATCTGTGACACCAAAAAAGTGAATAAATTTTGCTGATATATTAGCCGCAGTAAAGCAGAAAATAAGAATTCTTACTTGTACTAATATATTTATAATTGGAAACTTATCTATACTTATAATTGAAAAAAAAAAACCTCGTCACAAACAGGACTTGTATACGGAACAGGCAACCAATCAGGGATATTTTCAATATCACACAGACACACACACACACACACACACACACACACACACACACACACACACACACATATATATATATATATATGTATATATATATATATATATATATATATATATATATATATATATATATATGTATATATATATATATATATATATATATATATATATATGTGTGTGTGTGTGTGTGTGTGTATGTGTTTCACATGCAAAGTTCGTCAAAGTACGTGATCATATTATTTCTTGAATGCAAATGCGCATTGTCTCTAACGGAGGTATTTTAAACAGGTTCTACACTAGATTTTTGTTCACGTAAATGCCTTTTTGTGTTATCGCACCTGAATAGGACAGCAATTCTTCAATAACCATATTGTGTCAAATAAATGCCTTCTATAACAGTTTTATTTTCGATATCAACTCATTAGAGAATGCGCTTAACTTTGTATTTGGCCTTTTCCATCTATCTCGTTGAGTTACCAAGTTTTATATCCTAAATTTTTAAATTCTATGCTAGGGATGCTAAAATAACTTTTATTCTATGGGGTATGGTGCATTTACTATATATAGACCTAACATGTGCATTCAAGGACCTTTGCTTACAGAGTTATTGGGGTGCTTAAGGACTTTGCAAGGAGCTCTGCATACTACTTACTACTCTTTATACCCATGGCTTATTTCGAATAATAATTTTCATGGTTAGACAATGCTTTCACAATTGTTCTGGAAATTATTGTTTTCACACATCAGAAGAAAAACCTATGAAAATCATATATATCAAAACCATACCTATTTATATTATAATCGTGCGAATTACAAAATATTCTATCTAGTTCTAGTATTTTACATAATGCATGCACACATAAAGCTCTTTTATTTGCTCATCATGTACACGATTTTCTCTCTCTCTCTCTCTCTCTCTCTCTCTCTCTCTCTCACACACACACACGCACACACACTAGCCAGTGAAAACTTGCCAGTGAATATATAAATTTATTTTAAAGTAAAATACATCATTTACAGAAAATGAATATTAGTTCAACGCTCTATGCAATTTTATTGGTGTGCCTTTGGCGTTAAATATTACTATGTAATATCCAAATATTGTTGTCAAATATTGCTATATAATATCCAAATATTGTTGTCAAATATTGCTAAATAAAACCAAATATTTCCATAATAAGAAATACAGATGTGTAGCTTACAATAGTGAGAGTATAGATGATATAAAAAAAGTAGGAGGATTTTACAAATCTGTGGAAAGAGATTTAGAGAAATGTTTATCATGGAGAATAAATTTCGTGCCAATAGAATAAAACAAATGTTCAGAGAATAAATGTTTGCCAACAGATTAAATACATTTTGAAGAATAAAATTTTGCTAATAGAATAAATATATTCCTCTACTGCGAGGGTTGAATTATTTATTTTTTTATCTATATGTTTTTACTTTTGTTTATCCAATCCAAATGTTTTTTTCTGAAAATTTTGCTCCTCAGATGTCTTCGGATAATTAACTATTCTGTGCGGAAATGATTGAAAATTATCAATGCATGTAAACAAATAGTATTCAATCCAATATCATAACACGTGAATATTTCTTTTAAATTTTTCATAGAGATTCATAATAGCGCATTTTTTTCGATTACTTTGAGAGTTTTATAATGAAATTCGAAATTTATTCATTATGCCGACCGCGATATCGATTTCTATTAATGTACAAAACAATTCAACAAATCAGCCAGTCAAACCGTTTCTAGGGTGTTTCGTTGACTAATCGTTCTCTTCGTTCTAATAAAGAAAAGGCTGTGGTGAGTGTGTTTTTAACACTTTCCAACATAGTTGAAAAGTGTTTATGACTTTGGTCATTCTGACTGTCTGTCTGTCCGTTCATTCGCAAGATAACTGCCGTAAAAATGACTTTATCAAAATGAAATTTTCGTATGTTGTTGAGGCGGTCTGTGGACATATGGGAATCAAAATGAATGGTATCACTCAATTACTTTACCAATTAGCTTCGGATTTAGCCCTGATTGAAAAAATGAAATACATTGAACCCCATGAACCTAATTTTTCAAAAAATTTTCAAGCAATGTTAAAGTTCACAAATTGCTTCGAAAATTTTAGAAAATATTCAAAATATCACGTAAAATGTAGAAAAAAAATTCAGCAAAATATGCTAGATAGTTTTTTAAATAAAAATTGTTTAATAGTGAGAAAAATACATTCAATTAAATTCTGACTCTTGCTATATTCTCCAGAAAGAAAAGAGGTATATTTTATAATAAATATCTTTCCAAGAGTTTAATAACTTTTTTATCATGACCATGAGTAAATTATTTTCAACAATCAAGACCAAGTAGGTCATATAGTACGAAAGATAGAATCGGTACCGTTATAAGTAGAAATGGGCGAATAGCACTTTTCTCGAATTCGATGATTCTAATCAGGCTGAGTAGAGTTAGTTTAAAGAGTTGTTTGTCGCCAATGTTAATTTGGAGCAAATAAGCACTATTCTGTGAAAATGTTAAAATATTATATAAAATGGTTCTGCACTTCTGCTGGACTGTCAAATTGTAGGCTGCAGCAGAAATAATTTTGCCATCTGCAAACTCAACAAGCTTTTCATATAACGAGAAATTTATATATTTTAACATTCTACAATTTCTGAATAAAGTTCTTGCACAAATTAAAAATGTTTAAGTATGATTTTTAAGAAGGAGATGCGTATTGGTATGCATTTAATTGGTATTTCTATTTTTCAAATATTTGTAGAAGTTATTTAAACTTTAAATGTTATTGAATTTCTCTTCTACTCTATATTTAAAACGTGTTTTAATATTTATTAGCTGCGCAGGCTCTTTTTTAGCAATAAAATGATATAGTTCGCTGAGAGGGTACTTCAAATCCGCGTACGATAAATGCTCAATTAATAAAGAAACTGTAGATCATATTTTCAATAGGACAGTTTTTTACCATAAGCAAAAGAGGCAAATGCCGGGCTTCCTTAATTATTAAGAAGCCTATTTTACTTATCATTTCAATTTATTTTTAAAATAGCTTTTATCTGCTGGAGCGAATTACCATTAGAGGGAGAATTCGAAAATTCCACCCGTTAGGTTCTGTCCTGAGATCAATACTATAAGTATACAAAGATTCAGTTTTGTAGGTCACGGGGATACTTCTGTAGAGCACGGAAAGACAAATACACGTTTGGCAATTAATATATAGATTCTCCGCACCTGGAGGGGGGAGTCGTAATTCGGCCCCATTAGTTGTGCCTTATGGTTGATAATATAAGTGTGCAAAAATTTAGTCGAAGTCACCGTGTTGCTTTATAGCGGGATGAGTGGGTTTGGGAAGACAAAAACATGTTGCAGAATTATTATATAGTTATATAGACATCCTTTCCAAGTAACATATCAGTTGGCATAAAAATATTCTATATTTGTGCCATTTAAAAAACACATTTTTAACACTTTCCAACACAGTTGAAAAGTGTTTATGAATTTGGTCGTTCTGTCTGTCCGATCACACGATAACTGCCGTGAAAATGACTTTATCAAAATAAAATTTTAGTATGTCGTTGAGAGGGTCTGTGGGACATATGGGAATGACAATGGATGGAATGAATAATATCTCCCTAATTAGTTTGGGATTTAAACCCTGTTGAAAAAATGAAATGCCTTGAACCCCATGGGGCTTAATTTTCCAATCATTTTTAAAGTAAAGTTAAAATTCACAATTTACTTCGGAAATTTTAGAAAATATTTAAATTATCACATAAAATGTATTAAAGAATTTTCAATAAAATATGTTGGGTAGTTTTTTAAATAAAAACTGAAATAATAATTACACTCATGATATATGAAGAGATCACGTGTCTAATTGCAAAATAAAATATGGCATTCATTTTTTTCCGCTGCGTAAAGATTGTGATGTTTAAAGATCGTTTAAATTTATATTTAGTGTCGTATCCGTCAGAAAACCGCTTTATGTTTGCGTATTATCTGTGTATCTAAATTCTACACCAACGCAATTACAATATTTTTGATTTTAAATTATGAAGTATTTATTAGCACTTTACAACAAAATTGAAAAGTGTTTATGACTTTGTTCATTCTGTTTGTTTGCCTGTCTGTCTGTCCGTTAGCACGTTAACTGCCGTAAAAATGACTTAATCAAAATGAAATTTTAGTATGTTGTTCAGACGGTCTGTAGGACCTATGGGAATATAAATGAATAATATCACCCAATTAGTTTTTGGATTGAACCCGGGTTGAAAAAATGAAATACATTGAACCCTATGCGACTTAATTTTTTAAACATTTTTTAAGCAAATTTAAAATTCACAAATTACTTCGAAAATTTTAGGTAATATTCAAATTGTTCCATAAAATATATAAAAAAAAATTCAGCGGAATATATTCAGTAGTTTTTAAATGAAAATTAAAATAATAATTACACCTCTTATATGAAGCGATCACGTGACCATGATATGAAAAGATCAAGTGACCCACTTCAAAATGATATATGGCATCCATCTTGTCTCAAAATCGTGATTTTTTAAAGTTCTTTTTAATTCATATTGAGTGTTGTATCCATCCTAAAACTACTTTATTTCTGCTTAAATTCTGTGCATCTACATACTAAAACAACACAATGACAATATATTTGAGTTTAAATTCTCATTCAAATTTGATTATTTCTACAATTAAGCCTATTTTTCACTTATGTAAAATGTAAACAGCAAAATATGTAGGAAGAGTTTTATTAGAATTGCTGTATTTCTTTAACACAAAATTATTCAGCTCATGGAGTCTGCATAGCTGATATGAATGAAATATTTATTGATTTTACAAAGAGAGGGACGATTTTTTTCGATGAAGTTTTAAGCATAGAGTTTAATTACTTGTAGCTCCATGGTCTTTATGTTTAAACAAAATAAATTATTATAGTATTGTGATGAATTAAATGAATGGGACATTGTTCATGAATGAAATGCTGCTTTTATTGAGCGAGCCAGGCGTGTTATTTTTTCTATGACGTCATTTGAATGAATTTCAGTTGCTTTCGATGGAATTTTCAAATATAATAAATTATTGTAGTATTATGATAATTCTAAAATTATTACCTAGGATTGTATCGCATTTTAGAGATGTTTAAACCAGGCAATTTATGTTTCAATGCCGTCATTTGAATGAAGTTCATTTTGTTCGATGAAGGTTTAAGGTTTCAAATATAATATATTAATGTAGTATTGTGATAAGTCTTAAAATATTACCGAGGAATGTATTGCATTTTAAAGAGGTTTAAATAAAATTGCATTGAAGTTGGAAAGTGTTTCATAATCAATGCTTTAAGCATGATTGATCTTTCTTGTTGATTTTATATAGAGAGGCAGACGATTTATATTTTAATGACGTTATTTGAATAAATTGTATGGAGTTAGAAAGGAGATAAAACACCTATGAAAGAAACGCTTAAAAATGCCTTAATACTTTGATAATTATATCTAGGTATCGCTAGTGTTAGCGAAGTAGCTGCTATTACAAATTGATATAACAAAAAGCCGTAGTATGCGTATATGCATTTTTGATTACTTTTAAATTAAGGTATTAGCGCTGAATTTATCATAATTTAGACATGCTCCATAATTATGAGCATAATTAACCAGTATTTTTTCATAGTTGTAGGCTACAGTATAGAATCTATGGATAAAATAAATTGAAAGGAAAAATAATTTTGAATATGTAGGAATATTCTTTATTGCTTCAGTTCTAACTTGCATTACGCTAATTATTTATTTTTACAAAATTGACAAGTTTAAAAAATATTTCAAGCCTTTCGCCATAGAAATTCATGCAATGCAGGACTACTTATCTTATTCCAGCGCTACCTGAGTTATTGTCTCACACGATATTGACGTTTTCTTAAAGTGAAGTTTTAACTCCTTACATTTATCGTCATGGTTACTAGCATTGTCTTTTTTGATGAAGTGTTAAGTTTTCAAATATAATAAACTACTGTAGTACTGTGATAATTTAAAACATATTAGCGCTGAATTTATCACAATTTAGACATGCTTAAATAAAATTACATTTCAGTTGGAAAGTGTTTTCTAATCAATGCTTTATGCATGATTGATCTTTCTTGTTGTATTTTGTCAGTCAATTTTTTGTGTTCATTTTGTGTTCAATTGTGTTCATTTTAAAGTTTAAACTATATCGTAACATATGAAATCCTAAATCTCAAAGATAAGCCCAAAATGATTCCAAAATGATTTTTTTAAAATATATCGGCTGAATTATTTAAATGACATCCCTTTGGCGCATATTTGACAATGAAGAAAACTTTTGTACATTTAATGCTTTTTACTTCCTCAGCAATACATGGAAAGTATTGAAACTCGAGTTTTTAACGAATTTACATGTTTTAGGACCTCTAGAAGACGAAAGTATCTTTTTTAGCTTAGCGTCTGTGTGTGTATCCAGCTATTTGTCTGTGCAATGTATATGTAACTACTCTAGCTGAAAACCTATTGACCAAATTTTAACTAATTGACCAAATTTCACAAGATTTGGTAGGCAAGTCCCCCGTGGGTTACCCTGGTGCTGATTAGATTTCTGTACGATTCGCAAAAAACCTGTTTTTTTTCTTTTGCGAAATGGCCCGTAAAAATCGTATGTTAATTCTAGCTGAGAAACTACCAGACCAAATTTTACGAGATTTGGTAGATAAGCCGCTTGTGGGTTACCCTGGTGCGGATAAGATTTTCACATGATTCGGGAACAAAAACCCTGTCTTTTCTTTCGGAATGGTCAGCAAAAATCGTTAAATAAAAGACTACGTATGCTTAACTATCAATTAAATGCTTGTTTTATACGTAATTTTTGACGTCAAAAATAATAATACTAACCCCATAACTCTAGGTCTAATCGTTCTCGAGATATTTTTTTTTTTTTTTTTGCATTTTTAAGCACGTCGACTTTGAAAATTCGTCGTTTTGCCAAATGTAAAAGGAAATGGAATTTAAACTACGAATTTAGTGCAATTTCAGGTAATTATTTATGTTATTTTGTGCAAATAAACTCAATTTGATGAACTGTGAAAAAAGGAAAGAGGAAATGATTTTGTGTCTGCAGGGAAAGTCATGTGCTGCCCACATCAGATTTTTTTTACATTTCCAATCATGCATAGAATATATATAGAGGATGTATTGTAATGGGGTCAAAAGTTAGAATTGAATGTACAATAGATTTCTACGCGTTGGGCATACTAGAACACGAATAAACGTTTTTGACATAATGCCTGTGTGTGTTTCTGTATGTTTGCATGTCTGTGCAATGTATGCACTCATACTATCCAAAATATGGATGTTTGAAAATGTAGAAAATGGTGTTATCCTATCTTTTGGGAGTTTACCACATGCTGTGTATGAATATGCATATATTTCCCTTTTTATATAATCAGTATGATCTTCTTTGCGGCATACTAAGGCTTTTGCGTAAATCAGTAATGAAACAGCAATATCTATAGTTGATACAGATAACGATCTGCTTACGAATACTATTTTTGATGTCATCAATGCTATATTCCTAACCTGATCTTAACATGTTTTTAAAACGTGACCGGAAATTTGAAAGAAAGTGCCGCATCATCCCTAACTTACATGCTAAAGAAGATCCGATTTTAAATATTTGATTTCGTTCCTACCTTATTTGCCGTTACAACTCACATGTTAAACTCCACTCAACCTGGTTATTCTTTTTCTTCCGCGTACCTGTGGATTCACAGATTACCACATCAGTGGTTTTCACCTTCTGCATTCAATTTTTTCTTGGGGGTTTTTGTATGAAATTTTATTCCCCCACCAAAAAAAAATTGTTTTTCGACCGTCAGGGTGGAAGACTCTAAACTTAGGGCAAGTGTTCTCGAATTAATGGAAGGACAGGCAGCACCTGTGATGCGACAACGGAACTACTGTTTGGAAAAAAATAGAACCTTTCAACTTCCATAGTAGACACCGCTATGGGAAATGTCAATGAACTTTTTTGTCGCATTCTTCTTAACGGAATTAGATCTCGAATTTTTTATAGGTTCTCCCACTTGAAGAAGCAGGTATTCTTCTAAGGTGGACGAACTATAGAACTTCGAAAAAAATCGCTCCATTCCTTTTTTTAGCAACGGCTGGGGTCCTGAGATTTTATCGGGGGGCCTTTTCTTTATGCAGATGATCTTTATTTTACTTTTTTCCTTCGAAATGAAAATAATAACTGCCGATGAATAAAAAATCTTTCTTCCCAAGCAAGAGCCTTTCGTGGGAACGCGGGTCTTAAAAAAGTTTGCTCCTTATTGTTGGTGATCGAACTCTGACCCTACAAGTCTCCTTCCCCCTCCGCCACCTGAGAGTAGGGATGGAAAAAGTAGGCCCTTTTCAATGGATCCGATCACAAGTGGCGAGCGAATCCAGTAAAAAATCTTCGTTCAAGGTCTTCAGAGGAGATCTAGCGCCAAATATCACTTTTTGTGCCAATGGAATATCGCCAAAGTGATCCACATCCCCGAAAACGAAAGAGAGGTGAGTGATCTTTATATTCATTAACATTTAAACAGTACACACACACACACATACATACATGCATAAACAATATATATATATATATATATATATTATGTCAGTTAGCTTACCATTAACATACATATGTATATATATATATATATACATATGTATGTTAATGGTAAGCTAACTGACTGAATATTCAATTTTATAAAAGTAATTTTCCATGACAACTTTGTCATTAAAATTAGCGGAAATAACACAAATTATTCTGAATGTAAAACCAAACAAGAAAGATCAGTCATGCATAAAGCGCATTGATTATGAAACACTTTCCAACTTCAATGCAATTATATTTAAACATCTCTAAAATGCGATACATTCCTCGATTTTTAAAACGATCACAATACTACATTAATTTATTATATTTGAAACCTTAAACCTTCATCGAAAAAAATTAACTTCATTCAAATGACGGCATTGAAATATAAATTGCCTGGTTTAAACATCTCTAAAATGCGATACATTCCTCTGTAATATTTTTAAAATTATCATAAAACTACAATAATTTATTATATGTGAAAACTTCATCGAAAACAAATGAACTTCATTCAAATGACGTCATCGAAATATAAATCGCCTAGTTCTCTCTATAAAAGCAGCATTTCGTTCATAAACTTTTTCCATTTCTTTCATTCATCACAATACTATTATAGTTTATTTTATTTAAAAATTTAAAACCATGGAGGAACAAGTAATTGAATTCTATGCTTAAAACTTCATCGAAAAAATCGCCTTCTTCTCTGTGTAAAATCAATGAATATTTCATTCATATCAGCTATATTGTAGACTCCATTTTGCGTTAAAAAATGCAGCAATTCTTATACAACTCATTCTACATATTTTGGTGTTTACGTTCTCCATAAGTGAAAATTAGGCCTTGTTGTAGAAATAATCAAAGTTTGATGATCATTTAAACTCAAATATATTGTAATTGAGTTGTTTCAGTATGTAGATGCGCAGAATTTAAGCAAAAATAAAGCGATTTTAGGACGGATACAACATTAAATATGAATTAAAAAGAATTTTAAAAATCACTATTTTGACACAAGACGGATGCCATATTTTATTTTGAAGTGGGTCACGTGATCTCTTCATATAATGGTCACATGATCTCTTCTTATAAAGGGTGTAATTCTTATTTTAATTTTATTTAAATAATTACTGAATATATTTTGCTGAATTTTTTTTTATATTTTTTATTTGGCAATTTGAATATTTCCTAAAACTTTCGAAGCAATTTGTGAATTTTAAATTCGCTTAAGATATATTTGAAGAATTAGGTCCCATAGAGTTCATTGTATTTCATTTGCTCAACCCGGGTTCAATCCAAAACTAATTGGGTGATATAATTCATTTATATTCCCATAGGTCCCACAGACCGTCTGGACAACATACTAAAATTTCATTTTGATAAAATCATTTTTACGGCAGTTATCATGCTAACAGACAGACAGACAGACAGAATGAACAAAGTCATAAACACTTTTCAACTATGTTGTAAAGTGTTAAAAAGCAGCTCATACTGTTTTTGCTATTTTTACACTATTTTGTTACAAGAGAAACGCATAAAAATGGTTCTTTAAGCACTGTATAATAAATCAATCTGCTTTTATCTTGATGCACATTATTCTTGCAATTTATTCATTTTCTAAAAGATGACTCAATTATGACAATCTCAGTGATGCATTTGCTTGTAATTAGTGAGTAAAATTCAGTGTTACCGAAATAATCATCTAGGTAAATAATTACGAAGACATTGCGGTGTAGAAAATAAGTATAAAAAGTCAAAAAAGCTTGAGCGAAAATGTCTAATGAGTAATTCAGTGATTTTAGCTTTTAGTGCTTCGTGCTAAATGATGTAGAAATGAATATGGTTATTTGGAAAGATAGAAATAAATTCCTTTTTTTATTGCCCACTAGATTTGTCAAATCTCACTTGAAATAGTAATAGTTCTTTGTAACTAAAAGTCTCAAAAGAAAATTTATCTTCCAAAAAAGAAACAAAAGTAAAGTCTAAATTATTTTCAGAAAAAATGTGGAAAATTTGGGAAAAAAAAACAAGATCAATCATGCTTAAAGCATTGATTATGAAACACTTTCCAACTTCAATGCAATTTTATTTAAACATCTCTAAAATGCAATACATTCATCGGTAATATTTTAAAACTTACATTAATTTATTATATTTGAAAACTTATCACAATACTTCATTAATTTATTATATTTGAAAACTTAAATTTTCATCGAAAAAAATGAACTTCATTCAAATGACGGCATTGAAAAAATAAGATGCCTGGCTCTCTCTATAAAAGCAGCATTTCATTCATTAACAATTTCCCATTCATGTCATTCATCACAATACTATAATAATTTATTTTATTTAAAGATTAAGACCATGGAGCCACAGGTAATTAAACTCTATGCTTAAAACTTCATCGAAAAAATCGTCCTTCTCTTTGTAAAATCAATGAATATTTCATTCATATCAGCTATGCAGACAGACTCCATGAGCTAAATAATTTTGTGTTAAAGAAATACAGCAATTCTAATACAACTCATTCTACATATTTTGCTGTTTACATTTTGCATAAGTGAAAAATAGGCTTCGTTGAAGAAATAATCAAATTTGGATGAGCATGTAAACTCAAATATATTGTAATTGCGTTGTTTCAGTATGTAGATGCACAGAACTTAAGCAAAAATAAAGTGGTTTTAGGACGGGTGCAACACTCAATATGAATTAAAAAGAACTTTAAAAATCACGATTTTGAGACAAGATGGATGCCATATATCATTTTGAAGTGGGTCACGTGATTTTTTCATATCATGTTCACGTGATCGCTTTATATAAGAGGTGTAATTATTATTTTAATTTTAATTTAAAAAGCTACTGAATATATTTTGCTGATTTTTTTTACATATTTTATGGAACAATTTGAAAATTACCTAAAATTTTCGAAGCAATTTGTGAATTTTAAATCCGCTTAAAAAATGTTTGAAAAATTAGGTCCCATAGGGCACAATGTATTTCATTTTTTCAATCCGGGTTCAATCCAAAACTAATTGGGTGATAATATTCATTTATATTCCCATAGGTCCTACAGACCGTCTGAACAACATACTAAAATTTCATTTTGATTAAGTCATTTTTACGGCAGTTATCCTGCTAACGGACAGACAGACAGTCAGACAGACAGACAGATAGAATGAACAAAGTCATAAACACTTTTCAACTTTGTTGTAAAGTGTTAAAAACAACCACCGCTGACAAACACCATTTAAATTTTTTCTTTCGAAGCTAGCGCCGGTCCTATAGTATCAAATGATTTGCAAGTTTTCGTGATGGTTTCAAATGTTGGCCATGTGTCACCTCCTATTTTGTTTATAATAGGACTACAATTTTTGTTTTTAACACTTTACAACAAAGTTGAAAAGTGTTTATGACTTTGTTCATTCTGTCTGTCTGTCTGTCTGTCTGTCTGTCTGTCTGTCTGTCTGTCCGTTAGCACGATAACTGCCGTAAAAATGACTTAATCAAAATGAAATTTTAGTATGTTGTTCAGACGGTCTATAGGACCTATGGGAATATAAATGAATAATATCACCCAATTAGTTTTGGATTGAACCCGGGTTGAAAAAATGGAATACATTGAGTCCTATGGGACCTAATTTTACAAGCATTTTTTAAGCGGATTTAAAATTCACAAATTGCTTCGAAAATTTTAGGCAATATTCAAATTGTTCCATAAAATATATAAAAAAAAAATTCAGCGAAATATATTCAGTAGTTTTTTAAATAAAAATTAAAATAATAATAACACCTCTTATATGAAGCGATCACGTGTCCATGATATGAAACGATCACATGACCCACTTCAAAATGATATATGGCATCCATCTTGTGTCAAAATCGTGATTTTTAAAGTTCTTTTTAATTCATATTGAGTGTTGTATCCGTCCTAAAACTACTTTATTTTTGCCTAAATTATGTGCATCTACATACTAAAACAACGCAATGACAATATATTTCAGTTTAAATGCTCATCCAAATATGATTATTTCTACTATTAAGCCTATTTTTCACCTATGTAAAATGTAAACAGCAAAATATATAGAATGAGTTGTATTAGAATCGCTGTAATTCTTTAACACAAAATAATTTAGTCCATGGAGTCTGCTTAGCTGATATGAATGAAATATTCATTGATATTAGAAAGGGAAGGACGATATTTTTCGCTGAAGTTTTACGCATAGAAATTACTTACTTGTAGCTCAATGGTCTTAATTTTTAAATAAAATAAATTATTATAGTATTTTGATGAATGACATGAATGGGGGAATTAATTATGAATGAAATGTTGCTTTTATAGAGAGAGCCAGGCGTGTTATTTTTTTATGACGTCATTTGAATGAATTTCAGTTGTTTTCGAAGAAGTTTTCAAATATAATAAATTATCGTAGTATTACGATAATTCTAAAATTATTACCGAGAAATGTATCACATTTTAGAGATATTTAAACCAGGCAATTTATACTTTAATGCCGTCATTTGAATGAAGTTAATTTTTTTCGATGAAGGTTTAAGTTTTCAAATATAATAAATTAATGTAGTATTCTGATAAGTTTTAAAATATTATCGAGGAATGTATTGCATTTTAGACATGTTTAAATAAAATTGCATTGAAGTTGGAAAGTGTTTCATAATCAATGCTTTAAGCATGATTGATCTTTCTTGTTTATTTAATATTGAAGTGAAAATTTTATTTTTTGTTATAGCCAATCATCTAATTATCCTAAATTTTTAATATTTACGTCATCAGAAAACTCACGTAATTTTCTTTTTAATACAGGTTGTTTGGTATGTGTCAATTAATGTCTACGCGTCTTTAAATTAAATTTAAACCCACGCGTGGCCCATATCAAAGAAATGAAAAATTCTCTATTAAGCGATTAATCTTAAACTATTTAATATTTTTCTTCGTAAACAAGAAAAAAAAACTGTTAATATTATAATCTTTGCAGATTTTAACTCGCTTTATTTCACAGTTGTATGCTTAATAGTGGCTTTGAAATTAAATATTAACTTTTCACCTCTCTCTGAAATTCGCAGATCGTCCCAAATTGAAGAACCGCAAGGAAATTTACTTTTCGACTATGAGCGTAACGTTGTTGATCTTCGATTGTTAAGGGAATAGAGGCTTGATATGAATAAAATTAAAAATCTGTCTGTATGTTTGTCTGTTTGTGTGTGTGTGTGAATATCTCAAGAGAACGGATGCACCGAATTTGATGAAATTTTTGGGGTAGGCTCAGAATAGCCCCACTTAAAATATAGCCTATGTTTCGAGTTTCTAGAACCTGGGACTATCGAAATACTAAAAAAAAATCGCACAATTAAACTGCCTACAGAAATAATATTATACAAACGATATTTTTCTGCAACTTTATATGAAGGAAAGCATATCATGCTGGTAAGCAACGGAATTAGACCCAATGAGTTTATACCACAGACGATTTTTATTAAATCTTTTAAGATTTAAATAATAAAAAAGTGTATATAAATGAATTTTTACTTTCCTTATATACATAATGTATAAGGAAAGTATTGTGACGGCGTCGAAAATTCGAATTCGAGTTTTTGACGGGAGAGCACGTTTCAAGCAACCCTGATCACGAATCAAACATTTTTGAGGTGATGTCTGTGTGTGTGAGAAAGTATGTGTGTGTGTGTGTGTGTGTGTGTTAGTGAGTCTTTGGAGACGATAACTGACGAACGAATGGACCGATTCGAACGAAATTTGGTACAAAAATCACAATCCGTAAACACTGGAAGCCTATTGTTTTATATGCAATCGAATGTTCAGAGCCCCCCTAAATTTTCGAATGAAATTTTGAAAAAATCGTCAAAAAATAAAAACTGCTAATAAAGTTACGCAAATAGACATTTCTTATGTAATTTTTCATTAGAAAACGATTGGCATAAATTTCAGAACGCTAACATGAACCGTTCTCGAGATATTGCACATTTTTCAAAAAAATTATCAAAAAGTCATATAAAATAAAAAATAAAAATATTTCCTATTGAGAAACATGTTCACTTTTCATATGTAATATCATGCGATAAATTTGGTGACATCATTCTCGTGGATCTAGCTCGTTCCATTCATGAAAAGATACTTTAAGTAATATTTTTGTATTTGAATGCCAATAGTCATTTATCTGCTGTAAGAATAACTTATTTCTTCGTTCATAACGCTTGGCGAGATTTTGGCGACGAATTTGGCGGAATGTCGCCAACTTGGCGACATTTTTAATTGTTGCCAAATTAACAAAAATCTCGCCAAATTGATAAAAATGACGCTAAAGTAATGAAAATGACGTCTAATTGAAGAAAATTCAATATCATGGAAAGAATATAAGTACCTACTATAAGAATAACTTTTTTTTAGCTGTAAAAGTAGTAAATTCATTGCATTATATAAGGAAAGTCATGTGTTGCCCACATCAGATTTTTTTTATCAGAATTGCATTTTTGACTAGATTATATCCATTATGGCCTTTGGGTTTAAAGATTACGGTGGTTAGTGATATTTTAAAATTCTTACGTCATCTATTTTACTTTGGTGAAAGATTTTTCAAACCCATATATACGGGTATATCTACCAATACGCTGGTATAATCTTTTAATCTACGAAAATATAAGTAGTAAGGGTATATCTTCTAATCCACGAAAATATAAGTAGTACGGGTATATATTCTAATACAATTTTAGAGTTTTTATTTCGGCATATATTGATTCAATTTCATATTTTCTGTAAATTTACTTACAAACGGAATCAGGTTTTTTATACTTTTCTACTTTTCAATCTACTTACAAATCTACTACAAAAATCTTTCTACTTACAAATCTACTTTTATGGAGATAATTTTGTACAGTCAGAACAGATATTCTTAGACTTCATTTTAGGAGCATTAATTTAAATATTTTAATAGAATGTTTTGAATGACAATGTCATTTAGAATGCTATAGGAATTTGCACGTGATTGTGAATTTTAAGTTTCTTTATATTGTATATCCCGTAAGAAGAACTGTACTTTTATATAACTAACCATATGGCTTGAGTGTCCACCTCTTTTGTTATCTTCTATTGGCACTGCACTGAAATGTTATATCATGTGGCAACTAATAAGCATACAAAGTTCTTAGAAAAGTCTTTAAGTATGCTGATAACTTTGTAAGGAAAGATACATGAGAGTACACGTTAGGTCAATATATTGGAAATCGACCATGCCCGATAGAATAAAAGTAATTGCAGTTCTCCTATTGGAGAATTTGAGAAGTTAATATAACGAACTCGGCAATAAAACGATATAGGCGAAAAATGCCAATTACGAAGTTGAAGAGCAATGCCTAGTTAGTAGAAATCAATATCAATACGCACGAAACGCGTATATGGATGGTAATAAATACCTATGCCACTGATTGGACGAGTAGCACGTCATCAGGAGTCGTGAAGAGTACGCCAATTTCCTTGTCCCGTTACGTGCTACATTTTATCTCGCTGATGTGCACCATGTCACTGGTATTATCTGCATACGTATGTAAATCGTCAACGTTTAATGTAGATGTGGATAGAAGAAAGATGTGAATGCAGAAGCAAATGTCGAAATATGTAAATAGTTTAGCCATAAAACAATATTTTGTCAAAATCGTGAGCTGTTCGTAATCTCCAAAACCTCTAAAACGATTTGGACTCAATTTGCATGGTATACTGCGTTTATTAAGTAGATGTGAACGCAGAAATGAAATAAAACAAATGTATATAGTTTAGCTATATAAAAGAGAGTTTAGTATTTTCATAAACAATAAAGACATAGGCAATACTCTGAAGATTAGCTACTGTTTGTTGTCTTTCATTATGTTGTTATACTACAAGATCACGCTGTGACAAACTGTTCACGACATATCATTCTAAAACTTTTAAAAACTATTCACAGACACATCTCGAGCAAAAATCGAAGTTTATATATTTATACTTTTGTTCACTCCTTATCTTGAATAGGAGTCGTCTATGAGATTCAGACGTTGCATGTCCACTTGATACTCTTTGAAAGTCTTGGAATTGCTCCGACCATTTTGTTACTTTCCCTACAATACACATGGGGATGTATCGGGAAAGTCTTAGAATTGCCTTAACCATTTTGTTATTTTCCTTACAATACATGGGGATGTATAGGGAAAGTCTTGGAATTGGCCCTACCATTTGGTTACTTTCCCTACAATACATGGGGATGTATCGGGAAAATCTTGGAATTGCCCCAACCATTTTGTTAATTCCCCACAATTCATGGGGATGTATAGGGAAAGTCTTGGACTTGTCCCAACCATTTTGTTACTTTCCCTACAATACATGGGAATGTATCGGGAAAGTCTTGGAATTGCCTCGACCATTTTGTTATTTTTCTTACAATACATGGGGATGTATAGGGAAAGTCTTGGAATCGTGTCGAAAAGCAGAATTCGAGCTTTCGAGGGATCTATCTATATGTTTCAAGCACTTTAGAACACGGAAAAACTATTTTAACGTGGTGGTACTTGTAAATTACATTGGTAGGTAAGTTACTTGTAAAAATTACCCTAGTATTACCCTAGTGCTACCTAGTATTATCCTAATGCTGATTAGATTTTGAAAAATATTTGAAAAAAATAGAATTATTTATTTGGCGAAATACCCCGTAAAACCGTAAAAATCCTTATAATTCTAGGACGAACAAGATGACCTACTCTAGGATGACCTACATTATTCTATAATGAACCATTTTTGAAATATTCAAGTTAATGAATGTGTCTAATGAAAATATGCCTAATGAAAAAAATAGAGGTATTAAAACTGTAAACCGTATATAATGTCAAATAAGTAACTACGCCAATTTGAGCAATTAAGCTCAATTTAATGGATTATGAATTTGACTCTGCAGGTAAAATCACGTACTGCCTACATCAGAATTTTAAATTTTGTATTCAAGTTTAATATTTCACATACTCTTTAAATCCGGAGATCAAAAATATTTGTGCGTTTAAAAGTGAACAAATCAGGTTTCATTTAGCATTGCCCCAATTATAAATTTACAATTTTCTCGTTGGGCCAACGGCCGTACCGTGCTGAAAACACCGGTTCTCGTTAGATCACCGAAGTCAAGCAGCATCGGGCGCGGTTAGTACTTGGTGGGTGACCACCTCGGAACACCGCGTGCTGTTGGCCATCTCGGGTGCGGTATCCTCGTGGTTTGCGCGCTAGATTTGCACGCTGCCACAAATGCCGCCGTGTTCATGCGGAGTACGATCACGTTAAACATGTGGGTCCGTAAGTCCTTCCGAGAGGTTGGTGGTAGGGGAAGGAGGGTACGGTCCCTGTGGATGCCTCCCTCACTGGGTTCCGGTCTAAATTGGGTGGCACTTCCCGGCCGTCCATACAGTTACCTTACACCTTTCTGGTAGGTCGGACGGTCTGGGTCTCAACAACAACAACAATTTTCTCGTTAAACGCATAATCTGGCAAAATACAGTTGATTATAAGCTGGTTCTACTGTCGTTGTCAGACATAAATTACATATTTTCATTCACGCAATCCTTTCAAATAACAGCCTCAAAACTGGAGCAGGAAGAAAAATATCAACTGGAGGGGTTCACGTCACTTTCACTTTGAGAAGCAAACTCTGAACGGTGTAAAGGAACTGTTGAAGGGCTGAAGCGCTTTCAAACTTAACCCGCATGTATTTTGCCATTGTGACTTTCCCCCTTTCATCGGGGTTGGCATCTTATAGCCGTTTACCTAACTGGTGAAAGGCTATAATTCACTTTCTACATGGTATTGTAGAGTTTGTGTATTTAGAAACCCAACCGGTCATATTGAATATGTTGTATGTTGTGTTAGCAACCAAGACACTGATCTGTCTGAAGTAGGGAGCAAATGCTTTTTATCAGACAAGGCGTGTATCACCATGCTTGACAGAAGCATTGGTTAGGGATTAAATTAAATTGTTTTATATTAAATATTAACTATTATTAATTAATATTATATTAGATTTGATATTATACTTTGTATTAAAAAGAAATCCTGTGAATATTTGACACTGCATTGTGAATAGACGGCAAAACACATAGTTCTACAATTACACCTATAGATTAATACGAGCCTGTAGATGTGCAAGATGAACTTAAAATTTTGATTAAAGCCTTGATAATTAAATTTTAATTAGTATAAAATTTAGCATTTCCAGTAGGGGCAAAGGTATATTAGGTCGAACCGTTTTTCAACTTCTCTAGGATTGGTTCCTGGCAGAGACGTCACAAATATGGCCGAAGACTGAACAATTATATATTTTATTGTTGATTACTTTGTAGCGTTTCGCAACTGTAATTATCGAGAACAATTGCTATTATTATGCTATTATTAAAGTTGTTACCAATCATATAGTTGATTTTCATAAACAGAGCGTTTCTCAACTATGATTGTCATAAACAATTGCGATGAAAACGTTATTATTAATGCAGTTAGCAATTACATGTTTTATTGTTAACTGTTTAATTGTTATTATAAACATTTAATTAAATTACGAAAACTAATTTTTCATGATCAACAATTAAATGTTTACCTGACCATTAATACAAATCAGATTCGGTTCTTCAGAATTGTAAAATGCCACCAAAGTGAAAATAAACTTATCTCGCACTAGAAATGAAATTCAAGAATGCCCTAGTATTTCCGCTAGGCATTGCACAACTAAATATCTCATAAACGACTGATCGTATATCAATGGTACCAGTTTAAGAAATGATTTAATTTTACATTGTATGCGCATTTTGATCATATGACGCATTTTACTAATTAGTGAAAAATGTAATTTTTTATATCCAATTATACAAATATTTTCTACAGCCTAATTAGACAAATAAAAATGTTCCATTATCATAGAATTTCTATTATCATTGAATTTGTGCTTTGTTTTTCGGCTTGGGCCTCCCTGCCTCCTGCTCAGCGTCTCGGTGTCAGTGCGGACTGGGGGGGGGGGGTGTTCTGGCTTGGAGGTGGCGGCTGTGTCCCGGTGGTGGCGGCCTCGGCCGGTGGTGCTTCTGCCGGTGGTTGCTGGACTGGGGGGCATGTGCTGAGGACGGCAGAATTACGGTCGTGATGATGGTTCATCTTTTTTCCGTGTACCTTCGGGTGGGTCGGGTGTATTTATGATTCATCAGGAATACGAAGACATTTTTTCAAATGTATTTGAAATTATGTTCATAAGTTTTTGAAACATACCTTTCCATCCAAAAATTTTGAAAATCTTCTTGAAAACAGTACTAAAAACAGTATGTTTATAATGTTATATAAAACTTTTCAAAGTTTCAGAAAGTAAAATCTTATTCGTGACCAACTAAGGGAGAGAAAAGAAAAAGCGATGAAGTCGCCAAACATTTCCCCCCGCCCTCTACCTGTCTCGGGGTGCACTGTGCTCCCCGCATCCCTGAATGGAAAGCGTCTATGCAACGGCTTATTTAGTGCTGTTTGTTGACAAAATGTAATTTTTTATGGGTTTTTTAGCCACTCTGAGATTGGACAGGTCACTGAACCTTTGCCTACTGGTGTTACTTTTTTTCGAGGGGGTTGTTTCGTAAGAAATTACAGTGGCCGTTTTTTATTAAGTTCTGTAGAGGATTCGGAATTTCTAGGGGTATTGTTGTAACTAGTCTATGGGTAATATTATAACACAATAAAAACATTGGTATCAATCCCCTTTGTTAAAGAACAAATTATTATACCTGGCGGAACCAGGGAATACATGGATATAGAATGATAGAAATGTATATGATGAAAGCTTCAGATAAAAAAGACCTCTTGGATCACACTTCGAACATTTTCGGAAATATATTCCTCTGTATGCGTCTGCGAGGTGTCGATATACTCGTATTATTATAAAAAAAATTTTGAAATATTTTTTTCGATACTGATTATAATATAAATTGAATTTAACGTATATATTGTAAAATATTTGAGATTTCTTTTGTGATAAGGGCATTTTCTTAAATATCAGTTATTTTAGGAAACACGGCGATTTTTGAATCAATATATTCGTAATAAGATATGTACCAAAGTTGCAAACACAAATATTCTACCTGTATAGGACTGTCTGCGAACTGTAAGTTCCACCTGTGGCTAAACGGTTCACTCTCTTGCACGCTTCAGATCCACAGGAACTAGTTGTGTATGGAGAGTTAGTTCTATGTATGAATAATTGTTCGAATTGTATGATTGACTGTTCGGAATCTACTTAAAACTTTATGTTCTGGTTCTTGGTGTGAAAAAATAAATAAATAAATAAATAAATAAAAATAAATATAAATAAATAAATAAAACAATAAATAAATAAATATACAAAATAAAAATAAAAGTAAAAATCTGATGTGGGCAAAACATGACTTTCCCTGCAGACTTATATTCACGTTCTCTTTATTTCATTAAATTTATTTCACTTTTAATTCAATTTTCGTTCTCATTCGGTAACCGGACTTATTTTCAGAGGTGGCGTAGAGAAAATACGAAAAACTAAAATATCTCGAGAACGGCTAGTCCAAGTGTAATGGGGTTGGTCTTATTCTTTTCGTCGTTAAAAATTACATATTAAACGAGCATTTAATGGGTATATTTGAGTATACCTAGTTCTTTAGTTTAGATTTTAACGATTTTTGCGGGCCATTTTGCAAAAAAAGGCAGGTTATTTTTTTCCGAATCGTACCAAAACCTAATCAGCACCAGGGTAACCCACAAGTGATTCATCTACCGAATTTTGTGAAATTCGGTCCATTAGTTTTTTTAGTTAGAGTGGATACAAGCTTTTGCGGGCCATTTCGCAAAAAAAAGGCGGGTTCTTTTATCCCGAATCGTACCCAAAACTAATCAGCACCAGATTCGCCAACAAGTGACTTACCTACCAAATTTTATGAAATTCGGTCAATTACTTTTTTAGTTAGAGTGGATAAAAATCTGCACAGACAGACACACAGATAGACACACACACAGACGTCACGCTAAAAATAGTTTTTTCGTATTCTAGAGGTCTCGAAACCTGTAGATCCGTCGAAAACTCGAGTTGTGATTTTCGGTATGATTCCAATACTTTCCCTATACATTACCATGTATTGCAGGGAAAGTAAAAAACAGCACAGCTTTAAAATTATCCGATCCACTACAGTTCGACAGCTGTAAGTATTGAAGGAAGTAAATTCTCTTATTAAAATAGTGTAGCAATTCAACTTTGGGAATTCTACCGGGAAGCTGAATTTGTTTTTACAACAAAGCTGGGTGCATGTATATTTTTAACAGTACAGGAGTCTGCAGCACTTTACCCACAGCGAGCATCAACATGCTTTCAATTGATTCATTTTGATAAAGTCATTTTTACGGCAATTATCATGCGAACGGACAGACAGACAGACAGAATGAACAAAGTCATAAACACTTTTCAACTGTGTTGTAAAGTGTTTGAAACTGTATAGTTTTGAAAAATAAGAAGAAAAAAGGGAAACGAGGTAAAATTTAAAGAAAGATTAGAAAATTTCAGGAAACTGGAAAGTATCGAAACTTAATATATCAAATATCAAATATATCAAAACTGATATATCAAAACTGTATAATTAAAAAAAATAAATAAATAAAATAAAAATACTAAAAAATATCGAAATATTTTACTAGGTATCATGCACCAGCGTTACACGCAGCACACATCAAACTTTTCCCGTTCAAAATATGCGAAAGCAGATATGTTACATATCAATCCATAACGAACAGCAGTGTTAAGTTAATCACAATTCCCCCCCCCCCCGCGACAAGTACACAATGAGAAATTTAAGTGAAGTCACCAAGCAAAGTCCGTTTTGCTTTCCTGTATTACTCACAGAAATAAAGCGAAATATAGAAAGAACTATTTCGAATAACAGTAAATTCTCAGAGAAATAAACTAAAACATTCCTTAATTTATTTCTATTACAATATAAACCTTTAAATCAGATTTGACTAAATGAAAATAATCAGGTTTCACCTATGACAAATATAAGAATTTAATTTTAATTGCACTTTAAATAACTAAAAATATCTCATGTCAGCGGAGAATTGAACAACCGATATTTGGTAGATCAGTAGACGCTTTATTCACTACGCTACTGAGAGTATTATCTTTCATTCTGTATTTGAAGTGAGCAGGGTTACAATGCACCAAACAGCATTTGGGGCAACTGCGCTGTATAGTCCTTGCAGAACAAAGATTTTAAGCTGTAACTCTAACCCTAGATTTAACCTTAATCGTTCTCCAAAAGGTATTTCTGTATATATCTTTTTTTTTCTCTCTGGGGGAAATAAGAATAAATTCAGGAAAACTTCTTTTAGCAGGTGACATTTAAAGTGTTCCTATAAGTACTTTTACAAAATTTGACGGAAGCTAGCATTTAAAAAAAAATAAAAATTTAAAACAGAGTTCAAAACTTCTGAAGTGAGTAGCGTCTATGGTCGAGGTAGCCAGTTAAAATCGGAGCATTACATAAAATGTAATCAATTTGTACGCTTATATCTCCAAACCTAATAGATAATTTACTGGCGTGTAACTCAACTCGACTTCCTCATAACAGAATACATTTTTAAGTAGCTTTTTTTTTTCAAATTTTACAAATTTTTTTTAAAAAAATTGGTATTGTCTAAATTGGTATTGGTATTACAATTATAGCGTGATGCCTTTGGATTTAAAGGGCTTGAAAAAAAAATTTCGATTGATACCATATCTGACAATCACTGTCCCGAGGGGTAATTTTCCCCCTGAGAGGTCTTATGACGTCTCAAACAAGCAAAAATTGTATCGCGGCTGTTTTTCATAATAATGATTGAAAATATGAAGTGTCGTGATCATTGTACCATAAATAGCCCCGTTTACGATATTATATCAAATTTTGTCACTATGCTGCCATGTTATAAAGTATACAATTTCAAATAAATTTCGAAGTTTTGCCTCAAATTTCAAAGCATTCTATCTAGTTCAATAATTTTAGATAACAAAGCCCTATATAAAGTTTAGTGGAAATCCATTAATATTTGTGGTAGCTATAGTGTACACAAGAAATCGACCACAGACAAGCTGACATCACTCCAAAAATAGTTACCAGTGTTACTCTTCTCTTTATAGGGCTTGAAACATTTTTTTGATTGATACCATATTTGACAATGTACTCCCGGCGAGCGGATAACTTGCCCCTCTCCCTCCAAAGGGGAACTAATGACGTCACGAACACAAAAATTGTATCGCAGTTATGTTTCACAACAATAATTGAAACTCATAAGTTTCGTCATCATTAAGTCAATAATCCCTTTTATGCAAAATTATGTCAAATTGTGTCTGTTGCTGTCTTGTTTGAAAATATAAAATTTGAATAAATTTCGAAGTTTTAGCTCAAATTAAAAATGTTTTTTATCTAGTTCTAGATTTTTCAATAACAAAGCCAAATATATAGTTTTTATGAAAATCCATTAAAAATCTGTGACCACACAAAAAATGGACTACAGACATATAGACAGATATACAGACGGACATCTCTTCAAAAATAATCAAAACGTGTTCAGGTTGTCTTAAAACATGTATCGGCAGCAAAATCTCGAATTCAAATATTTTCGCGAAACCAATACTTTATATTATATTTTACATAATATGAAAAAGTAAAAATACAACAATTTATATTTGGTAGGGTGCCATTTATGAATATACTAAAATAGTTTCAATATCTTAATATTTTGAACTATTAAAAAATAATAAATAAATAAATAAAGCTTTGTCCGGCGAAGTTTTGGATTTAAATTGCTTATTTTCACTCGAAATAGCTTCTAAACTGTTAAAGATAGATATTAACCGTCAGCAACAAAAATGTTCAGTAAGATATACAGTTTCTAGTTCAATCATTAGCATTTACAAAACTCTTATAGTTTTAGAGTAATCATTTTGTCAAGTTGAAGGAGATAGAAATTTTCCATTTTTGAAGATTGAATTTTCCATTTTAAAGAAGAATACCAGGAGTGGTGACACGTCAAAATTTTAAATACTAATTACTAATAAATGACAAATCTTAAACAGATCCAAACGTCATTTTATTATACAAACATCCTACAGACGTGAATATAGCCAAAGCGCTTTCGAACATCTTCCATGTTCATCCTCAGTGGCAATGCTATTCATGTCCATGTTCATCCTCAGTGGCAATGCTGTTCATGTCCATGTTCATCCTCAGTGGCAATGCTGTTCATGTCCATGTTCATCCTCAGTGGCAATGCTGTTCATGTCCATGTTCATCCTCAGTGGCAATGCTGTTCATGTCCATCCTCAGTGGCATCTTCAGTGGCAGGTATTACCACTGAGGATGAACATGGAAGATGTTCGAAATCGTTTTGGCTATATTTACATCTGTAGGATGTTTGTATAATAAAATGACTTTTGGATCTGTTTGAAATTTGGCATTTGTTAGTAATTAGTATTTAAAGAAGAAGCTTATATCTCGAAAACTAAAAGTGATGGCCATAAGTAGTAAATACGTTATTCATATACCTGTAAAATCACTATAAGGTATGTAATTGCATTTTGGATCGTGCTGTTATATTTCGATATATAGTAGTTATAATTTTGGTACTTTTATATTTTGAAATGTAAAGATTAAGTTGTTTTAATCATGCCTATTCCTTTCGTTTGCTTGGGCTCATATTATTTTTTGTAAATGAAGTAAATGAGATTGAAACCTCGAATAAAGTTAATTACTTATTGACTCCGGAGAGCAGAAAATGTAGGAGCACCAGCACCAGTCTGCTCGTGAGCAACAGCTTACGAACTTCCATAGAATTGGGATGTTTGAGAAAATCGAGTGGTGATGCTCCAGTAACTTAATTAAATAATCTGATGTGGGCAGCACATGACTTTCCTTATATAATGCAATGTTGGTTGGTGTCATGTCCCTAACATATTTTATTAAGGAAGAATTTTTGCGCTGCTTCTGTTCAGTCAAAGACCCGGGGAACCCGAAGGTAGAAGTCCGACTTCTGCCCCAATAAGACATCACAACATCCATGCCCGCAGGCGTTACTCGAACCCGCAATCTGGCAGCCGAGCCATCACGAGGAAACGCCTGCCTCTTTGACCGCTCGGCCACCACATCTGCATAATGCAATGTATTTACTACTTTTACAGTAAAAACAAAATAGGTTATTCTTATAGTAGATACTTATATTTTTTCAAGATATTGAATTTTCGTCAAATAGTCGTTATTGTCATTGATGTAGCGTTATTTTTATCCATTTGGTGAGATTTTCTTTGATTTGGTAACATTTGAAAAAGTCGCCAAGTTAGCGAAATTCCGTCACATTCGTCGCCAAAATTTCGCCAAGCGTTATGGACGGAGAAATAATTTATTCTTATAACAGATAAATGACTATTAACGTTCAAATACAAAAGTATTACTCAAAGTATATTTTTTCATGAATGGAACGAGCTAGAATCCACGAGAATGACATCACCAAATTTATCGTATGATAATACATATGAAAAGTGAACATGTTTCTCAATAGGAAATATATATTTTTTTATTTTATATACTTTTTTGGTAATTTTTTTTTTAAAATGTGCAATATCTCGAGAACGGTTTATGCCAGAGTTCTAAAATGTATGTTAATCGTTTTCTAATGAAAAATTACATAATCTATTTGCGTAACTTTATTAGCGGTTTTGATTTTTTGATGATTTTTTCAAAATTTCACTCGAAAATTTAGGGGGATTCTGAACATTCGATTGCGTTTAAAAACAATAGACTTCCAGGATTCAAGGATTGTGATTTTTGTACCAAATTTCATTCAAATCGCTCCATTCGTTCGTGAGATATCGTTTCCACAGACTTACTGACACACACACCCACACACATACTTTCACACACACACACACACACACACAGAGACATCACCTAAAAAATGTTTGAATCGTGATCAGGGATGCCTGAAACGTGCTGTCCTGTCGGAAACTCGAATTCGAATTTTCGACCCCGTCGCAATACTTTCCTTATACATTATGTATATAAGGAAAGTCAAAAAATCTGACACGTGCTCTAGGGCTTCCATTTTATGAATGTAAACCTGTGCAGTGCGGGCTCTAGAACGCCGATACATGAATGCTGGCACCTGTTGGGACGATGGTTCAAGGTGGGCGATGGTTCAAGGTGGTGTATCATAGGGGCGGGAGTTTATGATAGATATATAGAGTCTATCTATTTAAAAAGTCTTTCTTTTAGAGTATTTATTTTATAAAAAATGAACTTTAGGTATTACTATATCACGTGGACGAATTAAGCGATCTAAACACGTTCTGCATAATTATCGAATCAGTTAGTATTGAAACTATTTTAAGCTCGATTGAAAGTTCCAGATATGTGCAATATGCATCCTTCTGTTTGGCAGTATAAACATTACTAGTTTCCAAGTAAGATGAAGAAACATTTATTACTATTAAAGGAAAGTTCGGAAATGTCAGTTGTTTCCTTTTAGGATATACAGTGATTTACGACCCAAGAAAACACTTAACAAGAGATTTCCTAAAGTTGCAAACACTCATATTCTACCCATAGGAAACTTTTCCTGACAAAGTGGACCTGTGGTCAAAGGGTTCCACATTATCTTTCAGATCTGTAAAATAAGATCTATAAATTTAGAGTATGGGTCAAGAGCTTTGTACATGCTCATATGTTTGCCAGTAATTGTTCGGAATCCACTTTAAAGTTCTGGTCGGCGTGATCCGGGTGTGCGTAAAAATAGCCATTGAGCGCCAAAACCATCAAACCATCCAATCGTATCATATCCTAGAATTGCAGGTAGTGACAGATAAAGGATTCTTTTGTTATAATTTTAATGGAAGAGGGACGTTTTCTGCCTCATACCGGGTAGCTAGATTTCTGCTTCCTACAGGATAGCTGGGTACAGCTGGGTGTGTTTTCCCTATATATATATATAATGTACAGGGAAAGTGACGGAGTCGAAAATTCGAATGAGAGTATTCGTCGGAAGAACACTTTTCAAGCATTTCTGAACTAGAATAGATCGTTTTTTAGAGCGATATCTCTGTGTGTGTGTGTGTGTAACAATCGAATGTTCGAAAGATCCCCAAATTTTCCAATGAAATTTTGAAAAAATCATCCAAAAATCAGAACCTTCAATAATGTTACGTAAATAACCATTTCTTATGTAATTTTTCATTAAAAAACGATTGGCATCAGTTTTAGAACGCTAGTATGCACCTTTTTTGAAATATTGCACTTTTTCAAATTAATTTATCAAAAAATAACATAAAATTAAAAAGTATTAACTGTTTTGAAATATGTTCATTTTTCATATACACTACGTGACATTGAAAATGAGACAATGAGGAGTGGGCAGAAAGTGATAAAAATCGGCAAACAGACAGAGACAGCAACGAACAATAAGTGATGTTTATTGCAACATGATACACCTATATACTGACTGATAACACCGTCTGATCAGTAGGTTGTAGGACCACCGCGGGCGGTGATACAGGGAGCAACACGTCTAGGTACAGAGTCAATGAGCATGCGGATGGTGTTCTGAGGGATGGGTGCCCATTGCCTATCAACCATTTGCCAGAGTTCGTCTTCTAAAAGCGGCGGTAACAGCGCACACAAGCGACGTCCAATCACGTCCCAGACGTGTTCGATTGGTGAGAGATCAGGGGAGAATGGTGGCCAGGGAAGCAGCTGGGTGTCTTGCAGGGCATGTTGGCTGATGCGAGACGTGTATGGTCGGGCGTTATCCTGCTGGTAAATGGCATTGGGCACCTACTGAAGGAAGGGTAGTGTCACTGGTCGCAGCACGTCATCCACGTATCGTTGGGCCGTAATAGCGCCCTCAATACGGACCAGAGGTGACCTGCTATCGTAGGCGATGGCGCCCCAAACCATGATGCAGCGTTGTCGCGCGGTGTGGCGTTCCACAGATGCGGCCGGATTGGACCTGTCACCACTTCGGCGCCAGACACGTACACGGTGACTGTCATTGCTAAAACAGAAGCGTGACTCGTCTGAGAACACGATCCTATGCTATTCCGTCGTCTACGTGGCTCTATCCCGATACCATTGCAAACGGAGACGTCTGTGCTGTTGGGTCAATAGCAGTCTTTTTAACGGGCGCGATGAGTGCAGGTCGCCGGCGACCAGTCGGCGGATAATGGTCCTGGTCGATACGGGAGCATCCAGGATATCCTGCACATGCTGCATAAGGGCGATAGAAGTGACCTGCGGGGCCGCCAACGCTTACCGGCGAATGAGTCGGTCCACGTGTGTTGACGTCGCTCTAGCCGTACCGGAATCCATCAAACATGTCACATTACATTGTTCAAACCATCTTCGCCACAACCGGTGCACCATGGACATGTGTAGGTGGCTGTCCGTTGAGATTTGACGTATGGACCAACCTACACTTCTGAGTCCAATCACCATACCTCTCGTGAAATCATCTGTCTGCTGGAGCTGCCTCGGTTGGCGGCGGCCTGGCTTTCTCTGCTACTACACGTTTTCTCTGAAACAAAAAAAAATGCAAAATGATTTCCCTGGCAGACAGAGCGGCGCGACTATTGCCAATTCTGCAGATTCCTTCCCTTATATCTCAGTCAACCTACGCGGGACAGCTGTGCATTTCGCATCATTTACATAACTCGGTGAGCTGCGTCTACCCCGCAATTTGCATATTTTTCTGCCCACCCTTTCTTGGTGTCTCATTTTCACTGTCACGAGTATATAATATTATGCGATAAAATTGTTAGCATTATTGTCGTGGATCTAGTTCGTTCCATTCACGAGAGAAGATACTTTGTGTACTAGTTTTGCGTTTGGACGCCTAGCAATTCTCCAATAGTCATTTATTACCAATAGTCAAGTTAACAAAAATGGCGTTAAATTAATTATTAAAATATTTTAGTATATGGATTATCTTATATACGGATGCTATCAATATTGATAATTTTCAATTTAGAGTTGTGTGAAATATAAGTTGGGTACTTTGAATTGGTTTCACATTTTATCATCCGCAAAAGTGCCGAATTTGCAATTCAAAATTAAAACCATTGTGCCGTATGTCTTATACATAATTGAAAAGGCAAAAGTAAAAATTGTAACCCCCCTAAGCTATAGTTTATCTATTTACGGCTATTAGCTAAAACAAAAATTTTGATGGATAAAAGCAGTGGTTTGAGTTTAAATAAAATGATTTCTAATATAAATGTACAAAATTATAGTTCAACTTTTCATATTTCTATAAGGGAATTTTTAATTGATTATAAAACATAATCGGTAACTATGGCCACCATGTAGTCAATGCGTGCATAATGGGCATACACAACACCGTCACAGCTATGGAGGTAAAGATACTCTATCTCCATGGTGATAGTTTTTATATCATAGCCTAATTACTCAGTAAATAGTGAATTTAAGTCAGTGCTAAATATTGTAATCCGTGCACCATTCTGTAGTACTGATTGTAAATTACGTATATACACAGCAAAATCGATAGAGATATTTCTCATCTATTTATTGGTGAGGCAGAAAATCTCAACAACTGTATAAAAGAACACGTAAACCGTGTATCATATAATATCAACTTAGAATGCAAGCTATTAAAAAAATTTCAAACATGTATAACAGTAATGCCATTCTGATTTTGTATTTATAAATTTTAGTTTAGTTTACAATAAGATCTCTACAATAATTTAAGATTTAATATCAACGAATAATCATCAACGAATATAGATATTTGGGATAATAAACTGAGTGCAAATGTTTCTTTCTCTAGTTAAAAATCATCATCGTCTTTCCAGCTCCAATAATATGAACAAAATTGATTCGATGGATATTGACGATATCCTCCTAGGAGTAGGGAATATACAAGATTTCTTTCCCAACTGGTCTGAGTTGCCGTCAGTTGTCCTAGAGAAGATATATTCGAATTTGAAAAAAAAAGACCAGATACAAATGTCGTTAGTCTGTCAGAAGTGGTCTCAAGAATTCACTAACCCTATACTCTGGAGAAAGTTTAGATACATTATTCCCCAGAATGGTTATCACGCAGACATGTTTTCGGATATACAACTTACTCGAAGCTTTGGCAATATGTTTCACCATGTGAAAATAGTGTGTGAAAGACTTTCAGACGATATCCTTGAAAAAGCATGGATTGACTTGATGGATTTTTTACGAGCTCTGACATTCCATTCCCAGTTGTTGTCACTGTCTTTCTGCGGAATTGGTAAACTCTATACACGTCTGGATGTTGCAAGGGTTAGATATATTTTTGAATCTATTCAGAATTTGTTTCTGTCTCAGGATAATTTAAGATCCGTCGTATTCCGAAATTGCCACTTCAAAAGATTTGATGCTGAGGAAATGCTCATTACAATTTTCCAGAATAACCTAGCAACCCTAAAGCATCTAAAGCTTGAAGAATTCTTAAAGGAATCCCGAGGTGATTATTACGATCGCAATTTTACAGGTTCTCTTATAAATTATAAAATTTGGATGAACTTAGAAAAAATAGATGTAAATTACTCACGCGCTTTTGAAACTATTATGATATCGGGCTTTAATTATGCAATCAACTCCAATATGCTGGAGACGAAAGGATCGTTAGAGAAAATCAAATTGATTTGCGATGGTTCAAAACGTATCACTTATCATGGCATTGCTCCTGAAATCTGGAGATTTTTTCTTGAAAAGTGCCCAGCATTGAGAGTAGATTTATCTTATTATGCAGCAGAGATTATGAGAAATGAAATACAACTGTATGTTGTTCCGAATATGCCTATAAGGTCATTGGACATTAAATGGCACAAGAGCAGCAGCATTATGGATCCCAATTACTTTCAATATCGCGATCCAATGAGTTCTTTGCTCAGGCATCTTGAGTTATGTGATATCAATTCCACTGTTGAAGAACTGAGTATAATTTGGATGCAGAATGACGTTGATTTTATCCCGGATCTGATAAGTTTTCTGTACATGTGCCCCATGTTGAAAAGTATTTCACTGTGCTTTAAACATCCAGTGATGCGTTTGGACAGATTATTTAGCTTTTGGTGTGAAAACGGAGTGAAGTCTTTGAAATTCGCACATATAAAAGTGGAAAACGTATCTCAACGTAAAGTGCCAATCTACAGAAATATAGGGGATGATTTTGTTCCATTATTGCAAGTGATAGGGTTAAATTTGATTGTAACTGTTAATGCAGTAAAAAGACCAGGATGGGAAGAAATGTAACTCAAACAATCCTAGCAGAAATTGCATTAATGCCATTAATTGAGCATGTAATCACTTGAAAAACAGCTTCAACTGTAAAGATATATGGAAATTTCACATGGCTTAAAAATGTAGAACTTAATCTCATTAAATATATTCACCGTTTGAAATTTTAAGCTGTTGTATCTTTATAACATGGATATCTTTAACAAAAACATCGGCTTGGTAAAATTACTACTTTTCTGCTAATGCAGAGTAATTGTTTATGCATTACAAAGTGAATATTAAATGCTAAGAAACTATAGTTACCTAAGCTAGAATTACAGTTCGTTTAATAGTTAATTTAAACTATTAAAAATATTACGTAATAATATTAACTAGAAGCATCTGTATAATTAGCAAGAGTTTACAATTTTTTTACTCTCCTTATATACAATAATGTATAAGGAAAGTATTGTGACGGGATCGAAAATTTGAATTCGGGTTTTCTTATTTATTTCTCCGTTCATAACGCTAGACGTGATTTTAGTGGAATGTCGCCAACTTAGCAACTTTTTAAAATGAGAAAAATTAACGAAAATGTTGCCAAATTGATCAAAATGACGCTAAATCAATGAAAATAACGACTAATTGATGAAAGTTTTGAAATGATGAAAGTCTATCTTGGAAAAAACATAAAGAGTAAACTATAAAAACGACCCATTTCTTCATCCGTCCGTCCGTAACGCTTAGCGAGAGATTTAGCGGGACGTCGTCAAATTGGCGATAATTTGAATTGTTGCCTAAATGACAAAAATGTAAAGTCAAACTTAAATTTTGAGAACACACGTTCAACGTCTGCCGATGTGCATGGACGTAGATGCTAACTGTCATATCTCTAATATATCTTACTTCTCCTCATAGAACCTCTGTTGTTGTTGATAGTTTTCAACTAGGACTTTTATTTAACATTTTAGGATAGATTTTTTTATACCAAAGTTTCTTTACATTTCAATCATTTTGATTCGACTGTTTAATTAATTTCTCTACAAAACACGGTAATAGATTAACAGCCCTGCTGTCCTATCTATCAAGCATTCAGGCGAACTACCCAGAACCTCCTAACCTTCCCCCTCCCCCACACCATTTTATTTTATTTTATATTTTTCTGTTTTTAATTTCAATTTTTCCTTTATACACTAATTTGCATTGCGCATTAAATGTACAAAAAACACATACTGTGTGATTTTGTATTCGCTTTTATACGAGTATGACTAACAAGTATGACTAACAGAGTAATATATTAATGCATATTCTGAAATTTTGTGATTATGTCTATATATATAAGGTAAGTGTGTGTGCATATATGTATCTGCATCTTTCAACTTATATAAGCATTGGATACATAAGCATTTATCTGTTTATAATTACTTATTCATAACTATTGAGCATATCCTCATTTGCTTAATGGTGTTCGAACCAGTTGTGTCAACAACAGTTGCTTATTTCCCAAATGCTATACTTTTAACTTTATTTTTTAATATTTTTAATTCAGTACTATTTTAATTATTTTCATATCTATTTATATTTCACAACTGTTTGTATGTCCCAAAGTGTGTATACATTATGTGCTCATAAGTAATGTATACACACTTTGGGACATACATCTGTATTATGTGCTCATAAGTCATAACGTATTCATACGAAATATTGTCTTTTCGTTTTTGTTCCAAGATCACAGCTGTTTAACATAATATCTTTCATGGAAAAGCATTTTACTTTCCCTAAAATAAATGGTATTGTATAGGTATAGGTTAAGTATTAGAATCTTGTCGAAAATCCAAGTCGAATTTTCGACGGATCTACACGTTTTGGGACTTCCATAACACGAAAAACCTATTTTTTTGCGTTACGTCTGTCTGTGTGGGTGTAGGTGTGTGGGTGTGTGTAATCTATATATCCATTTTAACTCAAAAACTAATTCACTAAATTTCGTAAAATTTTATAGGTAATTCACGCGTGGGGTTAGATTTTGGTGCCGATTGGATTTTGGTACGATTTGGGATAAAAGAATCTGCTTTTTGGGGAAAAATCGTTTGTATCCACGCTAGCTAAAAATCAAATTTACCAAATTTCACGAAATTTAGATTAGTTACTTCTGGGTTACCATGGTGTTACTTAGATTTGGGTAGGGTTCGCGAAAAAAAGAATTGGCTTTTTTTTTTTTGTATGAAATGGCCGGCAAAAATTGTCAAGATCTAAAATAAAGGACTACAGATATATTAATTAAATGGATGTATCAATTAAATAACCATGAAAAGAATAGGACCAACCACATTACTCGAAGAAGGACCGTTCTCGAATCTGAAATAAATGACTAAAATTGGTGAAATATATTAAGTACTTGTTCTTCATATTAATGTCGATAACAAAGCAAAAAATCTGTTGTGGGCAACACATGACTTTCCTTATATAATGTAATGAATTTACTACTTTTACAGTAAAAAAATAGGTTTTTCTTATAGTAGATACTAATATTCTTTCAAAAACATTGAATTTTCGACAATTAGTCGTCATTTTCATTGATTTAACGTAATTTTTATCCATTTGGCGAGATTTTCGTTAATTTGGCAACATTTCAAAAAGTCGCAATTTGGCGGCATTCCGCCAAATTCGTCGCCAAAATCTCGCCAAGTGTTATGCACTAAGAAATAAGTTATTCTTACAGCATATAAATGACTATTGGCGTTCAAATACAAAAGTATTACTCAGAGTATCTTTTTTCATGAATGGAACGAACTAGATCCACGAGAATGATGTCACCCAGTTTATCGCATGGTATTACATATGAAAAGCGAACATGTTTATGAATAGGAAATATTTTTTTTTATTTTATATGACTTTTTGATATTTTTTTGAAAAATGTACAATATCTCGAGAACGGTTCGTGTTAACGTTCTAAAATTTATGTCAATCGTTTTCTAATGAAAAATTACATAAGAAATGTCTATTTGCGTAACTTTATTAGTGGTTTTGATTTTTTGACGATTTTTTCAAAATTTCATTCGAAAATTTAGGGGGATTCTGAACATTTGATTGCATATAAAAGCAATAGGCTTCCAGTGTTTATGGATTGAGATTTTTGTACCAAATTTGGTTCAAATCGGCCCATTCGTTCGTCAGTTATCGTCTCCACAGGCCCACTGACACACACACACACACACACACACACACACACACACACACACACACACACACACACACACACACAGACATCACTTTAAAAATGTTTGATTCGTGATCAGGGATGTTTGAAACGTGCTCTCCCGTCGAAAACTCGAATTCGAATTTTCGACCCCGTCACAATACTCCTTATATATTATGTATATACGGAAAGTAATAAAACTGACCCCATTACTCTAGGATTGCAAATTTAAAATTGCATAATCTGCAGGGAAAGTCATGTACAGTCATTTACTTTCGCTGCAATACATGATAATGTATAGGGAAAGTATTGGAATTATGTCGAAAATCGTAACTCGAGTTTTCTACGATACTATAAGTTTTAAGCACCCTAGAACCCGAAAATACTATTTTTTGAGTGACGTCTTTGTGTGTGTGTGTGTATGTGCTTGTCTGTGCAATGTATGTATCCACTCTAACTGAAAAACTAAATTGACAAAATTTCAAAAAATGTTATAGTTAAATTTCGTGTGGGTTACTCTGCTGATTAGATTTTGGTACGATTTGAGATAAGAGAGCCTGCCTTTTTTGAAATGGGCAGCAAAATTGTGTGTATCCATTCTAGCAAAAAAGTTAATTGACCAAGTTTCTCAATTTGGTAGATAAGTCACTATCCTGATGCTAGATTTTGATGCCTGATCCTAGATTTTGTTACGTTCAAGAAAAGAAGAACTTGCCTTCTTTTGCGAAATGGCCTGCAAAAAACTGTGTATCCACTCTAGTTAAAAAGTTAATTGACCTAATTTCTTAAAATTCAGTAGATAAGTCACCTGTAGGATATTTTTGCTCTGATTAGATTTTGATACGATTTGGAAACGAAAAACATGCCTTATTTACAAAATGGCCCGCAAAAATTCCCAAACTCTGAAATAAAATATTATGTGTGCACAAATGTTTCCATTAAATATTTTTTATGCGTAATTTTTAACGACAAAAAGAATGAGACTGACTCCACAACTCTAGGATGAACCGTTCTTGAGATATTTTAGTTATTCGTATTTTTATCCTTTAAAAATATACCCAGTCCTCAAATGAAAACTAAAACTTAAATAAAATTTCAAATTCAGTGTAATTTTATGTAATTTTCCGTGTTATTTTATGCAATTAAAATAAATTAAAAGAATTATAAAAGAAGGAAAAAATGAATGAGTCTGTATAGAAAGTCCTGTGCTGCTCACATTAGATTTTCCTCGCATAATTTATAATTGTCCCCAACCACGTGCATCACACCTATTCGCAATGGGTGTTGCAGGAAGTTTTAGATTTGGGAATAGTTCTTTAAATGCTTCTGCTGTTGCTGGTGCTTTCAAAAATATTTTCTATCCATTTGCTATCAATTTGTCAAAGTTGCCATAATGATGCTTTATTGTTTCTCCTACTCATATGGTGCATAGGTCAAACAAGTTAAATCAATCATTTAAGTGTAAAAATTTCACATGGCTTAAAAATGTAGAACTTAATCTCATTAAATATATTCACCGTTTGAAATTTTAAGCTATTGTATCTTTATAACATGGATATCTTTAACAAAAACATCGGCTAGGTAAAATTACTACTTTTCTGCTAATGCAGAGTAATTGTTTATGCATTACAAAGTGAATATTAATTTCTAAGAAACTATAGTTACCTAAGCTAGAATTACAGTTCGTTTAATAGTTAAATTAAACTATTAAAAATATTACGTAATAATATTAACTAGAAGCATCTGTATAATTAGCAAGAATTTACCATTTTTTTACTCTCCTTATATACAATAATGTATAAGGAAAGCATTGAGACGGGGTCGAAAATTCGAATTCGAGTTTTCGACGGGAGAGCACATTTCAAGCATCCCTGATCACGAATCGAACACTTTTGAAGTGATGTCTGTGTGTGTGTGTGTGTGTGTGTGTGTGTGTGTGTGTGTGTGTGTGTGTGTGTGTCAGTGAGCCTGTGGAGACGATAACTGACGAACGAATAAACCGATTTGAACGAAATTTGGTACAAAAATTACAATCAGTAAACACTGGAAGCCTATTGCTTTTATACGCAATCGAATGTTCAGAACCCCCTACATTTTCGAGGGAAATTTTGAAAAAATCGTCAAAAATCAAAACCCCTAATAAAGTTACACAACTAGACATTTTTTATGTAATTTTTCATTAGAAAACGATTGGCATAAATTTTAGAACGCTAACATCAACCGTTCTCGAGATATTGCACAATTTTCAAAAAGTTATCAAAAAGTCATATAAAATAAAAAAAAATATTTTCTCTTGCGAAACATATTCACTTTTCATATGTAATACCATACGATAAATTTTGTAAGACCATTTTCGTGGATCTAGCTCGTTCCATTCACGAAAAAATATACTTTGAGTAATACTTTCGTATTTGAACGCCAGTAGTAATTTATCCGCTGTAAGAATAACTTATTTCTCTGTCCATAACGCTTGACGAGATTTTGACGACGAATTTGGTGGAATGTCGCCAACTTGGCGACTTTTCCAATGCTGCCAAATTAGCGAAAATCTCGCCAAATGGATGAAATAACGCTAAATCAATGAAAATGACGACTAGTTGTCGCAAATTCAATATCTTGGGAAGAATATAAATATCTACTATAAAATTAATGTATTTTTTTTACTGTAAAAGTAGTAAATTCATTGCATTATATAAGGAAAGTCATGTGCTGCCCACAACAGATTTTTACAATAGTTACCTACAATTATTAGATTAAGATTTTTTATTGAATAAGATATAATTTGAATTGAATATTTTGAAATAATTTGAACAATAACTATTAATTGACAGTTCTAAATAATTCAGTAATATTTTCTTGTCACTCCACGTTATACAAATATTAGATACCCTGTTAATAGAAAAGTTCCAAAAAACCATTCAAACCTGAATCGCCATTATTGCTTTCTGATGCTATATAATGTAATATAGAGAAAGCATTGTTTTCATGAGAATTCTCAATTTCCAAATATTGATGCCAATATATGTTTTAGGACCTCCTGAATACGTTTTGACTATTTCAGAGTGATGTTCGCCTGTATGTCTGGGGATGATTTCTTGCTTACATGATAGCTGCTAAAAATAATGGATTTTCAAAAAACTGTTTATTAAACATTCACGACTGTTTGCGAAAAATTTTGAACTAGATAGAATTATTTGAATTTCGTGCGAAAACTTCGAAATTCATTCAAATTTTATATTTTCTAAACATGGCGGCATAGGATAAAATTTGACAAAATTACGCATAAAAGCGGTTGGTTATTTATGGTTCAAAGATCATGAAACAGTTTTAACAGTTTCAATCATTGTAGTAAAATATCTGATGTGGGCAGCACATGACTTTCCTTATATATAATGCAATGAATTTACTACTTTTACAGTAAAAAAAAAATAGATTATTTTTATAGTAGTTATTTATATTCTTTCCAAGATATTGAATTTTCGTCAATGAGTCGTCATTTTCCTTGTCGTCATCATCAATGAGTCGTCATTGATTTAGGGTTATTTTTATCCATTTGGCGAGTTTTTCGTTAATTTAGCAACATTTAAAAAAGTCACCAAGTTGGCGATATTCCACCAAATTCGTCGCCAAAATCTCGCCAAGCGTTATGGACGAAGAAATAAGTTATTCTTACAGCAGATAAATGATTATTGGCGTTCAAATACAAAAGTATTTCTCAAAGTGTCTTTTTTCATAAATGGAACGAACTAGATACACGAGAATGATGTCACCTAATTTATCGCGTGGTATTACATATGAAAAGTGAACATATTTCTCAATAGAAAATATTTTTTTTATTTTATATCACATTTTGATAATTTTTTTGAAAAATATGCAATGTCACGAGAACACTTCATATTAGCGTTCTAAAATTTATGTCAATCGTTTTTTAATGAAAAATGACATAAGAAATGTCTATTTGCGTACCTTTATTAGAGGCTTTGATTTTTTGACGATTTTTTCAAAATTTCCCTCGAAAATTTAGGGAGGTTCAGAACATTAGATTGCGTATAAAAACTATAGACTTTCAGTGTTTACGGATTAGGATTTTTGTACCAAATTTCGTTCGAATCGGTCCATTCGTTCGTCAGTTATCGTCTCCACAGACTCGTTCTCGAGATAGCGTTCTCGAGATATTGCATATTTTTCAAAAAACTTATCAAAATGTCATATAAAATAAAAAAATCCACACACACACACAGACATAACTTTAAAAATGTTCGATTCGTGATCAGGGATGCTCGAAACGTGCTCTCCCGTCGAAAATTAGAATTCGAATTTTTGACCCCGTCACAATACTTTCCTTATACATTATTGTATATAAGGAAAGTAAAAATAGCCGTGATACAATATTTGTATTCGTGACAGTATTAGCTTCCTCGGGGTGAGGAAAGGTCCCCCCCGCCCAAGAGAACAGAACACAATGTCAAACTTAGTATCAATCTAAATATTTTTTCAAGCCATTTAAAATAAATAGTAGCATGCTATAATTGTGATCATTTGAACAAGTTTTTAAATTTCTTTTCTCGCAAAATTAGGGAGGATAAAAACAAAACAACAACAATAAAAACAAACACGCTAAGTGAAAATGGATTCTGGTATGAAAAGTTCGAGTTGAGCAACACTGCAGTTAATTTGTAAAATAAGGAACTAACATTTATAATTAATATATGGTATGATATTCTGTGGTAAATAAAATTAGCTGCGAACTCCAAATGTTTTTCTAAAAATTTTACAACTTTTAAATACTTTTCACATAAGTTATTTAAGCTAAACACGTGTTGACCAAAGACGTGCGGGACTGAATTTCAAATATTCTGTAAAGGTTTATAGGAGCACGTTATCGTTGAACATATATATCGCTAAAAGAATCTTAGCAAGGGGCAATTCTCTCCTACCACATTATGCAACGTACTCAGCTTCTAAAACTTATCTGCACCATATAATAAAAAATCTGACGTGTTCAACATATGACTTTCCCTATATAATGTAATGAATTTACTACTTTTACAGTAAAAAATTAGGTTTTTCTTATAGTAGATACATATATTCTTTCAAAGATATTGAATTTTCGACAATTAGTCGTCAATTTCATTGATTTAGCGTCATTTTTATCCATTTGGAGAGATTTTCGTTAATTTAGCAACATTTCAAAAAGTCGCCAAGTTGGCGACATTCCGCTAAATTCGTCACCAAAATCTCGCCAAGCGTTATGGACGAAGAAATAAGTTATTCTTACAGCAGATAACTGACTATTGACGTTCAAATACAAAAGTATTACTCAAAGTATCTTTTTTCATGAATGGAACTAGCTAGATCCACGAGAATGATGTTACCCAATTTATCGCATGGTATTACATATGGAAAGTGAACATGTTTCTCAATAGGAAATATTTTTCTTTTATTTTATATGACTTTTTGATAATTTTTTTTTAAAAATGTGCAATATCTCGAGAACGGTTCATATTAACGTTGTAAAATTTATGTCAATCGTTTTTTAATGAACATTTACATAGGAAATGTCTATTTGCGTAACTTTATTAGCGGTTTTGATTTTTGACGATTTTTTCAAAATTTCAATCGAAAATTTACGGAAATTCTGGACATTCGATTACGTATAAAAGCAATAGGTTTCCAGTGTTTACAGATTGTGATTTTTGTACCAAATTTCGTTTGAATCGGTCCATTCGTTCGTCAGATATCGTCTCCACAGGCTCACTGACACATACACACACACACACACACACACACACGCACACACTCACACACACACACACACACAAAATCACACACATACTTTCACACACACACACACACACACACACTCACACACATACTTTCACACACACACACAGACTTCACTTCAAAAATGTTTGATTCGTGATCAGCGATGCTTGAAACGTTCTCTCCCGTCGAAAACTCGAATTCGAATTTTCGACCCCGTCACAATACTTTCCTTATACAGCATTTATATAAGGAAAGTAAAAACGTTAGATTTTAGTTGACTCTTTGTCGGACAATGCCCACTTCGGCAAAAATGATGCAATGCGCACAGTATTTATTTGAGCACGTTCAACCACTAATTTGGTATGTTAAACATTTATTCACACAGTCTATTCACATTAAAATCCACGTTCAGCAACAAAATGGCTCTGTGATATTTTAATTTACACCATATATCCCAATTGGAAAATCGATTAAGATTTAGAGGGGTTATTTTCAGACTAAACATATCAGTAAAGGGGACGTAGCATGCACAATTTTTAACTGACCACATTCAGCAACGAACTCCCCTAAGGAAACATTAATTTACACAGTATATCTAATTTTAAGAGAAAAACGATCAACTTTTGTACGAGTTTTCATTGGACATTGCGTACATCAGTTAAGAGGGCGTCTCAAGCCCACAGATTACGTTCAATAACGAACTCGGTCTTTAAAACATTCATTAGCATCAGATATCAGAAAACTGAAAACTCTAAAATGAGTTTGGGTCGGACAATGCATGTACATAAAGGGGGCGGGGAGCAGCACGTGCAATCTATATCCAACAGTGTTGGGTAACGAACTCGACCTGCAAAACATTCATTTACACCATACATCCAAAGAAAAAAATCTGATGTGGGCAACACATGACTTTCCTTATATAATGCAATGAATGTACCACTTTTACAGTTAAAAAAATGTTATTCTTATATTAGATACTTATATTCTTTTCAAGTTATTGAATTTTCTTCAATTAGTTGTCATTTCGATTGATTTAGCGTCATTTTTATCCATTTGGCGAGATTTTTATTAATTTGGCAACAATTAAAAAAGTCGCCAAGTTGGCGACATTTCGCCAAATTCGTCGCCAAAATTTCGCCAAGCGGTATGGACGAAGAAATAAGTTATTCTTACAGCAAATAAATAACTATTGGAGTTCAAATACAAAAATATTACCCAAAGTATCTTTTTTCATGAATGGAACGAGCTAGATCCGCAAGAATGATGTCACCCAATGTATCGCATGGTGTTACACATGAAAAGTGAACATGCTTCTCAATAGGAAATATTTTTTTTTATTTTATGACTTTTTGATAATTTTTTTGAAAAATGTGCAATATCTCAAGAACAGTTCATGTTAGCGTTCTAAAATTTATGTCAATCGTTTTCTAATGAAACATTACATAAGAAATGTCTATTTGCGTAACTGCATTAGCGGTTTTGATTTTTTGACGAATTTTTCAAAATTTCACTCAAAAATTTATGGGGGTTCTAAACATTCGATTGCGTATAAAAACAATAGGCTTCCAGTGTTTACGGATTGTGATTTTTGTACCAAATTTCGTTGGAATCGGTCCATTCTTTCGTTAGTTGTCGTCTCCACAGACTCACTGACACACACACACACACACACACACACACACACACGCACACAGACATCATTTCAGAAATGTTTGATTCGTGATCAGGGATGCTTGAAACGTGCTCTCCCGTCGAAAACTCGAATTCGAATTTTCGACCCCGTCACAATACTTTCCTTATACATTATGTATATAAGGAAAGTAAAAATTGGAGGAATTATCGTCGACAAAACGTGTAGACAGCCAGGCAAGCAAACAAAATTAAATCGCGTTTAGCTCAATGGTAAAAAGCTATCATCGTTCTCTTTCTTTAATAAATAAGATAAGAACTTTTTATTGAAATATTAAAAAACATTAGTATAGAATTTTCTGCTAAAATATATGGCGACACGTCTGAAGCATTAGATTTAAAAGAATAGCACTTTATAATAAAAGTCTTCTTTTAATCACATTTATAAGTCATTAAAATTATATTAAAACAAGCCAAATGTTGAACGTGCATCTTCAGCTCTACATGGGTACTTAGACTCTCAAAAACCGTAAACAAAATTTGCATACGAATTGTGAAATTACACAAGGAAACAACTTGAATGAAAATCATTTAATTATAAAATTCACACAGTAGATAAAATTGTTTGGCGACATGTCTGAGACTTTTTTCAGTGCATTTATACACTGCCCTAACGCAATTACAATATTTTGGAGTTTAAATGATTATCAAACTTTGATCATTTCTACAACGAATCCTAACTTTCACGTATGGAGAATGTAAACACATTAAGTTGTAAGATGATTTATATAAGAATAGCTGAATTTCTTTAATGCAAATATATTTAGCACAGGAGTCTGCAATATAGCCGATATAAATGAAACATTCATTGATTTTACATGGAGTTAGAAAGTAATTTTACCTTCACGTTTTTAAGTAAAATAAATTATTCTAATATTGTGATAATTTTAAAAATATCGGCGTTGAATGACAGGAATGGAAAAAGTCATGAATGAAATATTCACTGCTTTTATATAAAGAGCCAGCCGATTTATATTTTGATGACGTTATTTGAATAAAGTTCATTTGTTTTCCATGAAGTTTTCAAATATTATACATTATTGTAGTATTGTGATAATTTTAAAAATATCACCACTGAATGTATCGCATTTTGGAAATATTTAAATAAAAAGGTGTTTCATAATAAATGCCTTATGCATGATTGATCGTTCTTGTTTTAATCCTTCAGAAGAGTACCCTAGACCTGAAAATACATCTCCTGTCCTGTGTGAACTTGACGCAAATAATTTTGAGATTTTATAATATATTTGGAAGGAGAATTTTGTTATTTGCACTTGGCGAGAAGTTTGTTTTTATCACGAACTGGTGCTTTTGTGTGATTTCAATACTCTTTGTAGAAATATTTAGCATGTACAGAACTGATATAGCAGACATTAAAAATTGTACTTGATGGCCGAGCACCATTTATTTACGCTTTTTGTTAGTCCTGAAGAAGCAGGCTGCTTTCTGCCCTCAAAACGGATTGATCAATAAATTTTTGTGTATGCTAGTTTCAAATGAAAACAGCATACCAAAATTATGCCATTCTTTTCTTAAAAAATAAAAATACATTAGAATCGAACACCAAAATATTCAGTGCTTAAAGCCTCAAGTAGTCTTTTTTCCCAGTCCTGTATCAATACTATACTTCGCTAAGATTTCCGTTCTTTTCCGCCTTATTTTCTATCCGTTCATTCCTTATTTTCTCTTATTCTTTCTTTCCTCCGTGGTTTTTATCATTCATTCGGGATATCCCCCCCCCCCTCCCATTTTCCTGCTTCTTTTTTTTTTCTCTTTCATTTCTCATCGCGGCAATTGGAATTTCTCTTACGTTTATTCACTTGTGCTGTTCTATCACATATGTCGAATATGCTCGAATAAGTGAATTTGTGCTTCTTGTTTGTCCTGAAGAAGAAGACTGCTTTCTTGCTTTCGAAACTGGTTGACCCTTAAATTTTTGTATGCTAGTTTTAAATAAAAATAATATACCAAAATTGTGCTTTTATTTTCCTATAAAATAAAAATACGTCTTAGTCGGACAACAAAATGTTCAGTGCTTAAAGCCTCAAGTCGTCTTTCTTCTTGTCCTGCATCAACACTATAATTCTTTTTAATGTTCTGTCGAGATCCATATGGCCTACTTAGCAAATTTGGTTCCCCCCCCTCCCATAATCGTGAGCAATATTTAGCTCGTTACGAATAATTACACATGGTCTTTTTATAAACCAAGCCTGGGCAGACGACTTCCCAGTGTCCCCCACCCTAGCGCGTCGACCTTTGCCTCACCCAAACTCTGAGCTTCCCACGACCCCCCATGGGAGGGTGAATGTAAGGGGGTTGACATGGGGTCGAACAGATTGTATGCCCACTTCTTGACTTTCGTTTTCTTGGTTGGCCTTTTTATTATATAAGGCATATTAGAGATTGAATATAACAATAAGGTGTTGGGGTCTACCATGGTTACAAATGTGAAAATGAGGCAAAGAAAATATATAGTTAGAGATAAGGTGATAACCAGTGGAAAAGATGTAACATAGATGGTTAGCCTTTATTTTGAATTTGAAATATTATATGAAAAATAAAAATCTCATTTGGGCAGCATATGACTTTCCTAACAGACTTAAATTCAATTTATCTTTATTTCATTAATAATTCATTGAGTTTAATTGCAGTAAATAACACGCATTATTATTTACAATTACACCGAATTTATACTTTTAATACAGTTTTCATTTTCATTTGGTAATTGGACGTATTTTCAATACCGGTGTAGCAAAATTGAAAAAGCTTAAATATCTTGAGAACGGCGGTAATCCTAGAGTAATGGGACTTATTCTTTTCATCGTCAAACTTTTCGTATAAAACAATCATTTAATTAATACATTTGAACATACGTAGTTTTTATTTTAGAGTTTTACGATTTTTACGGGCCATTTCACAAAAAAGGCAGGTCCTTTTTCCAGAATAGAACCAAAAACTTATCAGTACCAAGGTAACCCATAGGTGACCTATCTACCAAATTTTGCGACATTTGGTCAATTTGATTTCTAGCTAGAGTGGATACTTATGATTTTTGCTGGCCATTTTGCAAAAAAAAAAAGGCGGATTCTTCTATTTCGAATACTACCAAATTCTAACAGCAGCAGGGTCACCCACAAGGGACTTATCTACCAAATTTTGTGAAATTCGGTCCATTAATTTTTCCGGTAGAGTTGATACATACATTGCACAGACAGACAAATACACACACACATAGACATCACGTTAAAATAGTTATTTTGTGTTCTAGAGGTCTCAAAACGTGTAGATCCGTCGAAAATTCGAGTTTTGATTTTTGACATGATTTCAATACTTTCCTTATACATTACCATGTATTGTAGGAAAAGTTAAAAATCTGATGTGGGCAGCACATAACTTTCCTTATAAAGTGCAATGAATTTACTACTTTTACAGTAAAAAAAAAAAAATTAGGTTATTCATATAGTAGATACTTATATTCTTTCCAAGATATTGAACTGTCGTCATTTTCATTGATTTAACTTCATTTTTATTCATTTGACGGGATTTTAGTTAATTTGGAAACATTTAAAAAAGTCGCCAAGTTGGCGACATTCAGCCAAATTCGTCACCAAAATCTCTCCAAGCGTTATGAACTGAGAAATATTATTCTTATAGCAGATTAATGACTAAAGGCGTTCAAATACAAAAGTATTACTCAAAGTATCTTTTCTCATGAATGGAACGAGCTAGATCCACGAGAATGATGTCGCAAAAATTATCCCATGATATTACATATGAAAAGTGAACATGTTTCTCAACAGTTAATATATATATTTTTTAATGAGATTTTTTTTTAATTTTATCTGAAAAATCTGCAATATCTCGAGAACGGTTCATGCTAGCGTTCTAAAGTTTATGTCAATCGTTCTCTAAGGAAAAATTACATAAAGAATGTCTATTTGCGTAACTTTATTCAAGGTTTTTACTTTTTGATGATGTTTTCAAAATTTTACTCGAAAATTTAGGGGGTCTTGAACATTCGATTGTGTTTAAAAACAATAGGCTTCCAGTATTCACGGATTATAATTTTTGTACCAAATTTCATTCTAATCGCTCCATTCATTCGTGAGATATCGTCTCCACAGACTCACTGATACACACACACACACACACATACTTTAGCCCCCACACACACATACTTTCACACACACACACACACACACACACACACACACACACACACACACTCACACACAGACATCACATCAGAAATGTTCGATTCGTGATCAGGGATGCTTGAAATGTGCTCCCGTCACAATACTTTCTTTATACATATACTATGTATATAAGAAAAGTAAAAATCTGATATGGGCAGCATTTAACTTTCCCTGCAGATTAAAATTCATTTTGTCATTTTCTATTTCATATTGCATTAAATTTAGTTTAATTTCAGAAAATAACATGGATACTCTTCTATTTTTATATCCAATTTGAATTTTTATTGTCTGTGTGTGTGTGTGTGTGTGTGTGTGTGTGTGTCTGTGTGTCAGCGAGTCTGTGGGGACGACGAATGAACACATTTCACGAACGAATGAACACATTTTTTTTAACAAATTTTTTTACAAAAATCACAATCAGTGAATACTGGAAGCCTATTGTTTTTATTCGCAATCGAATGTTCAGAACCCCCCTAAATTTCCGAGTGAAATTTTGAAAAATTCATCAAAATATCAAAACCTTTAGTAAAGTTACGTAAATAGTCATTTCTTATGTAATTTTTCATTAGAAAACGATTGACATAAATTTTAGAACGTTAGCATGAACCGTTCTCGAGAAATTACACATTTAATTAAAATATTAAAAATCATATAAAGTAAAAATAAATATTAACTATTGTGAAATATGTTCACTTTTCATAAGTAATATCATGCGATAAATTTGGTCACGTTATTTTCGTGGATCTAGTTCGTTCCATTTATGAGAAAATATACTTTTGGTAATACTTTTGTATTTGGACGCCAATAGTTATCTATTTGCTATAAGAATAACTTATTTCTCCGTTCGTGATTTTAGCGGAATGTCGCCAACTTAGCAACTTTTCAAAATGTGAAAAATTAACGAAAATGTTGCCAAATTGATAAAAATAACGCTAAATCAATGAAAATGAAGACTAATTGATGAAAGTCTTGAAATGATGAAAGTTTATCTTGGAAAGAACATAAAGAGTGAACTAGAAAAACGATCCATTTCTTCATCCGTTCGTCCGTAACGCTTAGCGAGAGATTTAGCGGGACGTCGCCAAATTGGCGATAATTTGAATGGTTGCCTAAATGACAAAAATGTCACAAATTGACAAAAATAGCTCCAAATGGAAAGTAATGCTTTGTAAATTCTGATTTCCGTCATATGACGGGCATGCCTTCTAATATATAAAAAATGCTCTTATTGTAAGACTTGGTGATGCATTTGGCAAACTTGGTGAATAATTTAGCAAAGTATTGCCAACTTGGGCGATATTTTGCTCTCAGGTGGACAAAAATATCGTCAAAACAGCAAAAATGACGCTAAATTAATGAAAATGATGGGTAATTGATGAATTAATTAAAGTATTTTAATATATATCGCTCATTAGAGATGCTATCAATATTGATAATTGTTTATTTAGAGTTGCACGAAATATAGGGTAATTGGATATTTTGAAATAGTTTTACATGTTGTTATCCGCAAAATCTCCAAATGTACAATTCAAAGATAAAAATCTGATGTGGGCAACACATGACTTTCCTTATATAATGCAATGGATTTACTACTTTTACAGTAAAAAAAAAATAGGTTTTTCTTATAGTTGATACTTATATTCTTTCCAAGATATTGAATTTTCGACAATTAGTCGTCATTTTCATTGATTTAGCGTCATTTTAATCCATTTGGCGATATTTTCGTTAATTTGACAACATTTCAAAAAGTCGCCAAGTTGGCAACATTCCGCCAAATTTGTTGCCAAAATCTCGCCAAGCTTTACTGACGGAGAAATAAGATATTCTTATAACAGATAAATGACTATTGGCGTTCAAATACAAAAGTATTACTCGAAGTATCTTTTCTCATGAATGGAACGAGCTGCATCCACGAGAATGATGTCATCCAATTTATCGCATGGTATTACATATGAAAAGTGAACATGTTTCTCAATAGGAAATATATATTTTTTTAAATTATATGACTTTTTGATAATTTTTTTGAAAAATGTAAAATATCTCAAGAACGGTTCATGTTAGCGTGCTAAATTTTATGTTAATCGTTTTTTCATGAAAAATTACATAAGAAATGTCTATTTGCGTAACATTATAAGCGGTTTTGATTTTTTGACGATTTTTTCAAAATTTAAATCGAAAATTTAGGGGGGTTCTGAACATTCGATTACGTTTAAAAACAATAGGCTTCCTGCGTTTACGGATTGGGATTTTTGTACCAAATTTCGTTCGAATCGGTCCATTCGTTCGTCAGTTATCGTCTCCACAGACCCACTGACACACACACACACACACACACACACAAACATCACTTCAAATATGTTTGATTCGTGATCAGGGATGCTTGAAACGTGCTCTCCCGTCGAAAACTCGAATTCGAATTTTCGACCCCGTCACAATACTTTCCTTATACATTATGTATATAAGGAAAGTAAAAATACAGTACCGTGGATCTTATACATTATTTTTTGACTGTAAAAAGAGTAAATTCAGTGCATTATATAAGGAAAGTCATGTTCTGCCCACATCAGATTTTTGAAGATTTATAATGATATTAGTAAAGATTTGCTTGAGGTATAATAATCATTTTTTTGAATAACGAATTAAAGTGGTCTGGATCATCATCATCATCATTATCATCATCATCATAACTCATCGTGCCTAGTGGCACATAAGGCCTTCAGCTTGCGTCGCCACCCTGGTCGATCCTGTGTCGTAGTCCTTGCTTCTGACCAGTTCGTCCATCCCATCAAATTTCTCCCCTGCTCCACCAGTTTCCTCCAAGTTAGCTTGGGTCGACCCCGTTATCTTTTTCCATCAGGCGCCCAAGTAAGTGCCACAGCTGGGATGTTATGCTGCGGCATTCTTAAGACATGTCCAGTTCATTTCCATCTACGTTTTTTTTATTTCCATCTCTCAATTGCTTCCTGTGCAGTACTCTTGTAGAAGTTCAGTGTTAGAAATAACATAAGACCAAAATACTCCCAAAATTTTCCTCAGACATTTAGTCTGTATCATCAGTTCTCTCAAAATATTTGTACTAGATTTACGATTTACATAAATTTAAAAACTCAAACATGTTGTAATTTTAACAAAGTCAAATATGTTGGAAAGGTCTCACAGTCTCAGCTAGATATAAAAGGGACCACGGGTTTTCAAACTGGGCAGCTGATTCCCTAATAGTTGAAATACTGGGACATGATTTCAAGTTCTTCTCGTCAAAGTGGGCCTTAAAATCCCCTCACTCTGAAGTCAGATCAGCATGCAACTTCCAATCTGCTTTTCTATTATTTTTATTTTTCTATTTATTTTTTATTTTTATATCCAGACTGCATACCATGTGGACGTGAAGTTGAAACTGGCTCCATTGAAACACATGATCCTCTGAAAATTTGTAACTTAGTTTATTTAAAACTCTCAGAATTAGGGTGCGGATTTTTAAAGGCGACATGGTAAAAATACGAGAAAACTAAAATATCTCGTGATTGGTTAACCTTGACATTATGGGATTGGTCTTATTCTTTTGGGCCTCAGAAATTATGCGTGGAACAAGTATTTAATAAATACATTCAAGCACACTTAGTCTTTTAGGGTTTAGCGTCTCTTTTAATTTTGAGTTTAACAATTTTTTTAAGATTCCGTGAAAAGAAGACATCTTCTTCCTTTTCGAATCATACCAACTTCAAATCAGCACCAAAGTATCCCACAGATGATTTTTTTACCAAATTTTGTGAAACTGAGTCATCTAGTTTTTCAACTAGAGTGGATGCACAAAAATCTAATCAGCACCAGTGTAACCCACAAGTGCTACCAAATTTTGTGAAATGGGGTCAATTACTTTTTTAGCTGGAGTGGATACATACATTGCGCATACAGACACACACACACACACACACACACTCACACGTCCTGTTAAATAGATTTTTCGGGTTCTAGAATGCTCGAAACGTGTAGTTCAAAATTCAAGTTCCGATGAAAACTCAAGTTCCGATTTTCGATCTGAATCCAATACTTTCCCTATACATTACCGTGCGTTGTCAGAAAAATAAAAATAGAAAGATAATAAGTAAACGTAAATGAGAATGGTCCGTCTTAAAGCAATGTGGTTGGAGTTATTATTTTCATCGTCTAAAATTACGTATAAAACAAGCATTTATTTGATACATTTGTGGTATTTTATTTTAGATCTTGATGATTTTTGCGGGCAATTTCTCAAAATTGGCAGATTCTTTTTCATCGAATAGTACTAAAATCTGATTAGCACCCCGATAACCCACAAGCGACTTATCTACCAAATTTTGTGAAATTTGGTCTATTAGTTTCTCGGATAGAGTGGATACATAGATTTTTGCGGGCCATTTTGCTAAAAGAGGTAGGTTTTTTTTCCTGAATCGTACTAAAATCTAATCAGAGCAGGGGTATACCACAATTGACTTGTCTACCAAATTTTGTAAAATTTGACCGATTAGATTTTCAGCTAGATTAGATACATATGATTTTTGCAGGTCATTTCTTAGAAAAAGACAGATTCCTTTTTCTGGAATCGTACCAAAATCAAATCAGCACTAGGGTGACCCACAAGTGACTTATCTTCCAAATTTTATTAAATTTGACCAATTAATTTTTCAGCTGGAGTGGATACAAACTCTGCACAGACAAACACACACAGAGACATACACACAGAGTCACTGTAAAAATATATTTTTGGAGTTCTAGAATGCTTGAAACTTGTAGATCTCTCGTAAACTCGAGTTGTGATTTTCGACACGATTCCAATATTTTCCCTGTACATTACCATGTATTGTAGGGAAAGTAAAAATATAAAGATAATAAAAAAACATAATCGAGTAAAATATTTAACCCTAAAAATAAATCTTTATATCTAAAATAAACTCTGTTTAGGATTAAAAGAACGATTTGATAGGATTGTATTCAAATATTTTGGAGTGAAGCTGCTGCTCTCTTGCAATCTTCAAAGTTAAAACTTAAATTTTGAGAACACATGTTCAAAGTCCGCCGATGTGCATGGACGTAGATGCTAACTGTCATATCCCTAATATCTCTTACTTCTTCTCTTAGAAACTCTGATGTTCTTGATAGTTCCCAACTAGGACTTTTATGTAACATTTTAGGTTAGATTTTTTTTATACCAAAATTTCTTTACATTTCAATCATTTTGATTCGACTGTTTAATTAATTTCTCTACAGAACACTGTAATAGAATAACAGCCCTGCTGTTCTATTTGTCAAGCATTTCAGACTAACTACCCAGTACCTCTTAACACCCCTCCCCCCCATTTTATTTTATTTTATTTTATATTTTTATTATTTTAATTTCAATTTTTCCTTTATACACTAAATTGCATGGGGCATTAAATGTACAATAAACACATATTGTGAAATTTTGTATTCGCGTTTATATGAGTGTGACTAACAAGTTTAAATGAGCGTAATTCAACACAGTAATATATTATTGCATATTCTGAAATTTTGTGATTATGTCTATATATATAAGGTAAGTGTGTGTGCATATAGGTACCTGCATCTTTCAACTTATATAAGCATTGGATATATAAGCATTTATCTGTTTATAATTACTTATGCATAACTATTGAACATATCCTCATTTGTTTAATGGTGTTCGAACTCGCTGTGTCAACAACAGTTGATTATTTCCCAAATTCTATACTTTTATCTTTATTTTTTAATATTTTTAATTCAGTACTATATTAATTATTTTCATATCTATTTATATTTCACAAGTGTTTGTATGTCCCAAAGTGTGTATTGAACATATCCTCATTTGTTTAATGTGCTCATAAGTCATCACATATTCATACGAAATATTGTCTTTTCGTTTTAGTTCCAAGATCACAGCTGTCGAGTGTTTTACATAATATCTTTCTCGGAAAAGCATTTTACTTGCCCTACAATAAATGGTATTGTATAGGTATAGGTGAAGTATTAGAATCTTGTCGGAAATCGTAACTCGAGTTTTCGGCGGATCTACACGTTTTGGGACTTCCATAACACGAACAAACTATTTTTTGCGTTACGTCTGTGTGTGTGTGCATCGTTGTGTGTGTGTAATCCATATATCCATTTTAACTCAAAAACTAATTCACTAAATTTCATAATATTTTATAGGTAATTCACGTGTGGGGATTTTGGTGCCGATTGGATTTTGGTACGATTTGGATGAAAGAATCTGCTTCTTTTGCAAAAATCGTTTGTATCACAAAATCAAATTGGACAAATTTCACGAAATTTAGATTAGTTACTTCTGGGTTACCCTGGTGTTGCTTGGATTTGGGTAGGATTCGGGAAAAAAGAATTTACTTCTTTTTTTGTATGAAATGGTCCGCAAAAATTGTCTAAAATAAAGGACTGCAAATGTATCAATTAAATGGACGTATCAATTAGATCACCATGAAAAGAATATGACCAACCACATTACTCGAAGATGGGCCGTTCTCGAGATATTGAAGTCTTTTAATTTTAAGGAACTGAAGATGCTTTTTACTGTAGTTAAAATTATTTGATGATTCTTTTTTAATTTATCAGGCAAGACTCTTGACGGTTATCCTAATATTGATTAGATTTTGACATGAATCGAAAAAATATGACAGACATTTTTTGTAAAATTACCTTCAAAGATCGTGAGAATCTGAAATAAATGACTAAAATTGGTGAAATATAAAGTACTTGTTATTTATGTTAATGTCGATAACAAAGCAAATAAAACTGACCCCATGACTCTAGGATCGCAAATTTAAAATTGCAAAATCTGTAGGGAAAGTCATGTACAGTCATTTACCTTCGCTGCAATACATGGCAATGTATAGGGAAAGTATTGGAATCATGTCGAAAAACGTAGCTCGAGTTTTCCACGATACTATAAGTTTTTAGCACCCTAGAACTCGAAAATACCATTTTTCGAGTGACGTCTCTGTGTGTGTGTATGTGCCTGTCTGTGCAATGTATGCATCCACTCTAACTGAAAAACTGAATTGACAAAATTTCAAAAAATGTTGTAGTTAAATCTCGTATGGGTTACTCTGCTGATTAGATTTTGGTACGATTTGAGATAAGAGAGCATGCCTTTTTTGAAATGGGCAGCAAAATTGTGTGTATCCATTCTAGCAAAAAAGTTAATTGACCAAGTTTCTCAATTTGGTAGATAAGTTACCATCCTGATGCTGATTAGATTTTGTTACGTTTAAGAAAAGAAGAACTTGCTTTTTTTTGCGAAATGTCTCGCAAAGGACTATGCATCCACTCTAGTTAAAAAGTTAATTGACCTAATTTCTTAAAATTCAGTAGATAAGTCACCTGTAGGATATTCTAGTTCTAATTAGATTTTGATACGACTTGGAAAGAAAAAACATTCCTTTTTTGCGAAATGGCCAGCAAAAATTCCCAAACTCTAAAATAAAAGACTATGTGTGCACAAATGTTTCCATTAAATATTTTTATACGTAATTTTTAATGACAAAAAAGAATGAGACTGACTCCACAGCTCTAGGATGAACCGTTCTTGAGATATTTTAGTTTTTCGTATTTTTATCCTTTAAAAATATACCCAGTCCCCAAATGAAAACTAAAACTTGAATAAAATTTCAAATTCAGTGTAATTTTATGTAATTTTCCGTGTTATTTTATGCAATTAAATTCAATTAAAAGAATTATAAAAGAAAGAAAGAGAAAATGAATAAGTCTGTAGTGAAAGTCCTGTGCTGCTCACATCAGATTTTCCTTGCATAATTTATAATTCTCCCCAACCACGTGCAACACACCTATTAGCAATGGGTGTTGCAGGAAGTTTTAGATTTGGGAATAGTTCTTTAAATGCTTCTGCTGTTGCTGGTGCTTTCAAAAATATTTTCTATCCATTTGCTATCAATTTGTCAGCGTTGCCATTATAATTCTTTATTGTTTTTCCTACCCATGTGGTACATAGGTCAAACAAGTTAAATCAATCATTTAAGTGTAAAAAAAATGTAAGGCTTTTCCCAGCTTTTATCACGTAAGTTGCAGCGTCCGACAAAAACACTAACACATTATTGCGTAGTACTATTTTTTTGCCATAAAAGTAATGTGTTGCCGTTATCCACATATCGTTTCTCAGCTTCCGCCATTTCATGGATTGAAACCCAAATAAAATTTCTCCCGCCTTGAGACTTAATTTGGATAACCATTTTTTATTTTTGGTTTTTACTCATATTTCGTTGCAAATTAAAAAAGAAATATAAATATGCGATTTTTTGCAATAAACCTTGACATATGCAAAAATTAGTTATATAAAAATAGCGTTATTCTGTTCAGATTGCTTAAAAACATCAAGATTTGTTCAAATTGACATGTTTTTACCCCCAGAAACATACATATGAAAATATTAAAATCCACCCTCTACTCATCATTAAATTAATTTATTTGGGCGCTTTTGTAAAAGTCCCACTGTAGAAATCGAAGATCTTTAAATTGATGATCTTCAGATCGAATCGAAGATCTTTAAATCGATGATCTTCAGATCGAATCGAAGATCTTCAAAATGGCCAGTTGATGTTCCTGGAATTCCAACTTCTTAAGTAAATGATATACAGGGTGTCCCGAAAAGATTGAAACGCGCTTTAGTTCTTTACCTGTTGGAGATAAGTGGGCAATGCAACTTGCAAAAACGTTGAAAGTAAGGTAGGAAATAAGATTATGTTAATGAAATAGTCCTCCCATTCATTTTCAAAAAGTTACACTTTTTAAATTTTTATACGATTCTCTTAGACAAATTGGGTCAATCAGAAATTTTTTAATGCAAAAAAATCATTTAAAAACCCGCATATCTATATCTTTAAAATCAACTGAATTATGATAAAGGAAAAAATCTGACTTATGCCACTTTTCCGTACCATGTGAAAGGCTGTTTCATCAGTGAAAATAGGGATCATAAACAAATTGACGGTGGAAATTGTTTAGATCAAAAATACGTTAATATGTGTCAAAATTTTTTATTACAAATGCATCTAAATAAAGCATTACACAGAACATAAATCATTGTTAATTCGAAAAGCTCGTTATTTGTTAAAAATTCCATAATGCACAACCAGTTACGTGTTCTTAATTTGTCAATTCAGAAGTCAACATGCTGACGATTCACTGAATGATTTCTAATCTTCCTTATTTTGTTATAATATTAAAGAAAAGATTAATTGTATTGAATAGGAATAATTCTGGGAATAAAAACGTAAATTAAACAAGAAAGATAAATCATTCTTAAAGCATTGATTATGAAACACTTTCCAACTTCAATACAATTTTATTTAAACAAGTCTAAAATGCAATACATCCGTCGGTAATATTTTAAAACTTATCACAATACTACATTAATTTATTATATTTGAAAACTTAAACCTTCATTGAAAAAAATGAACTTCACTTAAATGACAGCATTGAAATATAAATTGTCTGGTTTAAACATCTTTAAAATGCGATACATTCCTCGATATTGCTTTTAAAACTATCATAATACTACGATAATTTATTATATTTGAAAACTTCCTCGAAGACAACTGACATTCATTCAAATGACGTCATAAAAAAATAACACGCCTGGATCTCACTATAAAAGCAGCATTTCATTCATAAATAATTTCCCATTCATGTCATTCATCACAATAATATAATAAATTATTTATTTAAAAATTAAGACCATGGAGCTACGAGTAATTAAACTCTATGCTTAAAACTTCATCGAAAAAAATCGTTATTCTCTTTGTAAAATCAATGAATATTTCATTCATATCAGCTATGCAGACTCCATGGGCTAAATAATTTTGTGTTAAAGAAATACAGCAATTCTAATACAACTCATTCTACGTATTTTGCTGTTTACATTTTACATAAGTGAAAAATAGGCTTCGTTGTAGAAATAATCAAATTTGGATGATCATTTAAACTCAAATATATTGTAATTGCGTTGTTTTAGTATGTAGATGCACAGAATTTAAGCACAAATAAAGTGGTTTTAGGACGGGTGCAACACTCAATATGAATTAAAAAGAACTTTAAAAATCACGATTTTGAGACAAGATGGATGCCACATTTTGAAGTGAGTCATGTGATCTTTTCATATCATGGTCACGTGATCGTTTCATATAAGAGGTGTAATTATTATTTTAATTTTTATTTAAAAAACTACTGAATATATTTCGCTGAATTTTTGTTTATATATTTTATGAAACAATTTGAATATTACCTAAAATTTTCGAAGCAATTTGTAAATTTTAAATCCGCTTAAAAAATGTTTGAAAAATTAGATCCCATGGGACTCAATGTATTTCATTTTTTCAACCCGGGTTCAATCCAAAACTAATTGGGTGATATTATTCATTTATATTCCTATAGGTCTTACAGACGGTCTGAACAACATACTAAAATTTAATTTTGATTAAGTTATTTTTACGGCAGTTATCGTGCTAACGGACAAACAGACTGGCAGACGGACAGAATGAACAAAGTCATAAACACTTTTCAACTTTGTTGTAAAGTGTTAATAAAATTTCATTTTGATTAAGTCATTTTTAAGGCAGTTATCGTGCTAACGGAGAGACAGGCAGACAGACAGACAGACAGACAGACAGAATGAACAAAGTCATAAACACTTTTCAACTTTGTTGTAAAGTGTTAAAAAACCAGGCGTATTCTTTTAGTATATAAGATAACGATTAATGAAATTTATAGCAGCTTAAGATTATTAAATGGACTGTATGATTTGAATTGTAACCATTACAGCCAAAAGATATTAAAGATGACGGTAATTGTTGATATTTTTAATTTCTATATTATTTTTACAAAATATTTTCAAATTCATATTTTTCCGATTGCCTTTAACCAAATGTTACAACTTAATAAAATAGATCGGGAATATTTTTCTATTTTTTCGGCTTCCTCATTTTGACATCTGTTGTCTAAATCTAATAAATATTTTAAGTTGATTTACAAGCTGGAGCAGTATCATTTCTGTTTTAGAATTTACAAGAAAGATCAATCATGCTTAAGGCATTGGTTATGAAACACTTTCCAACTTCAATGCAACTTTATTTAAACATGTCTAAAATGCAATACATTCCTCGGTAATATTTTAAAACTTATCACAATACTACATTAATTTATTATATTTGAAAACTTAAACCTTCATCGAAAAAAATGAACTTCATTCAAATGACGGCGTTAAAATATAAATTGCCTGGTTTAAACATCCCTAAAATGTGATGCATTCCTCGGTAATAATTTTAGAATTATCATAATACTACAATAATTTATTATATTTGAAAACTTCATCGAAAACAACTGAAATCAATTCAAATGACGTCATAGAAAAAAAAACACGTCTGGCTCTCTCTATAAAACCAGAAATTCATTCATAAATAATTTCCCATTCATGTTAATCATCACAATACTATAATAATTTATTTTATTTCAAAATTAAGACCATGGAGCTACAAGTAATTAAACTCTATGCGTAAAACTTCATCGAAAAAAATCGTCCTTCTCTTTGTAAAATCAATGAATATTTCATTCATATCAGCTACGCAGATTCCATGGACTAAATGATTTTGTGTTAAAGAAATACAGCACTTCTAATACAACTCATTCTATATATTTTGATGTTTACATTTTACATAGGTGAAAAATAGGCTTCGTTGTAGAAATAATCAATTTGGATGAGCATTTAAACTCAAATATATTGTAATTGCGTTGTTTCCGTATGTAGATGCACAGAATTTAAACAGAAATAAAGGACGGATACAACACTCAATATGAATGAAAAAAAACTTTAAAAATCACGATTTTGAGACAAGATGAACGCCATATATCATTTTGAAGTACGTCACGTGATATTTTCATATCATGATCATGTGATCGCTTCATATAAAAGGCGTTATTATTATAATTTTTATTTTAAAAACTACTGAATATATTTCGCTGAATTTTTTTTATATATTTTATGGAACAATTTGAATATTACCTAAAATTTTCGAAGCAATTTGTGAATTTTAAATCCGCTTAAAAAATGCTTGAAAAGTTAGGACCCATGGGGCTCAATATATTTCATTTTTTCAACCCGGGTTCAATCCAAAACTAATTGGGTGATATTATTCATTTCTATTCCCATAGGTCCTACAGACCGTCTGAACAACATACTAAAATTTCATTTTGTTAAGTCATTTTTAAGGCAGTTATCGTGCTAACGGACAGACTGACAGACAGACAGACAGAATGAACAAAGTCATAAACACTTTTCAACTTTGTTGTAAAGTGTTAAAAATAAATCGTCTACATTTCATTCTTCAGTTCTTACTTCCCTGCAATACATGGTAATGTGTAGGGAAAGTATTGGAATCACTCGAGTTCTCGACAGATGAACACGTTGCGAGACCTCTAGAATACGGAAAAACTGTTTTTAGAGTGATGTCTGTGTGTTTGTGCAATGTATGTATCTACTCTAACTCAACAACTAATGGACCGAATTTCATAAAATTTGGTTGGAAAGTTACTTTGATGTGACCCTGGTGCTGATTAGTTTTTGGTATGTTTCGGAAAAACAGAACCTTCCTTTTTTGGGGAAATAGCCCGTAAAACTTTCATTTGTCTGCTCTAGATAAATTACTAATTTACCAAATTTCACAAAATTTGGTAGATAAGTTACTTGTTGGATGTTACTACTCTGATGCTGATTAGAATTTGGTACTATTCGGAAAAGAAGAACCTGCTTTTTTTACGAAATGACCAGAAAAAATTTCATGTATCCACCTTAGCTAAAATACTAATTGACCAAATTTCACAATATTTGTTAGATAAGTTACTTGTGGAACACTCTGGTGCTGATTAGATTTTGGTACGATTCGGAAAATAACAATCTTCCTTTTTTTACGAAATAACCCGCAAAGATCGCTTAAATCTAAAGAAAAGAACTACGTATGCAGAAATGTATCAATTGAATTTTTGTTTTATATGCAATTTTTGACGAGGAAAAGAATATAACACACTCCGTTATACTTTAGGACTAACGGTTTTCAAGATATTTGAGATTTCTTGCATTTTTGTTACGCCGCTATCGGAAAAATGTTCAATTACCATTACACTAGGCCCCATTACACTAGGCCCCATTACACTAGAACTAGCCGTTCCCGAGATATTTTAGTGTTTTCGTATTTTCTCTACGCTACCTTTGAAAATAAATCCAGTTACTAAATGAGAACGAAAATTAAATTAAAAGTGAAATAAATTTAATTAAAAAAAAACCTGGATATAAGTCTGTAGAGAAAGTCATGTGCTGCCCACATCAGATTTTTTAAAATTATTTCACTATAAACATTTGAAACGGCTAAATTAGTGTTAAAGGAAAAAAAATAGTCTGTGAGTTATATTCTTCGTTTTGAAAAATTATGTTTCAAGCATAGACTTATCATCCAGTTTTATCTTTTTAGTGATATGTCACAAATTTACATTTCTGATTTGATATATGGTCCCCATTCACAATGCTCAATTTTCAATTAAATATCACTCGCTAAATTTTAAAGATACAGATATGCGGTTTTTATTAACACTTTATAACATAGTTGAAGAGTGTTTATAACTTTGTTCATTCTGTTTGTCTGGCTGTCTGTCCGTTAGCACGATAACTGCCGTAAAAATGACTTTATCAAAATAAAATTTTAGTATGTTGTTCAGACGGCCTGTGGGACCTATGGGTATATAAATGAATAATATCACCCAATCAGTTTTGGATTGAACCCGGGTTGAAGAAATGAAATACATTGAACCATATAGGACCTAATTTTTCAAACATTTTTTAAGCGAATTTAAAATCCACAAATTGCTTCGAAAGTTTTAAGAAATATTCAAATTATTCCATAGAATATATAAAAACAATTTCAGCAAAATATATTCAGTAGTATTTTAAATAAAAATAAAAATACTAATTACACCCTTTATATAAAGCGACCATGTGGCCATTATATGAAGAGATCACGTGACCCATTTCAAAATAAAATATGGAATCCATCTTGTCTCAAAATTGTGATTTTTAAAGTTCTTTTTAATTCATATTTAGTGTTGTATCCGTCCTAAAACCGCTTTATTTTTGCTTGAATTCTGTGCATCTACATACTGAAACAACACAATTACAATTTATTTGAGTTTACATGATTATCAAACTTTTATTACTTCTACAACGAAGCCTAATTTTCACTTATGGAAAATATAAACACCAAAAGATGTAGAATGAGTTGTCTAAGAATTGCTGCATTTCTTTAACGCAAAATTATTTAGCTCATGGAGTTTGCAATATAACTGATATGAATGAAACATTCATTGATATTGCACAGAGAACACACCAGACGATTTTTTCGATGTAGTTTTAAGCATAGAGTTAAATTATTTGTACCTCCATGGTTTTAAGTTTTTAAATAAAATAAATTATTATAGTATTGTGATGAATGAAAGGTTTGGAAAAATGTTCATGAATGAAATGCTGCTTTTATATAGAGGCGATTTATATTTAGTTGACGTCATTTGAATTAAGTTTATTTGTTTTCGATGAAGTTTTCAAATATAATAAATTATTGTAGTATTATGATAATTTAAAAAATATTATCGAGGGATGCATCGCATTTTAGAGATTTTTAAACCAGGCAATTTATATTTCAATGCCGTCATTTAAATGAAGTTCATTTTTTACGATGAAGTTTTAAGTTTTCAAATATAATAATTTAATGTAGTATTGTGATAAGTTTTAAAATATTACCGAGGAATGTCTTGCATTTTAAAGAGGTTTAAATAAAATTGCATTGAAGTGGGAAAGTGTTTCATAATCAATGCTTTAAGCATGATTGATCTTTCTCGTTGATTTTACATAGAGAGGCAGACGATTTATATTTTAATGACGTTATTTGAATAAATTGTATGGAGTTAGAAAGAAGGAGATAAAACACCTATAGAAGAAACACTTAAAAATGCCATAATACTTTGATAATTATATCTAGGTGTCGCTAGTGTTAGGAAAGTAGCTGCTATTAAAATTTGATATAACAAAAAGGCGTAGTATTTAGTATATGCATTTTTGATTATTTTTAAATGAAGGTATTAGCGCTGAATGTATCATAATTTAGACATGCTCCATAATTATGAGCATAATTAACCAGTATTTTTCCATAGTTATAGGCTACAGTTTAGAATCTATGGATAAAATTGAAAATATTACCGAGGAATGTATCGCATTTTAGAGATGTTTATATAAAATTGCATTGAAATTGGAAAGTATTTCATAATCAATGCTTTATGCATGATTGATCTTTCTTGTTTTTAATGGTTTTGTTACATTAAAAATAAACATTTTCTGATTGACCAAATTTATCTAAAGGAGTCGTATAAAAATTTAAAAAGTGTAACTTTTTGAAAATTAATGGGAGGACTATTTCATTAACGTAGTTTTATTTCCTACCTTACATTCAACATTTTTACAATTTACATTGCCCACTTATCTCCAACAGGTAAAGAATTAAAGCGCGCTTCAATCTTTTTGGGACACCCTGTATAATGTAGTTCGTCTCTATAATGTAATTAAAATGCTTGCATTAGCCACAGTTTAAATGATATCAATTTTGACCTCAGTTAAATTAATTTTTACTTTCCCTACAAATTTTTACTTTGCCTACAATACGTGTTGATGTATGAGGAAAGTATTGGAACCGTGTCGAAAATCGCAACTCGAGTTTTCGACGGATCTACACGTTTAGAACATTCTAGGACAGAATTAACCTGCCCTTTTTGTGAAATAGCTCATAAAAATCATCAAAATCTAAACTGAAAGACTACATGTGCTCTATATCAATTAAATGTCTGTTTTATACGTTATTTTTGACAACGAATAAAATAAAATCAACCACATAACACCAGGACTAATCGTTCTCGAGATATTTTATTTTTCTGCCACGTAGCCTTTGAAAATACGTCCAGTCGTGATACGAAATCGAAAATTGAATTGAAACTGCGAAATCAGCGAAATTTTAAATTATTATCTATTTTATTTTGTGAAATGCAATTCAATTTGATGAATAGTGAAAATGAAAATGATTTGTGTCTGTGGGAAAAGTTAGGTGCTGTCCTCGTGAGACTTTTTCTGATGGTATTATTTAAAATAATTGATATTAAATAAAATATGGTGCAAAATGGAAAATCTGTGTATATGTGTGTTTGTCCCCCCCCCTCCACACACACACATCATCACGGGAGAACGGAGGAACCGAATTTTATGAACTTTTTTTGTGTAGCCTTGAAATAGCCCTACTTAAAATTTGGGGCCCAGGGAAAAAATTATTTCCCCTGGGTCTAATTATTTAAAAAAAAAATTAAAATTTGGCCCGTGCGTTAATCGAACTTCGTTTCTGCCGCTGTTTGTCACGTCCCTCGTGTTTCTTCGCCTCGTATCGCAAAAGCAACAGTGTAGAAAAATATGAAATTTAATACATTTTCATAGAAATATTAGGGGAAGAAGCTGAAATAAAGCCCTTTTGGGATTTAAATATTAATTTAAGAGATATTTAGTCTCAAATTCAAAGAGAAGTATTTGAAGCGCGAGTTTGCGTCCTTACAATGATAGAGATTGTGATGATTGCATTATAATAAGCCATATTTGTTTGAATTACTTATTTTAATTTTTATTTTTTCGGTGCGCATTTTGTTGTGTGTGTGTGTTTATAATTTCAATTTTCCTTTCTTTTCTATTGGGCACTTAGGATTAAAGTGTATAATTGTTATATTTCTATCTCTCCATATTAAGAAAAAAAACTAGGCACAGCCGCTGACCAATTTTCTTTTAAAATATAGATATTTTCTGTCAAGGCTAACGTCCGACTTATGGTATCAAATGATTTGCAATTTGGCATAGTGGTTTAGAAAGCATTGTCATGTATTAAAACTTCCAAATTTGAAATCTTTATGAGTACTATTCTTCCAAATTTTAAATCTTTATGAGTATTATTTATGAGTAAAATTTCACCATACTATTGTTTTTGCGAAAAATTTTCCTTTGAAATATCTATTTCCGAGGATCTTTTATAGATAGAGCTCGACGATTGATATATATCTAGCATCATATTTTGAAAGAGAATGTGGGATTCACTAAGAATTTCTCCTTCCGTTTCTTTCTATATATCTGATTAAAAAGTTTTCCTTTTGCTTAAATCATTTGTTTCTCCAGATTAGCTATTGCTAGTGTTTAGATGATAATTTATGTGGATTCTGCATCAAATTCTGGAGGATGTAAGGTGTTATACTAAGAATTTTCAGCTCCAGTTTTTCTTCCCCTTCCGGTTCAAAAAATGTTCCTTGAAACATCTGTTTCTTAGGATTGGTTATAGATAGAGCTTAAACATAGTGACTGATATGGATGCAGAATCAAATTCCGGAGGAGAGAATTGAGCATATTAATGATTTCCAATTCCAATTCCGGAGATGTCACTTCCGACTCTATACGAGATAAATAAATATGTAGTTATTTAACATCAATTATTATCTAATAATTATTATCTACCAATAGCAAGACCGCGAATTTTTCAGACATGAACTTACATAGTTGAATTTTTGCTGGACGGAGCCCGTTTTTCATGAAAGAATTTCCTTTGAAATATCTATTCCCGAGGATCTTTTATAGATAGAGCTCGACGATTGATATATATCTAGCATTAAATTCTGAAAGAGAATGTGGGATTCACTAAGAATTTCTTCTTCCGTTTCTTTCTACATATCCGATTAAAAAGTTTTCCTTTTGCTTAAATCATCTGTTTCTCAAGATTAGCTATAGATAGTGTTTAGATGATAAGTTATATGGATTCAGCATCAAATTCTGGAGGAGGTAAGGTGTTATACTAAGAATTTTCACCTCCTGTTTCTCTTCCCCCTCCGGTTCAAAAATTTTTCCTTAAAACAGCTATTTCTTGGAATTAGCTATAGATAGAGCTTAAATAATGACTGATATGGATGCAGAATCAAATTCCGGAGGAGCTAATGAGGCATTTTAATGATTTCCGATTCCAATTCCGGAGATGCCACTTCCGATTCAATAATTTATATTTTCCTTGGAACATCTCTGTCTCGGAATCTGCTATAGATTTAGCTTAGGTGATGACTTATATGGATTTAGCATCAAATTCCAAAGGGGAAGAGGATTCGCTAAGGCTATCCACTTCCCGTTCTTCCACTTCCTATTAAAAAATTGATAAAACATCCATTTCACAGGATTGGCTATAGATAGAGCTCAGATGATGACTGATATAAATTTTGCACCGAATTCAAGATTGTCCTTGGGGACCTTGGGTATTCACCAACTATTTCTATTTTCTGTTCTGGAGATGCCATCATTCGATTTTTCCGAAAATTTGTACGACTGTACGAAATAAGTATGCAGAAGAGACTAACAATACTTAATAGTTTCAACAAAAAGGAAATGATACACCTATTGCCACCATATGAAGGCTCTTTCATAAATTTCTTGTTAATTCTACAGTTTTCAACAAATTGTATTTAATTGTATTTGATTACCAAACAGCTAATTTTTACAGAAACTGATTATGACTTCGAATTAAAAATACTAATTAACTTTTCATCGAGAAAGAGATTCTTATTTTTACCGATGGTGAAATGCGCACGGAAATCCGAAACTTTTCTTCATCTGTCAACTCCCAGATGAATAAAAATGGGCAGTAAATGAGTGTGTAAATTAGTGCCACGAAGTCAGCTTCGTGGGACTAATTCACTTACAAAATTCAACATTATGTACGTGACTGCAGTAATACAGCTTAGTAGTCTCAGAAAAAAAAAATCTTCAAACTCTAATTAACTTCAAATGAAATATTTTCCAACAGTGCGAGTTTTATTTTTCTTTTATTTTGTTACACTAGGGAGATTCCGATCACTCACTGCCACGACTGCATCTCCACAACCCCCTCCCAAAAATTAAAAATTCATTGTCAATAAATGGCTGCTTTATGGGTGCAAAAGCAGCTCATGCCACTTATACAATCCGTGTACACCCGCGCAGCTGGTATGATATGTCCTAAATAAAAATGAAAATTGCGTGTCAGTTGAACCAAGAGCAGCTAAGATATATCACAAAGAAGATAAAAAAAATGCGCGGGGGGGGGGGTACGCTCCTATTATACCCTTGTTAAAAAATAAGAAATGAACCTCCTATGTTTACGGACACAATTTAAATACAAACCCGCTACTTACTGAGATCTCGTTCGTAACACGTTGTAACATCTATGCTAAACTCGTCCCACGGCGGGCACAATTTAAATTACCATAGCAACCTGACGTCACTTGAGGGAGAAAATCTAAACTAGGGCTCCTAAATACCAAAATAGAGTATATAGGATCCTTAATCTAAACCCGTCTATTTGTCACGTGTCAGAGCTTAGATACCGCCCCGTCACGCAATAAGCTAAAAGTTGTTTTTTGAAATAAACTTTATTAGAATATTCAAATATTATAGTATTTAGAGATATTTTTACTCATTTTTTTATGTAAACCTCACGCTCACTTAAAATAATTTGAAGATATGCAAAAATCAATTTACAGATACCAAACTGACTGTATGAAAAGATAATTAAGTGGGTTTTCTGATGGCGTGAATGCAGAAAGTTTAGGATGATTAGATCATTTGTTATAAAAAAATGAAATTTTCACTTCAACATGACATAAAAAAGAGAAATTTTCACCCGATAGTAACTAAAATAGAAGGTGACACATGGCACAATATTCTGAACCAGGGTCCAAATTTGCAAATCATTTCCTATTGTAGGACCGGCGCTGACCTTCGCAAAAGTTTTAAAAGGATTTTGTCGGCGGCGTCGACAGCAGTGGTTATGAGTAGCTACCTTTGAATGTAGAGAGATAGATAAACACACAGACATGTTTTCTAATTTTTTTTTTTAATTTTATAAAGATAACTGATTTTCCTACATCTCGATTTCCTTTTAAAGGTTCTTACATTAACTGTTCATGCGCATTATTAAAGCAAAAATAAGGTGCATATACATTTGAGATAATATCCATTTGAAGGTTAGGTATATTTCCGTTTAAAATTAAGTAGAACTGCAGATTTATGTCATCATAGAGAGATTAGATTAATTTCTTACAGTTCGGAAGGAGTTAAGCTCCTAACTCCTCCCTTAAATATGCCTCTGGATTCAATTGATATTAGTAATTTTGGATAGGTATCTATATTGGTTCCTAAGGAATGTGCTGGAATTAATGACCAAGTTATGTTATCAGTTCATAAAAGACGCCAACATTTGGTCTAGGTGGTTGTCATCAATTTATCTATATGTAAAATACATAGGTCACATTTGATATGGACGTCTAGAAAAACTAAAGAGTGAGTAGGTGTTGTAGGAATTTTGACTAGAAGGGCGTTAACACCCTCCAAGGGGATCTGTCAAAATTCCTGATGAGCACTTTACGTCTGGAAGGGAGCTGCCACCCTCCAACTGCCCATGGGAAGTCCGTAATCTAAATTCGTTTATGTTGAAAAAGAAAAATATATATTCATAAATATGAATTGCAAAAACATACGAATAGAAAATTTAAACATATGAATGGTCAATATTGTATAATTTTACAACTGCATTCGGTTGGACTGAAATGTGCAATCTTAAAAAAGTGTAATTTTAATTCTATATTTTGTTCAAATATAAGTTAATTGCAGAACTTCTTGTGAAATATTTTTTTATAATTTCTAGCGTTCTCTTTTCTTCCGTCCTCTTCACTCGTATTTCTTCACCCATACAAGATAGAGATCTCTGGCACGCTTATAGCCTGGCCCAAACATGGCGGAACTGCCACTCCTCAAAAACCTGTTGCAAGGAACGGTAAGGGACGCTAACCCTTTTGTGTTCACCTTTTGGGACCCAAAGAAAAGGGTCACGGTGGGTGAAAGTTCCCCGTTAGGGGCACAAAGATGTTTGCTTATTTCCGTAAGGGCGATGGACCAAGATTACTGGGTTAAGGGTGCCATTTCCTCGGTTTCACTTTCTTGTAGACTGCCGGAACGAGAGGATTTTTTGTTGGAGGTTATTCCCTCCCCTATTTGGCTCAAAGGATTCAAGAAATACCAAGAACGAGGTATTTAAGGTGTGGTATAGGTTGAGATTTTCAACTTTTACTTTTAAGAATTTGGTGATGAAGTTTGCATATTTGAAATATTTAGTGTTTTATTATTTATTTATTTATTTATTCTGCATTTAAAAGGGTTTCTTCTGGAAAGTGATATTAAAGAATTATTATGTTGTATATTATGCTGGGTGTTAGAAATGAATATTCACACATTGCAAATTTGTAACAGATATTTTGAGTGCATGATGAAATCATCAAATTGTTTAACTGCTGCAATGTTCATATAAAACTCTAAAATATTTGAGAGTACCTCGCGACTTAGGAGAATAATTTTCTCTGGTTTACCAATGAGAACAATAGACAATTGGCTATATTTCATTGATATATGAGGGTTTCAAAACTATCTATACTTTTGAAATTATTAGTCCTCCTATAGACTTTGCATACTTGATGTACAGCGTATGCCTAGCGTCTAGCAGTCACTTATACATACTGTACGTAGCTTATGACCGTTTTGAAATTATATGCAATTAACTGTTATCAATTTCCTAGTATCGAAAAATCATACTACTCGATATGTACATAAACTATTCAGGGATGTCCATAGATGGAACGTTTGGAGGGGGCTCATTGACCTTGGAGGGAATTGTGTCTCTATATCTAGCCGAAATTAGCTGTGTTTCTCTTAAACGTAATAGAAATTTGAAGAAAAATTATGTATCTGTGATGTGTTTAAACTCTTACAGCTTCCTACTTACATCCATGATTCTGCTGATATTTTTAATTACCGATATGTGACTATATTGAGCACTTAGATTCTGCAAGGAACCAGTCTCTTTTTTGCTGCCTATGTGCAACTATAATGTTCAATTTTAAAAACAGATTTTGCTTACAACTTAAACGTAAATCTACAAATATGCAATAACTTAAAATGTATTTTATACGTGTTTGATGGTTTGTATAACCTCAAACAACAACAAGACAAATCTATAAAATGATCAAAGAATTTCATACCATTTCTTTCCGTGCTAACCATTTGCTATCCACGTGTTGAAATATTTGTTTACCCCGCATATATTTATAGGAACATTTTTCATGCGCTACTTGATGGTCTCTCCTTAGCGTGTAATAGTGGCTCTCGAAGTTAAAATAGAGTCTTTTGAAAAATTCGATGGGTCCACTCGAGTCGCAAATTGCCCCATCAGTACCCGGAACCAATGTCTTTTGGACTAAAGAAACAAGATTTCACGCAAAACCTAACTTTACTGAAAACGTCGTGAAAAATGGTTTAAAAAGCATCCGGAACGCTCGTTGTTCTATGCAAATTGGCTCTTGGCGCAACGCCGACTGTGGGAAGAATGGACCAGGAAAAAGAATGAATTCAAGGAAGAAAAAAATGGTGGAGTACGACCTGAAGCCCACGTGAAAAAGCAGGAAAACTGCCGACTGCCGAACGGTGATTTATGTGATCCATCAACTCGCTGACATTTTCCAAAAAGGCAGGCCTTGTGCTAGGGCACAATGGATCACAGCGAGAAGGTTTTGGACCCTGGTGCCATCTCGTTCGAATTATAAAAAAAGGTTCCTGAGGGGACACAAATATATCAGGAATAAAAAAAGTTACCAGGTGTGGACCAAGAGATCTGTCCTCAGAGTTCACTCACCGGCCTAAAAATGTCCAAAGGAATGATCATTAATCGTTGTCGACGAAGGGACATGTTTCGAATCGTGTGCATCGGGATGAACGATGTCTACAAGTTGTTGCACACACCTAGCCTCTTGTCAAAAATAAACAGATGGTAAATTGGGATACGATGTGTGCATTAGCTTGCCATGTGCTTGTTAGCTTGCGCAATTTCATGGTAAATATGCCGCAATGAGTAGGATATGTGTGTAATTTGAATCCTGCAGATGTTAGTTTTCTGGTAATCTGTTTGATAAAAGCGTGGAATGTCACTTTTATAAAATTTGTTATCTTAATAGGATAACAAAATATTATTAGTAACAAAATATTATAAATCTTAAAAACAAATTATTATAAATAACAAAATATTATAAATCTTATAAAAATTTCTGGAAGAGTGATTTATGAAAATTCATAAGTAGTTTCGGATGTACAAAATTTTTTCACTCTGGTATTCAGAAAAGCTGATTAAATATATACTAGCTGTGGCAACCGCAGCTGGCGATCACTTTTTTTGTAATCACATGTGTTAGAAATCACTTATTTTAATAATCACTGTTTCTGAGCAAATTATCGGAAAAAGAACGCGTATACGAGGTGGCTAGGCGACAAATACTGAAATAAGCACCTTTGATATGTCGCTGTAATTCGCTTTTGACGTGATACTTCCTAAATAGGAGTGAAAATTACAGGCAATCCGTGTACACTTGAGGAGCGGGCGAAATACTGCTGCACCCTCAAAAAGTCGAAATCAACCCTTTCCCCTGACGGACATAATTTAAATCGAAACCTGTCGCTTATGAGACCGCGTGCGTAATAAGTTGTAACAACTAAGTTCTAGCATTTAGCTATGGTGTAAACCAGCGAAGCGGAATTGATGCTCCCTAAAGAAAAGTGAACATTTCATACAATCCTTGTGCACAAACATAACGGGCGTGAAACTCTCTGAATAACAGAGAAATATACATATTAATCGGAACTGGTAGCTTAAAACGCTGATAAAAAAATATGAGGATTATCGTCGTATTATGGCACTTCGACGGGCGGCAATTAAATAGCAATGTCAAAAATTCGACTAATTTATGTATCCGCACTATCTTTCGCAAACAACATAGTTATTATATACTCTTTTGCACAGGCCGCCAAATATCTTTCGTATTTTTTAACACTTTACAACAAAGTTGAAAAGTGTTTATGACTTTGTACATTCTGTCTGTCTGTCCGTTAGCACGATAACTGCCGTAAAAATGACTTAATCAAAATGAAATTTTAGTATGTTGTTCCGACGGTCTGTAGGACCTATGGGAATATAAATGAATAATATCACCCAATTAGTTTTGGATTGAACCCGGGTTGAAAAAATGAAATACATTGAGCCCTATGGGACCTAATTTTTCAAACATTTTTTAAGTAGATTTAAAATTCACAAATTGCTTCGAAATTTTTAGGTAATATTCAAATTGTTCCATAAAATATATAAAAAAAAATTCAGCGAAATATATTCAGTAGTTTTTCAAATAAAAAATAAAATAATAATAACACCTCTTATATGAAACGATCACGTGAACATGATATGAAAGTATCACGTGATCCACTTCAAAATGATATATGGCATCCATCTAGTCTCAAAATCGTGATTTTTAAAGTTCTTTTTATTTCATATTGAGTGTTGTATCCGTCCTAAAACCACCTTATTTTGGTTTAAATTCTGTGCATCTACATACTAAAACAACGCAATTACAATATATTTGAGTTTAAATGCTCATCCAAATTTGATTATTTCTACAACGAAGCCTATTTTTCACTTATGTAAAATGTAAACAGCAAAATATGTAGGATGAGTTGTATAGGAATTGCTGTATTTTTTTAACGCAAAAGAATTTAGCTCATGGAGTCTGCATGGCTGATATGAAAGAAATATTCATTGACTTTCCAGAGAGAAGGACGATTTTTTGCGATGAAGTTTTAAGCATAGAGTTAAATTGCTTGTAACTCCATGCTCTTAATTTTTAAATAAAATGAATTATTATAGTATTGTGATGATGGAAATATTATAGTATTGTGATGAATTGGAAATTATTTATGAATGAAATGTTGCTTTTTTAGAGAGAGCCAGGCGTGTTATTTTTTCTATGGCGTCATTTGAATGCATTTCAGTTGTTTTAGATGAGGTTTTCAAATATAATAAATTATCGTGGTATTATGATAATTCTAAAATTATTACCGAGTAATATATCACATTTTAGAGATGTTTAAACCAGGCAATTTATATTTCAACGCCGTCATTTGAATGAAGCTCATTTTTTTCGATGAAGGTTTAAGTTTTCAAATATAATAAATCAATGTAGTATTGTGAGAAGTTTTAAAATATTACCGAGGAATGTATTGCATTTTAGACAAGTTTAAATAAAATTGCATTAAAGTTGGAAAGTGTTTCATGATCAATCCTTTAAGCATGATTGATCTTTCTTGTTTTCCAAAAGGCTCACTCCAGCGCTGCTCATGATGTGACGCGCCAACGATAGTTTCAACGATGGTTTCAGTATTAGAGCTCTGAATAATAAAATCATTTTTAACACTTTACAACAAAGTTGAAAAGTGTTTATGACTTTGTTCATTCTGTCTGTCTGTCTGTTAGAACTATAACTGCCGTAAAAATGACTTAATCAAAATGAAATTTTAGTAAGTTGCTCAGACGGTCTGTAGGACCTATGGGAATATAAATGAATAATATCACCCAATTAGTTTTGGATTGAACCCGGGTTGAAAAAATGAAATAGTTCTATGGGACCTAATTTTTCAACCATTTTTTAAGCGGATTTAAAATTCACAAATTGCTTCGAAAATTTTAGGTAATATTCAAATTGTTCCATAGAGTATATAAAAAAAAAATTCAGCGAAATATATTCAGTAGTTTCTAAATAAAAATTAAAATAATAATAACACCTCTTATATGAAACGATCACGTGACCATGATATGAAAAGATCACGTGACCCCATTCAAAATAAAATATGGCATCCATCTTGTCTCAAAATCGTGATTTTTAAAGTTCTTTTTAATTCATATTGAGTGTTGTATCCGTCCTAAAACCACTTTATATTTGGTTAAATTCCGTGCATCTACCTACTGAAACAACGCAATTACAATAAATTTGAGTTTAAATGCTCATCCAAATTTAATTATTTCTACAACGAAGCCTATTTTTCACCTATGTAAAATGTAAACAGCAAAATATGTAGAATGAGTTGTATTAAAATTTCTGTATTTCTTTAACACAAAATCATTTAGTTCATGGAGTCTGCATAGCTGATATGAATGAAATATCCATTGATTTTACAAAGAACGATTTTTTTCGATGAAGTTTTACGCATAGAGTTTAATTACTTGTAGCTTCATGGTCTTAATTTTTAAATAAAATAAATTATTATAGTATTGTGATGAATGACATGAATGGGAAATTATTTATGAAAGAAATGCTGCTTTTATAGAGAGAGCCAGACGTGTTTTTTTTCTATGACGTCATTTGAATTGATTTCAGTTGTTTTCGATGAAGTTTTCAAATTTAATAAATTATTGTAGTATTATGATAATTCTAAAATTATTACCGAGGAATGCATCACATTTTAGGGATGTTTAAACCAAGCAATTTATATTTTAATGCCGTCATTTGAATGAAGTTCATTTTTTTCGATGAAGGTTTAAGTTTTCAAATATAATAAATTAATGTAGTATTGTGATAAGTTTTAAAATATTACCGAGGAATGTATTGCATTTTAGACATGTTTAAATAAAATTGCATTGAAGTTGGAAAGTGTTTCATAATCAATGCTTTAAACATGATTGATCCTTCTTGTTAATTGTTTAAATGATTCTTTTGAAATGGCAACAGTGTTTGCAACAATGAAAGGTTAGATTTTGAAGGCAAATGATGTAAAAACAAATTTTAGCTTTAAAATTGTATAAAAAAACCTTATTTGTATAAAATATTAAGTCTTTTTTACTTTCCTTGGAATATATGGTAATGTATAGGGAAAGTATTGGAATCATGCCGAAAATTGCAACTCGAGTTTTCGACTAATCTACACGTTTCGAGATCTCTAGAATATGAAAAAACTATTTTTAATGTGACGTGTGTGTCTGTGTGTCTATCTGTGCAGATTTTGTATCCACTCTAACTAAAAAACTAATGTACTAAATTTTATAAAATTTGGTAGGTAAGTTACTTGTGGGCGAATCTGGTGCTGATTAGTTTGGGGTACGATTCGGGATTAAAGAACCCGCCTTATTTTGCGAAATGGCCCACAAAAGCTTGTATCCACTCTAGCTGAAAAACTAACGAACTGAATTTCACAAAATTCGGTAGATAAGTCACTTGTGGGACATCCTGGTGCTGATTAGATTTTAGTACGATTCGGAAGAAAATAACCTGCCTTTTTTTGCAAAATGGCCCGCAAAAGTCCCCAAAATCTAAAATAAAAAAATTCGTATACTCAAATATATCTATTAAATGCTTGTTTAATACGTAATTTTTAACGAAGAAAAGAATAAGACCAACCCCATTACACTAGGACTAGCCTTCCTCGAGATATTTTAGTTGTTTCGCATTTTCTATACGCCACCTTTGAAAATAAGTCCAGTTATCAAATGAGACCGAAAATTGAACTAAAAGTGAATTAAATTTAATTAAAATAAAGAGAACGTGAATATAAGTCTGCAGGGAAAGTCATCTGCTGCCCACATCAGATTTTTTAAATTTTGGCACATAGGGCCCTTCGAAATATATTTAGCTGTTTTTAGAAAAACAACGGAAATCCTATCACAAAAATTGTACTAGAAGACAGTTTTTTTACATGGATATCTATATTCAGAACTTTTTAAGACTTTTTTTTAATCGTTCCGGAATTTAACTTTCTGTAACAAAGAAACTATCGATTTTTTTTTAAATTTTTGACACTTAAGTAACAAACTGTAACTTTTGATTTCAGGTTAAAAGAAAATGGGGATGACAACGCTAAAATTGAGGTGTGACTTCGACGATCAGAGCTTGCAATTTCGCCCCAGTAGCTAAATGGTAGAGCGTCGACTGGCCAGTTCGGGGATCTAGGGTTCGATTTCATGTTAGGGCAGCAAGGTTCTTTACAATGTCGCCATGCCAAATCAACCCTGTAGGTTTGTGCAAAGATGTCGAAGGTCTAAAAGTAATCCTAGTACAACTGGTACGGATTCAGAGAACTCAAAGCTTGGGCGCCGATTTCAAATCGAGATGATAATGACCACGCAAGATGCTAACATGGACAAAAATAATTGTGGAAGAAGGCTAACCTGGGGTAAAAAGAGAAAGAGGTAGTCAGTCAGATTGTCAGTTGCCTGCCAATCTGACATTAGAGGTTGCAGTACACAGAGTCCGATAACAGCTTGCAATTTCGTCCCAGTAGCTCAACTGTAGAGCGTCGGTTGGCCAGTTCGGAGATCCAGAATTCGAATACCGAATGAGGCAGCAAGGTTTTTTACAAGTTAGATTTTTAAATGGGCCTTTTTGTCGCTTCCTCCCCCACCCCGATACTTATAGAATTTGTATGCCTTTTAAAAGTATGTAGAACGAAAACTATCAACGTTTTCGAAATTCCGCTCTTCAATTCTCTTTGAAACACCATTGACTCCGGTATAAAAAATAAGAAAGATCAATCATGCTTAAAGCATTGATTATGAAACACTTTCCAACTTCAATGCAATTTTATTTAAACATGTCTAAAATGCAATACATTCCTAAGTATTATTTCAAAACTTATCACAATACTACATTAATTTATTGTATTTGAAAACTTCAACCTTCAACGAAAAAAATGAACTTTATTCAAATGATGGCATTGAAATATAAATTGCCTGGTTTAAACATTTCTAAAATGCGATACATTCATCCGTAATATTTTAAAAGTCATTATAATACTACAATAATTTATTATATTTGAAAACAACTGACATTCATTCAAATGACGTCATAGAAAAAATAACACGTCTGGCTCTCTCTATAAAAGCAGCATTTCATTCAAAACATTTTCCCAATCATTTCATTCACCACAATACTATAATAATTTATTTTGTTTAAAAATTAAGACCATGGAGCTACAAGTAATTAAACTCTAAGTTTAAAACTTCATCGAAAAAATCGTCCTTCTCTTTGTAAAATCAATCAATATTTCATTCATATCAGCTATGCAGACTCCATGAACTAAATGATTGTATGTTAAAGAAATACAGCAATTCTAATACAACTCATTCTACATATTTTGCTGTTTACATTTTACATAGGTGAAAAATAGGCTTCGTTGTAGAAATAATCAAATTTGGATGAGCATTTAAACTTAAATTTATTGACATTGCGTTGTTTCAGTATGTAGATGCACAGAATTTAAACAAAAATAAAGCGGTTTTAGGACGAATACAACACTCAATATGAATTAAAACGAACTTTAAAAATCACGATTTTGAGACAAGATGGATGCCATATTTTATTTTGAAGTGGTGGGTCACGTGATGTTTTCATATCATGGTTATGTGATCGCTTCATATAAGAGGTGTTATTATTATTTTAATTTTTATTTAAAAAACTACTGAATATATCTCGCTGAATTTTTTTTTATATATTTTATGGAACAATTTGAATATTACCTAAAATTGTCGAAGCAATTTGTGAATTTTAAATCCACTTAAAAAATGTTTGAAAAATTAGGTCCCACACAGTTCAATGTATTTTATTTTTTCAACCCGGGTTCAATCCAAAACTAATTGGGTGATATTATTCATTTATATTCCCATAGGTCCTACAGACCGTCTGAACAACATACTAAAATTTCTTGTCGATTAAGTCATTTTTACGGCAGTTATAGTGCTAACGGACAGACAGACAGACAGAATGAACAAGCTCATAAACACTTTTCAACTTTGTTGTAAAATGGTAAAATTCCGAGATCGCAGATTGAAAATTGAGGAAGAAGATAAGTTTTTTTGGACGGGGTCAATTTTACCCTCATTTTTGGAGGTTTTTCGAAATTATTTGAAAATGCATTGAATTCGAATTTTTGAACGTTTTCTGCAACTCCTCGGATCGAATGCCACATTTTAATAATTCACGATCGGAATGAGGGGGATATACATACATAGATTTTCACATGTTAATAGTAAGATGTTTGGTGTGAAGATTTTCAAGCAAGAAACTATGATAAACTTTGAAGACTTTCCACACAAGAAACTTTGCTAAACTTTGAAGACTTTCACTCAAGAAAATATTAGTTTTAGCAGATTTTGCTACTTCATTAAACAGTTTAGATTTGCTATAACATGAGTTGCTTTCGCTTGGTCTAATTGCATCATTATTACTTTCATCTGCTTCTGTCAAACACATGTATTAAATCCTGTTTTCCATTTTGAAGGATACTTCGAGAAGAAAATAAAATCAATATATTTTCATAGGTTGAGATATATATCTTTTTATCATCTAGCTACTTTTAATTTAAGGAAAATTTGACTAACTATTCAAAAACAAATGAAATAAAAAAATACAGCATACAGCTGCATCTTTATTGCTGCATTTTTATTTTATGAACAATGCTGCATTTTTATATTATTTGTGTTTGAATACGTTCCTGAGGTTTACCAAATCCTTTTCACACAGTGTTTTTTATTTATTATTTTCTATTCATTTTCTACAAAATTTATTATTATTAAAATAAATTATTCAATGGAATGAAATAAAGTTAAGAATTTACAAATCAGTTGATAGTTATGTATTCAATTAGAACTTGCGTCCTGTGGATTTCATTCATTTATAGGGCGATGAATTCTTGCTAAGCGCAGATTTTGTCCTTAAAAGCGGTTTTACTTTTTACATAGGACTATTAACTTTTATGCATTACTACCCTCTTATAACCTTTCGACTTCTTTCCACCAGCTCCATTACAGAAGGGTTATCGCAGTCCGTGGTAGACTTTCGAATAGGCCCACAAGGCTCGAGCCCAATTCGGTCGATTTCAGAGTATATAAAATTTTGGAAATGCAACCGATGTAAGTTTAATAGTAGTTTAATTTTAAAGAAAAATGCTTAACGTAAAATATAAATCAAGGGGTCCGAGATATCCTAGTGATTAAGGCGTTGTCATCTGTAGGTCCGAAAGACCATCCGAGAGGTGATGGGTTAGTAGAAAGATAGTACAGTCCCTGTGGTTTCCATCCCATTGGGTTCAGGTATAAATGGGGTGGTTAACTTCGGCTAGATCGGTCGGTCTGGATAGGAAAAAATATAAATGAAGAAATAATTTTAAATTGCTCCAGAACACAAAATAATGTCTGAAACTACAGTTGAGAAATATGAAGATAAAATTTTCTACATGTACAATAATTTCATTTATTGATAAATCTCTTTAAATTATTTTCTAAAGAGGAAACAGTAAATAATCCTTGATGTAACGATAAATAATTTGCATTAGCAGTAGAGGCTTACATAAAAGAAATAATGTTTTTTCCCGTGAATGCCGACATCAAAATTATAACTATACACATAGATATATATATATATATACAATATATATATATATATATATACACATATATATATATATATATATATATACATACAATATATATATATATATATATATATATATATATATATATATATATATATATATATACATATATATATATATATATATATGTATATATGCTCATGGCGGGTTATGAATAACATATTTGACCTCATAAACGAAGTTTTTATATTTACATGTCATTAACTGAAAATGTAATGGTATCAACTGATTTTGGTATCAAAATCAACTTCCTTCTTCAGCGTAAGAAAAACAGAGTAGTTACAGTCGCAAAATCAGAACCAACTGTCCAACTTTATATTTTTTTTCGAATCGCTAGTTCTGTCTTTATTGGTATAATTGCTCTGTTTTTCTCATCCCGGAAAAGGTACATTTTCTATTTATATCATCACTACATTCATGTTCAACTCAGATTACTTATTAAGCAATTTGAGCTCGTTATTGTTGAATTAGAGTATGTTTTAATTAACAGTTAGGAAGATTGTATAATATTAAGATAATGTATAAATTCTATAAAAAACAATATTATAATCACCCCTACATTTACACTGAGTGGTTAAAAGAAGAGTCGCAGTGTGGATTGAAACATGCAAATACTGAGGAGGAAATTAGTGACGATACATTTCTAAATTTTGCATAATTTTGCTGGCAATACAACCATTAATTGTAATGGCATCAGTATGCAGCTGATCAGCTCATAGAGATCAAGGCTGAAGAAGTTCTAAGCAGTTGCAGAGAAGATATTAAAGAGTTCAAAAAGGGCCACATTCTTGGCCTGTGTTACGGGCAGCAGACGTAAAAAGAAATTGCTGAAATTACTGTCAACTTCGCAGGAAATGAATGTGTGGTCGAAAAGCAATCCTGAATAATTGTGATCGAAGATCATTGAAACGCTTAGTGAAACGGAATCTCAAATAATTGACCTTAGCACTCACCCCCATGTTCTATAGTGGAAGCAAGACCATTTCTACACCATGAAATGAGAACTCAAGGGACTGTGATTAAACTGTGTTACAAAAGGAAATAACCGGTTATCCAGAGTAATCGAAAAAAAAAGACTCCAATTCACCAAGGAACATAAATATTGGACTGCTGATAAATGGGAGAAAATCATGTAGTCTGATGAGTCCAGATTTATCCTCTTCCAACATGATGGACGCATCAGGATTAAAAGGAAACCTCATGAAGCATTGGACTTTTCCGGTACTGTATCCACTGTTCACACTGTACTTTCCTCAGGAGGAAGTATTATGATCTGCTTCTGTTCCTTCTGTTCAGCTAGTCTAGGCGCAGCAATACTATACAACAATAAAATGAAGTCAGCTGAGTATCTAAACATACTGAATGATCAGTTTATTCCATCAATAGCAATTTTCTTCTCTGAAGGCAATGGCATATTCCAGGATGACAACACCACGATTAATCGCACTAAAATCACGAAAGATTGGTTTTAGGAGCACGAGGTCCCATTCGTACACTTGAATTAGCTACCATAAAGTTCTGACCTCGACCCCATTGAGGGTATATGGGATATATTGGAGAAGCATCTAAGGAGTAATTACACTCTTCCTTCATCAACCAAGGTAAAATTTTACAGTAAATTTGGCCACAAAATGAGACAATGTTGAGACAAGTTGAGACATTGCATAAACTCCACAATGAATGTTTGCTGTAATTCATGCTAAAATTGTTTATCGAAATATTAACGTGAACGACTTTTTTTATTGGCCAGGCCGCGTAGTCGCATAGAATTATTTTAGATGTCGAACACTGCTATGACAGGAAAATATAAATATTTAACAATTTATGAAAAGCGAGTTAATATTCTACTATTATATATTTTGTAAATGTTTTATGCAAGTATATTTTAAATTTTCGTTGTATGTCTAAGATAAATTACAATAGATAGTAACCAGAAAATTTCTACAATAATTTAATTCTTAATATTTTCGTTTAACCATGTATGATTTTATCATACATCACATTGTCGTTCTACTATTTCATGTGTCAATCTTAAATAATTTTCTTAGAAAGAGTGAAATGGAAAATGGTTATCCCACTATAACGTTCACTGCATGGCTAAATAATTGTTGTATTAAAGAATGCAGTGAAGCGAATTTTTGCTTTAATACAACTCCCTGTTATAGGTACTTATTTCCCTATAAAAGGGTGTTGCATCAAAACAAGAAAATGCTCAACTGATGATCCATCATTCCTCATGGACCATGGTATCGTTGTCATTGCTGCTTGTCGTTACGGTGCAAGTTGTAAGATTATCAGTATGCACTAAACTGCTTAAAATTATCTTTAGCGATGGTTTAAATCGTTAAGGATGGGCGGGGGTATAAACGCCCCCAAACTTTAACTGGATTCGAAGAGGCAATACTTCTACTAGAAAATGTCTAAAATCCTTGCTTTAAGGAGTTTTGATCATCTTATTGTCTGCACCATACTGGTGAGTAGCAATGACCGCGAAACCATGGTCCACTCATGGTGATGGATGATCAGATGAGCAGATTCTTGCTTTTGTACTGGGGAGTATTTATAAACTGCTAGGATTCAGAAATATGAAATCCAGTTTACAACGGTTTACACTTTTTGAACACCCTAATTACATGAACTAAATATCTTTGCAGATTTAAAATGGTTTTAATCGATTTATTGATCGTAAAATTACATAGTTACTCACTTAATCATATTTAGAAAATTTTTGATGTTAAAAATTTCGACATCATAGGACGCTAGACACGGAGTAAATCAGGAAAGAAATGTGACAGACGAAATTAGGTCGATTGTCCTTGGCGACCAGTCTAGTGACATTTGTGACTAATCTGGAGAAATATAGCCATTTTAGTGACTTTTGGTATCATCTCGAATTTTATAGATTGACTACAATTGTCGCTAGTTACATGTCTTATACAAAATTTTCCAGAGAGGTTATATAAGCTCGCCAACGTTCAGTTGGATTGTTGACGTGACACTATTACAGTATCTGCTGAACTTAATACAGAATCCAATATGCATATTTTCTGATTATATATATTTTAAGGGTTTCCTTCTTTCGACCTAGACTGTTCAACCTACCCGAAGGTGGTAGGTAACTGTTTAGACGGCCGGGAAAACCACCTTATTTATACCGAAACCAAGTGGAAGGAGCAAACACAGGAGTTTTTCCCTCCTTCCCCTAACATATCACCTCTCCGATACCTTTTTTTCTCATTCTACTTCGACCCAAACCGCCCGACCTACCCGAAGATGTAAATATCTATTTGGATGACCGGAAAGTGCCCCCCAATTCAGCCCGCAACTCATTGGGGCGGCATCCACAGGAACCGTACCCGGTAGACCAGTTTGGGAAGAGCCGGGAATCGGACTTCGGTCGTCTGAGTGCAATATCCACGCGCTAACCACTCGGCTGTCCCATACCTTCCGATATCTTTTCCGCCACTCAGACCGGGGTCTCACTAGAAGGTTTAGAGCATCATGATCCCCGGATCTGCAAAGGTATCCTGATCTGATACCTTCTGAACTATGAAACAATGCTGGTAGACAAGTGTAAACAGTTTAAATGTTAGATCTGGGATATCTATGCGTAGACATCTGTGCTATACGCCAGTATGCTCTTATCTGTGCGTAGACATCTGTGCAATACGCCAGTATGCTCTTATCTGTGCGTAGACATCTGTTCTATACGCCAGTATGCTCTTATCTGTGCGTAGACATCTGTGCTATACGCCAGTATGCTCTTATCTGTGCTATACGCCAGTATGCTCTTATCTGTGCGTAGACATCTGTGCTATACGCCAGTATGCTCTTATCTGTGCGTAGACATCTGTGCTATACGCCAGTATGCTCTTATCTGTGCGTAGACATCTGTGCTATACGCCAGTATGCTCTTATCTGTGCGTAGACATCTGTGCTATACGCCAGTATGCTCTTATCTGTGCGTAGACATCTGTGCTATACGCCAGTATGCTCTTATCTGTGCGTAGACATCTGTGCTATACGCCAGTATGCTCTTATCTGTGCGTAGACATCTGTGCTATACGCCAGTATGCTCTAATCTGTGCGTAGACATCTTTGCTATACGCCAGTATGCTCTTATCTGTGCGTAGACATCTTTGCTATACGCCAGTATGCTCTTATCTGTGCGTAGACATCTGTGCTATACGCCAGTATGCTCTTATCTGTGCGTAGACATCTGTGCTATACGCCAGTATGCTCTTATCTGTGCGTAGACATCTGTGCTATACGCCAGTATGCTCTTATCTGTGCGTAGACATCTGTGTTATACGCCAGTATGCTCTTATCTGTGCGTAGACATCTGTGTTATACGCCAGTATGCTCTTATCTGTGCGTAGACATCTGTGCTATACGCCAGTATGCTCTTATCTGTGCGTAGACATCTGTGCTATACGCCAGTATGCTCTTATCTGTGCGTAGACATCTGTGCTATACGCCAGTATGCTCTTATCTGTGCGTAGACATCTGTGCTATACGCCAGTATGCTCTTACCTGTGCGTAGACATCTGTGCTATACGCCAGTATGCTCTTATCTGTGCGTAGACATCTGTGCTATACGCCAGTATGCTCTTATCTGTGCGTAGACATCTGTGCTATACGCCAGTATGCTCTTATCTGTGCGTAGACATCTGTGCTATACGCCAGTATGCTCTTTAACCTTATCCCTTTCGAAGTATGCGTTTTCGCATTCGAAATAAACCTTTTCCCATTCAAAATAAACCTTTTCCCATTCGAAATAAACCTTTTCCCATTCGAGATAAACCTTTACCCATTTGAAATATACCTTTTCCATTCGAAATAAACCTTATCCCACTCGAAGAAAACCTTCTCGCATTCGAAATAAACCTTATCCCATTCGAAATAAACTTTATCCCACGTGAAAGGAGTGATTTTTCTCATCAATCTATAAAGAGGAATAAAATTACTCATTATTTTATTTTTTTTACATATTCTTTATATACTCGTATATCAGTTTCGACAATGAACGATATAGGCTAGAATTCTCAAAATAGTATCACAAAGAGTCCAAAGAGAAAAATATAATTTTTTCCAATGAAAAATAAATCAAATGATTACTTATATGAGTCGATCGATATAAATGACTTGCATGAAATTTCTTGTACTTAAAAAGATTTTTAAAAATGATATTCACCGTTATACATTTTTATCATAGAGCCCTTGAAGCATCATTCAGAATACCCTAGGGCTTTACCAACTACCAATTAAGATCCATTGATCTAAAGAATCAAATGTTTTTGCTCTCATTACTAACGAATATATATAAATAAAATTGAAAATCTGTCTGTCTGTTTGTGCCATGATCACGGGAGGAACGTCTGAACCGAATTTGATGAAATTTTGTGGGTAGTCTTGAAATAGCCCCCCCCATAAATTTAGCCCAAGTTTCGAGTATCTAAGATCAGGAGTTGTCGAAATATTAATGAAAAACGAAACTTTTCCCTAGCAGTTCTACTCTCTAACTCCGTGGTTTATCCAAACGAAAAGCTTGAAAATCATTTGAAAGTAAATTAAAACCTTATCTCTGAGTTTGATGGGAGATTTTCTGCACCAATTAGTCACTTTCTGAAAACATGAATTGTTTGAAACTTGATTTAAATGGGAAATCTATCTCCATGGTTTATATTTCAAAAGTATAAAGAAATCAAAATGGTTATTTAATTTCGCAGTTTATGAGAAAGATTCTATCTTATATCACGTTGCTCAGAAACGCAATTAAATTAAATCTGTCTGTTAATTTTAATTATTATTTTTTCGATTTGAATAATAAATAAATGGATATAAAAATATATTTTAGAAAAAAACGATTAGATTTTTTCTTATAGCATTTTTGACTGCATAATATCAATTGCGGTCTTCAGGTTTAAACGTTATTATTATTGATATTTTCGGGGATTATTAATTCAGGGATTATAGATATTTTCAATTTATTATGCAATTGTTTTATTATGACAAAAATTGTTTAAACTCATATATTGTACGTTGTACGAGTAATCTTCTACAAATACAAGGGTATATCTTCTTATCTACGAGAATATAAGTAGTACAAGTATATTGGCATATGTTTTGATATATATTGGCATATATTGGAATCAATTACGACCTTTTGGTATAAAGAGTACGGGGATTATTGATATTTTCAATTTATTACGTCATCTCTTTTATTTTGGCAAATATTTTTTAGACTTATATTGTATTACGGGTAATCTTCTACTAACACACTGGCATATTTTCTAATCTGCGACAATATAAGTAGTAGAGGGTTGCATATATTGATTCAATTCTTCTTTTTTGTAAATTTACTTACAAAAGGGGCCAGGTTGTTGTATTCTTCAGATCTACCCGTGAAGATAATTTTGCATAGTGAGAAGAGATATTCTTAAACTTCTCTTTAGGAGCAATAAATTTAATATTTTAACAGAATTTGCACATGATTGTGAATTATAAGTTTCTTTATATTATATACTCCGTACGAAGAACGGGTATGCTGCTAGTTTATAATAAATTTTGAAATTTTGAGTGATATTTTTCTAAAGCACAAGCTGTAGAAGATAATTTCGCGCAACGATTAATAAAGTCAAAAACAATATTAAAATCTAAATTATCATCACCATAATTGTTAGCTCAACAGCCCAGCATTAGTCATGATTCCCATAAAATCTTGGTTCCGAGGATGGTTTAAATTCTCAGTTAAGAATATACTTCTATTTTATTTTAGGTCTTTCATTTTGTCATTTACTAGGTGCTATATTCTTGAATTCTCTTAGCTGTTATATTGTGATCTATTTACTGTTACAGCAATCTCACTCTAATACAAGATAGGATCAAAAAGATCGGAGACTGTGCTAATATCTCCAACTCTGATTGGAGGAGAGGGTAACTATTTTACCGTGGCGTAGAGGCACATGTGACGCGAGATGTGAAAAGGCAGAAGCAGGTTCGTAGTCCAGGGTTTTTCCAGACAATGCCTGTCAGTGAACTGTAGTCGTTTGCGTTCGTCGAAAATGGAAATGGCGTTTGAAGAACAACGTTCGAATATCAAATTCTGTCAGCGTTTGGGGAAATCGCCGACAGAAACAGAAGAAGCATTATTTGCAGAGAAAGCTGCAAATAATTGTCCAAAAAGTGTTTTTTAAAGTATGCGGTTCTTTCAACTGCAAAATCGTCTAGCGACAATTGTATAACAAAAGATTTAAAAAATTTAGTTTGAATGCTATCTGTTTTATTGGACAGACGATTTATAGGTAAACATCATCTTAATCGAAGCCAGACAAATAAGTAAACGGTTGAAACTATGGTTGAAAATCATTCCATCTGCAATATTTTATCATTATCCCGTGTGTTTGTCACTTCGTTCTATTTTTATTTCGATTTCATGAACCATGTCTACTATGTTTACTAATGAAGACTATTACTAAATGATCCTTATTTTTGGAGAATGTAACCGGACTGCCAGTGCAACCGAAATATTATACGCAGAGTTTCCCAATGCAAGGCATTGCAAGCGTTTTAGTATATTAACGTTGTTTTATTTGGGGGATTTAAGAGTCTCTTCTCTAGTTTCAGAGGTTTTTTCTGAGCTTTCTCAGTCGGACAAACACACTTTTATACTAATTTGGCAATCTCTACATTTTGTAATTGACTTTCTTTCTCCTGCTTTAAAAAGGAGCGAGATAGTCCCCCGCTTCCCCTCCCCATATGAAGGTGGTCAACCCCCCCAAACGTTGTCTCGTCGTATATAGGGGTTTTCCATTAGCTGCATTAAAAAACAAGGATACATAACTCTCTTCGTTCTCGAGAAATATTCGCTGATACGGACATTCCTAAACACCATGTATAGATAGCTGTTTGAAAGAAATATAGAATTTTCATTTTAAGGGAGAAAAAAATATCCCTCATTATCAATGTCACCAGTACGTAATTTTCACAATCATCAATATCAGATGAACTATTTTCACTACTTACTTTTATATTTTATGTTTTTATATTTCTTGACTTTTTACATTTACATTTCTTGAAATTTTACTTTCATTTTTCTTGACCTTTTAGTTTTATACCCAATTCCATAAAAGAGAAAGTCTAAATTATAGAAGAAGTTAGAACATCAAAATTATACATATTGAAAATAATGCATATTTTAGTTTATGAATGTAGGATTCAGTTGAGTTCATGGAACTTTGCCCAATCTTCCAAATTGTTTTTCTCTGAAAGAGTCAATTTCGATGTATCTAAGGAGTAAATATAGTTGCAAATATATTCTGCAAGTTGTAGTAATTCATATTTATATTTTAGCTTAGTTTTGTTTCATTAAGATTGTGATTAATATTGATTTAAAAAATAAATTCATGTGTAAATATTTGAATAAATTTTTTAAGACACAAAATGTTACACCACTCCCAATAGTCAAAATGTTGTACACATTTAGACAACAGCCAACGTTGTGGCATGTATTATAAATTATGATTGTTTTTAAATTTAATAACTGAGTAAGTGTTTTTTGAAAAAGATGTTATTAACTGTGTTATGAAAAGTTTATATAAAACGCTACATACGTTAGGTCGTTAATCATATATATTTACATATATTCCTTTTTACTTTCCATATATACATAATGTATAAGGAAAGTATTGTGACGGGGTCGAAAATTCGAATTCGAGTTTTCGACGGGAGAGCACGTTTCAGGCATCCCTGATCACAAATTAAACATATTTGACGTGATGTCTGTGTGTGTGTGTGTGTGTGTGTGTAAAAGTACGTGTGTGTGTGTGAAAGTGTGTGTGTGTGTGTGTCAGTGAGTCTCTGGAGATGATATCTCACGAACGAATGGAGCGATTCGAATGAAATTTGGTACAAAAATCACACTCAGTGAATACTGGAAGTCTATTGTTTTTAAACGCAATCGAATATTCAGAACCATCCTAAACTTTCGAGTGAAATTTTGAAAAAATCATCAAAAAATCAAAACCTTTAATATCGTTACGCAAATAGACATTTCTTATGTAATTTTTCCTTAGAAAACGATTGACATAAACCTTAGAACTCTACCGCGAACCATTCTCGTGATATTGTACATTTTTTAAATAAATTTATCAAAAAATCCCATAAATTAAAAAATATATATATAAAGCGTTGAGAAACATGTTCACTTTTCATATATAATAACATGCGATGAATTTGGTGACGTAATTTTCGTGGATCTAGCTTGTTCCATTCATGAGAAAAGATACTTTGAGTAATACATTTGTATTTGAACGCCAATAGTCATTTATCTGCTATAAGAATAACTTATTTCTCCTTCCAGCACACTTGGCGACATTTTGGCGACGAATTTGGTGGAATGTCGCCAACTTGGCGGCTTTTTAAATGTTGCCAAATTAGCGAAAATCTCGCCAAATGGTTAAAAATGACGCTTAATCCATGAAAATGACGACTAATTGACGAAAATTCAATATCTTAGGAAGAATATAAGTATTTACTATAAAAATAAGCTATTTTTTTGCTGTAATGGTAGTAAATTCATTGCATTATATAAGGAAAGTCATGTGCTGCCCACATCAAATTTTCTTTTTTTTTTGTAAATTTTATTCTCTGACTAGCAGTACACCTGTTTGTTGTAGGGAAAAATGTATAATGCAAAGAAACTTAAAATTTACAATTTGCAGTGAAATTTTAATATTTGTAGGATTTTTTCTGTTAAATTTTTAAAATAAATTTTTTAATAATTCTCACAGAAATAGAGTACAATCAGTAGACAAATAGAATAATTTATAATTTTATTTATATAGATATAATAATAAATGTACAATTAAATTTTAGCATCTTTGTAGTTTCTGGTCGTCATATTAGGGGCAAAAATATAGAGACATCTTCCATTTATGAACTTTGAAATTAAAAGATTTATTTTTTATTTCGTTAATTCATAAAGTTTCCATAGTTTTAGAGTTATATGCACAAACAACGATCGGATCACATTATCGAATTTCGAATTGCAGCTATTGTAAAGAGGCTAAAAAAAGTAAGGTTACTTTAAAACTGAAATAACTTTGTTAAAAGCAACATATAATAAAAAATAATTTCTTCTTATTTCATTAATTTGCATCTTTTTCCTGGTTTCTTTAATTGAATTGGGGTTTTATGAAGAATGGAACAAGTTATTCGAATCCTTTGTTGGACGTTTACCTTCCTTTTTGTATTTTACCGTCCATTCAGTATGTCCCACTTCTTGTTCCTTCCATCTGTTTTGTTATATATTTTTTCTTCTCTATTCGTTGGCAACATCCTTTTCCTGCTTAAGTCATGTTTTTTATTCGTGCATCAGTCGCCGATCTTTTTCTTGCGTAAAAGTTGTGTAAAAGTTGCGAGTAAAGGTTGTGCTTCTTGTGTGTCCTGACAAGGAAGACTGTCTTTTACCTTCGAAACCCAATCATTGGTATTATTTTTGTATTGTGTGCTTCTTTTAAAGAAATTATTTTAGTCTTATTATTTAGCAGCAGTTTGAGATGTACGTATAGGCCACTTTTGTTTGGAAACTCATACAGCAATTTGGTCCCATTGGTTTGCAAGTTTAAATATGATTGGGTTAAGCTCAAAATAAAGAATCAGTTAAAATGACATAAAGGCAAACAGAAGAACAGACGATAGCCTAAATTTTAATTGGGACTTTACCAAGGCTGCCCATCAAAATTTTAGGAAATTCGGTTCAGCCGTTTTTCTGTGATGATGAAACAAACGCACGAACAAATTTTCAATTTTATTTATATATAGACAGAGTTTATTATATGTTACACCTACAGACCAAATAAGAGTTTGAATATTGCAAAGCGTTTAAGCACAAAATGAAACAAAATAAGCCCAAAAATAGCAAAAAAAAAATAAACCCAAAAATGGCGCACATTTTATAGTTTAACTAACACTGAAATTGCGGTATATAAAACAATATTTTATCTTCAATTCCTGCATGTTGTCTTATTTTCAACGCTTTCACACATCTAAATCAAATAATCAACTAATTATAATATTACGTTTCAGTAGTTTTAATTAAAGAATAGCCAGCAGACGATGTAGGCATTTCAAATTTAACTTGGTTACTTTAGTTGCCTCAATGATATCGAAAGCTATAAATGAATCCATTGATAACATTAATCGCTAAAATATAATAAAATAAACCGTCTACTGTAATTACTTTGCTTAGGAATGGAATTAAAAACCACAGACGGGATATGAAGAGAGACAGATAGAATGACAAAAGGACGTTTAAATTTTAAGTGGGTCCTTATCAAGGCTACCTGTATATATTTCATAAACTTTGGTATAATCGTTCTCTTGTGAGGATGAGACAAAGACGGAACTATATTTTAAATTATATATATATATACATATATATATATATATATATATATATATATATATATATATATATATATTATATATATTATATATATATATATATATTAGAAAAATATAATAATAACCAATTTCAAGTAATTACGAAATATTAAAATCACCAAAGCATTTATACCACGGCTACAACGCCGAAAAAAGAAATGAATAGCATTATATAGATATATATATATACATATAATAAATATAATAAGGCTAATTTAAAACATAAATAGTGGGATACTTTGGTTCAATAACATTAAGGAGGTTAATAATGTAAAAGAGGATTTGAAATAAGATATTTAACAAAAGGAAACTAATGATACTATAGAATTCAAATTGGTCTTAATTTTAAACTATAAAGTAATATAATTAATAATACATGTGAATAAATTAACATTCAAGAGTGATGCACACAAACTAAGCACGAGCATCAAAGGATTTTCAAAAGCTGGGCTCAAAGCATTAAAATGACAACAAAAAACAAATTGCAAAGATAAGATGCAAATTAAACATATGAAATTGGATGGAACCTCTGTAGATGCAGCTTTTCAAGGATCTTTACATCTACAGAGGTTTTAAATGTGTTTCGCATAACGACACAGCCACGTGACTGAAACACCGCTAAAAGATCCGACACATTAGAAGACATAAACAAAAATGGAAATAATAAGAGACAAATAGAAAGAAGAGGATGGCAGTACAAATACCAGATATATCAGCGATTTACCTATCAATAAACAAGAAGTAAATAGAAATCAAAATTCCTACCTATAATCACCTTCATTCTTGACGCCAAATATATCGGTGATCTAGCACAAGAAAATATCTCTAGGAAATCTCTAGAAAATATCTATAAGAATTCTAGATTGCGCCATCAGTTCTGGATTTTGATTTTAGAAAATACTCTTGAAGAAGAATGTTACTCAATAGACAATTGATATACAAATAGATAAATATCAACTCCAAGAATTAAAGATATGAAGAAATATATGATTGAATATTTTACTAAATAATAAATAATTTTTATATAATATGTATCTAAAACTTATCCCAAAGATTAATAAAAGCTTCAAGAATGTTTTTAATATAAGAAGTATATAATAACAATTTCAAATTTGACTGAAATTATAATTGACAGATTTAAATTGAATGTAAAATTTCAAGAGCCATATTTAACAAAATTATCTGGATAGGATTCAGCCTTACAGTATTGTATTAAATCTGTTAGACGGTTACTAAATTACATATTTTCACATAACCTAAAAATACTATGAAATTGATTTATTAAAATATTTTTGTATACCTGTTTACTCATACATGAGTTAAAATTAATTATTGTGTGAATTTGAAATGGAAAACCCTTCCTTTTGTCAAAAATGTTTGACAAAAAGGAATAATCATTATCAAGAGAAAGAGAGAGTTAAATCTAAGAAGTTAACACATGATGAGATGTTGCTTTCATTTGGCATAAGTGATAAATTTGGGGGATAAAAATCGAAACTATATCAGTTGATGAGAGAGCTATTTTAATAAAAATGACATCATCAATATATCTGTAGAATGTATATGCAGAGTTTATCGAATTTGACTCGTAGAGTGAAGATATAGATTTGCTGGAGCTGAATTAGCAGAGCCACCCTGAGGAAGCCCCTTAATTTGCATATAAATTTTATTGCCTTGCATCAAGTAATTATTAAAAAGAACACACTTGAGAAGTTGGTGCACGTAGGATTGATCTATATCCAAATATTGTCTATTATAAAAAGATTTAATCAAATCCCAAATTACTCGATATAGATCTTTTATGTCAATACTGTTGAATAGGTCCTTAAAATCATAAGTTTTAAATCCCGAAACATTAATAATATCTCACTTTTGAATTAATTGATGACTGTTATCATTAATATGGGTAGATGAATTATCAATTATATTATAAGTGATTTTATTAAGAATGACCAATAGAGATTTACTAGTAACTGTTGCATATGATTTATGTCCAATATTTACAGATCTGAAGGAGATAGGGGTTTTATGAAATTCTGGGATCACAACAATATAAGGGATCGTAACAATAAAGGATTGTTGCAAGGTAATTTTAATAGTTTATGAAATGCAATAATTTTCTTAGATATAATAGCTGCTGAAGAATCAATGCTTTTAAATATATTATTGTGATTTATATATTCGTATAAGATTTGTACACAATATTTTTTGCAAATGAGGGAGTCATTGTTAGCAACTTTATCCACATATGTGATGGCAAATTGTGATTTTAGTTCATTTATTGCCTGATTCAAGTTTGTAAAGTTAATTGCAGGTTCAGTTGTAGACAAGTAACCTATGAGATGTTTGACATTTATCAGAATTTCAACCTTCCACATATCGAAAGCTTCAATGGGATAGTTTTTGCTACAAGCAATTTTGTATATGAATTTTACTAGATCAATATTTAGTTATTTAATTAAAAGACAATGACTTAATGCATTTTGTATCCGGAATTTGGTGCCATAAAGCATAAGATTTTTAAGTGCTAAATTTTGAACAACATTGAGATCATTAATAATTATGTGTTTATGATTGCAGTCCATAAATTTGGAATAATTTGGCTGGTTGCAAACACAAGGTAAATTGGGATTGGGATTTTGATTTAATAGAGATTTTGATATATCATTGTAATTGAAAATTTGTCTACCCAAAGGGGTATTATTATATTTAAGTGTTTTGAAAATTTGAGTATTAGGAAAACAATGTTTATACTGCTGAAATAAATAATCAAAATTTATATTATGGTAAAGTGAATTTTTGTATTTAATTACACAATAAATATTATACTTTTTATTTTGAAGATAATTATCTGTAGAAAGGGGTTGAATGGACAGATGGAGGTTTATAAAATAAGCCCCTCTTATAATAAGATCATATAATAGGTGTGAAAATTTGTCATCATGATTAAATGACTTTAAGAACGTATTATATACTTGATTTAATAATTGTTTATTGATATTGAAAATCCAGGTTGTTATAGTATTTATGATATAGGAAGATTTAAAGTCTTTTTCTAGCTCAGTAATTTTAGCTTTTATGTTCAGATTTTGACACTTTTTATTGTTATAACTTCCACGCTTGGATCTTTTTGAAGAGGCACTGTAAGAGTTATAATTTAGGATGTTAAAGATAGAGAGATCATAATTTAGATTCTTTAGGTAGTTTTTACTACATTCCTACTTTTGTACATTTGATTTTATCCATATGGAAAATAGTTTTATACTGTTTGATTAGTGAATTTTCACAATATAATATATCAGTCGGATTCTTTACAATGTCCAGAATCGAAATTGAAATATTTTCAATACCATGATGATCAAAATGGGCATATTCAAAGTTATTACCAGTGTTATGATAAGCAGGAGGAGGAAGTTGTGAATTGAATGATGCTCGAGAGCTAAATATCTTAATATCGTTTCGATGAACATTAAAACGAAGGTGAAGAGGGGTGCTTATTTGTCCAATATATGACATATCACAAGAGATATATATTAATTTGCAAACGCAATTATATACTTTACAAAAAGTAAAATATTTGGGGTTATTAATATTAATCTGAGAGGGTAAAGCTGACAGACAGGTCTTACAACGTTTATGCCGGCAAGTACGAAAATACATGAGTTTTGGTGAATAGTGATGGCATGACATTTAAGAGTGTCTACAAATCAAGAAAGAGAAAAAAAATTGTTGGTGATTATCGACCCCCTGTATCCCAATTTATATAGGTTACCGGGCACTAATGTATTCATTAACAATTACACTATTTGTCCAGGTGCTAACAAATAATAATAAAACAAGTCATAGTAGTTGAGATTTACATAGCGGTAATAAAAAGTACAAGATATAATCGGTTTACTCTCATATTTGATTATATGTAAATAAATGATTATAAGTGATTATAAATAATTTCTTGAATATAAATAAAAACTATATATAAATATTAATATATATTAATATAAATATACACTGGATTATTATATTATATATACACAAATTTCCTAATGGCATATAGCACTTATATATAAACTGAGAGCTGCACTGAAAAGTACATTTTTTAATCCAAACTAACATGAATTTCAAATTAAACACAAAAAGTTATGCCAAAGGGGGATAACATATTGGGAAAAGTGATAATACTGATTAATGAATTATTAATACTAAATAATTAATACTAAAATAAAATTGAATGCAATTCCTGGTATCAAAAGTCATGTTTTGTATATTAATAAAACTAAAAATAAGATTTCTTAGATTATACATATACACACTTATACAAATACATACATATATATATATATATATATATATATAATTAAATAAATTAAAATAAAATAAAAATAAAAATTGGCAAAGGATCAGGGATTGAGCAAGTATAAATACAAGTAGACTAAAATAATTGAACTCAGGATAGACAAGAATTGCATTCAGAAAATTATGAAGATTCGTCCAAAATTGGCAATCATTAAAAATTAAATATTATATGAGAAATAGATAATAAAATAATGTATTACATAGACATTTGAAGATAAATCTAGTTCAATTCAAACGGTCACATAAAACTAATATGATGGATTTATATACTTAGTCCAATAACATGCGCATGTGCAGCATAAATTAATGGAAGATTGTAAATTATTGCTATTAATATCAGTTAATAACTACTGTACTGTGAATTCAATTTGAAAGGAAGCTAATAGATTATACATGAAGAGGTTATATGAAATCGGATATATGCTCGCGATATGCTCGCAATATATGCTCGCAATATGTGCTCGGATCAATATATGCTCGCGCGTCAAAAGAAATGGAAAATACTAGAGGCCAAAATATTAAAATGACAATATATAATGAATAAAAGATGTAAATTTCAATAGATGGAATTGGATAGCACTTCCATATATAGATACTACTACTTTTCTGGGATCTTTATAGCCACAGAATATATGTATATATATGTATATATATATATATATATATATATATATATATATATATATATTATATATATATATATATTTTGATCTTGATAAATATATATATATAAATTAGCTTCTAAATATGCTATGCCTTTAGAGGCATTTAATATGTGGAAATTTACTTTATTACAATCTATTAAAAATGCTATTAGTAGTATTAAATTGTCTAGATCCATATATAATATTGATAATATTAAACCCTCCATTATTGATTTACAAAGATCTTTTGTTATCACCTATGTTGATAAAGCCTCTGATAATTATGCTATTATCTGTAAAAAATTTTATATACAATTTCTGTTAGATTATTTAAAAAATAATAGTCTTTTTAATCTTGATTTGCATTCCAATAAAAGAATTAAATTAAAAATTATCGATATGTATAGTGATTTAAATATTAAATATAAATTTCTTAAATATCCATATATTGTGCTTATTCCAAAATTTCACAAAAATCCCATTAAATTTGGAACAGTAACTAGTGGGCATAATACTTACTCTACTACTGCGAGTAAATTACTTCTAAATTCTTTAAATCACATAAATGATAGTTTACGTCGGTCTAGCAATAATTACCTTATTCTAAATAATAGTAAAGAATTAAAGAGTAGAGATTAATATCTCTTAAAAAACTAATAGGATTCCAAACTTTTGATTTTAAAGATCTTTTTAATAATATCAAGATCTCAGACCTGTATGTTGTAATTTTAGCTCTATACAATGCTTATATTACTAATCTTTCAACTTAAACCAGTTTTATAAATTTTACCAAACTTCTTCACTTTGTTATTTTCAATAATTATATTTTTCAAGGAAATAAATTATACCTACAAGTCTCAGGAGTTACACAGGGTGGCTGCAATAGCAGTATGTTAGCTAATTTATATCTTTATCATTATGAATAGTCTTTTACTTCAGTAGATTATACATTATACAGATATGTTGATGATCTGATTTGCTTAGAAGATTTGCTACTGAAAATTGTGTCATAGATATAGATTTCTATCCTGACAATTTGGAATTAATTCCTGATGAAGCTACTATTAGTACAAGTATTAATTTTTTGGATTAAAATCTTATTATTGAACCTTCTAATAGAATTGTTACTAATTTATATGATAAAAAATACTTTTTTAATTTTAATATTAATAAAATCTTACCATTTAATTCCTGCAACTCGATTCTATTGTTTAGATATATAATTCTTAATCAGCTTTTTAGAGTTTATAGATTATCTGATAAAAAATTTCATGCTATACATATTGATAATCTAATAATTACCAGCAATTTATATACATATCCCTCTTATTTTGTAAATGGTATAGTTAAAAAATTTAGATTAGCTGGATTTTCATGAATTCTTTTCATTGTGTTTTATATATTAGCCAGACATCTCCATACTCTTGTTTTAATTATATTTTATTTTTATTTTTACATCCTCTTTCACATTAGCTTTTCTATTATTGTCCCTTTTGATTGTATATTATCTCTTATACTTGTCATTTCGCATTACTCTTATTTATTTCTTACGAATAGCAACGGTAGATCATATCTTTTTCCTTTGGTATTGGCACCACTGGTCTCTTCATTCTCGGTTCCCGAGTTCGATAGGTTAGTGCATTTTTTGAGTTAGATTCCAGGTATCCTTTTTTCCTTTAATTTTTCTTCTTTACGTATGTTGTCCAAGTAGAAATAGTTCATAGATATAATCTATCTATTTCTTGAGAAACATACATTTTTGTGTTTACTTCTACAAGACACTTGGACTTGAAAAAGAGTTTTGAAGAAGTGAACAAATTCTGATTTAAGCCTAGACCTTGTCCATGTGTATAGCATTTGTGCTTGGATTTCGTCTGTTTTTCTTTCATCGATTCCATATCATTGTTTTTTTATACTTTTTTTTGACTTGATGATCTGAAATTTGTATTTTTTTCCATTTGTTTGAAGATTTGTTGTTTTATACTTTTATTTTGTAGGCCTGTTAGAAAGTTAGGTTTTTCGAGTTACAGCTTCTCACTTTCTTTCATTGGACCTTCATACCTTTTTATTATATATATATATATATATATATATATATATATATATATATATATATATACTTGAAGAATTTTCATTTTACTTGTATTATATATACCTGAGATTGATCATTAATAGAAAATGTTCTGTATAGCAAAAGTGAAAGGAAGATAGACTAAAATGTAAATGTGACATCAAAGCGACTTATACTACAAGCTGTTGAATATTTTAAAAAGAACATGATAAATAAACATTATAAATAAAACAGGTACTAAATTGGTTTAAAATACATCTTTTTCCCTGTTCCATATATAAGTTAAGGAATGGAATAAGAATTACATGTGGTAAAGATGGGTGAAAAAATTTTTTGTAACTTCACATTAAGATGAAAGTATTTTTATATAAATCATATATGTAATAATGGTTATTACTTTAATAATGGCAGGGAACAAGGGGATTAATACTTAAGGTATTAATCCCCTTGTTCCCTGCATAAACATACATGGTGTAAATGCAAGAAATGTGTTAAAGATGAAATGTTGCAAAACAGAAACATTGTTTTGCACGATGAGCTAGGCCTTTTCTAGCTCCCCCAATTTTTTTTTTTTTAATTTTTTTTTAAATTGAATAAAGTGAAAAGCATTTCCGAAACCATGTACATTATCAAGGGCCATACATGTTTCGTTAATGCGGATTCTACGTTTATGTGTGCATTATTGTAAATTGTATTACAGAAATAATGCACATGGTCCGGCGTAGAAGAAAATATAAATTGGATTAAATATATAAGAAATCAAATATAAAAATGAAATATAATCAAATATACCAGCGTGTGGCGAAGTATTTATAGCAGAATACAATGTAATGAAAAGGTATAAGAATATAATAATATAAATGTATTTACCCCTTGTGTTGCTTAACAGTGTATATTACGTGATACTGACTAAGCGTTTTTAGTCAAAACAGGTTACAGTTAATTCTATATACTATGATTTCACTTGTTGAAAGTGAAACATGGAGATGAAAAATTATTTAAAATTGTTTGAGAATGATCTGTCAATATGTTGCTGTAATTGTAGTAAGGTGTTGAATATAAAATTAAAATGTGTTTTAATAAATGAAAAAATAAGGTTTGGCGGGGAGGTATTTTGGATAGTTGTGTTTATGAATGCAAAAAGATGTACTTAACATTTTTATTTTTAATTACTGGTTATTAATAATATTTTTATATACTGATTTTGAAAGATTGGATGAATAATGCTGAAGTTTATTTACTTTAAAGTTACAAGTTTCTGTTTTGTTGTATATTTTACATTTTAATGTGTCTGCATTTTGAAATTTTAAACTAACGTCTAGATAATTGGTCGAGTTTGATGTATATACATTTTCAATTAGTTGTAGATTAGGTGGATAAAAATTAAAGTTTAATATAGGTGCTTCATTAGCAATTCCAATGATAATTAGATCATCAATAAATCTGTACATGATATGACTATTGAAAGGGTACTGAATTTCGTAAAAATGTAGATAAAGGTTGGCCAGTATTGGGGATGAGATTCCTCCCTGTGGTATTCCTTAATTTAATTTGTTATGTAATTTCTTTGAGATAGATACTGTTTGAACAGAATGAGTTTTAATAATGTTTTGAATTTTGGAAAAGATATGTTTTATGATTGAGTAAATTGTTCATATAAATTTAGTATGACTTTATATAAATCATTAATATCAATGTTATTAAAGAGGTCTTTGAAATCAAAAGTTTTAATATCATGTATGTAAGGTAGTTGTTTTAGGTTATTAATCAGTTCTAAACTATTATAGATTATATGTGTTTGTTGCGTAGAAAAATGATCATAAATTTGATTTAGTGTAATTAGAAGTTGTTTGTCAGCAGCATTGGTGTATGAATAAAATTCTATAGTAACAGTTCTAAACGAAATTGGTGATTTATGGAATTTAGGTATTAGTATCAGGTAAGGAAAATTAAGATTGTGTTTTTGTTTAAAAAGTTTGTAGTAAGCAATAATTTGTTTAGTATAATAGTGATATTAGAGTTTATAATAGTTAATAAAATTGAGGTATAGAGTTGCAGTTTGAGTTCATCCAAATTAAATTTTTTGCAAATAAACGCGTAATTACTTGATGCCTTATCAACTTAAGTGATTACAAATTTGTTTTGAAGTAACTTGATCTCTTTAAAGATGTCTTGGTAATTATGTGTATATTTTGGTATAGGAAATTGTTGAATCAAATGTTTTACATGCCAGGTGACTTGTACTTGCTAGCTTTTAAAAGCTCCAAAAGGGTAGTGGTATTTACCTGATATGTTATATATATATTTATCTAGATCAATGTCAAAAGCTTGTATTATTTTCTCTTTATTATATAGTAGTGGTAGTCTGTATTTGGATCCATAGCTGAGAAAATGTTTGAGATTAGGTTCCTAAATTAAATTGAGATTTCCGGTGATTACATGTCCATGATGTTGGTCAATAAAAGGTAGATAGCATGATTCAGTACATGAACAAGATACAGAATTGTTCAACTGTTTTGATAAAATATTATACTTTCGGATTTGAAATATTGAATGACTTTTTTTCAAGTAATTTAATGAAAAATTGTTGAATAAAATTTTATGATCTATTTTCGAAAAACAGATGGTGTTTTAAAGGCTTTTGTTTCACATTATTTTCAAAATTATATTTTCATATTTCCATTATTTAAAGATTTTTCTTATAGTAAGTTATGAAGAATTTTAGAACAAAATTTAATATTTAGTAATCTATTTTCAAAAAATAGGTATTGTCACAGGTAATCTTCGTATTAAAAGTGTCTCTATATTACATTTATTTGCGAAATTATATTTTCATATTTTCAATATTGAATGATTTTTCCCCCCATGTAATTTATGAAGAATTTAAAAAAAAAATATTTTAGTGATCTATTTTCGAAAAGCAATTGATTAAATTATTCTTTATATTACATTTTCCACGAAATTATTTTCTTATTTTTCCATATTTAAGGTTTGTGAATTTTGAAGAACATTTTAGAATATATTATAGTGATCTACTTTCGAAAAACAGGTGATGTGTCTTTATTACATTTATTTCCGAAACCTCGATCGGGATCCAGTATTCGAGGTCGCACAATAGCTTTTCCAAAATCTTCAGTTATCCAACGGAATCTTCCAGAAAACCACCTGTGTCCTTGCCATTGAACAAAACCGGCCGATGTTTTCCAAACCCTGAAACCTAATCTTAGATAGCACCGTTTGGGAACCACATCATCGCCGCATTTCTATATTAGGCAACACCTGAACGTATCAGGAAATCCCGTTACAACGTCTGTCTTGGGCAAGAAGCGTGAGAAACGCCGCATCCTCATCAATATGAGGCATTTTCCCATCATCTTCCATTACTATTGCGGCACACTGTTACCATGCTGATATAGGGAACGAGGGGTGGGGAGGGGGGGTGCCAAGAAAAAAGGTGCTTTTTTAGAACCACCTACTTCTCTCCGTCATTGGTGAATTGGGGACCCCTCTGTGGTTCCTTCCCCAGAAGGACCCTCTCTCTCAAACAGGAGCAACAAGTATCTCTGCAGCTCAGTCTTATCCCTGATCTTGTAGTGTGAGGTTCGAATTTTCCAAGGGTCCCATCTCTTGACTTTGGTTTCTTTTGAAATTTGGACTTTAGTGCTGTGCTGATGCTGAGTTTAGGTTTTATGGAGTGGATGACAAGGTATAGTTGATACTTTTAATTATTAATTAATACATCACTATTTAGGTGATTTTTATAATTTTAGATGTGAGTATATTTTGCCATCGTTTATGTAGTTTGGTTCTTAGAACTGTAGTTTGAAATTATATTATACAATCTGATGGTGCATCTTTGTACTTAGAGGGATGACAAATTCCTTGTTATTTAGTTGGGCTATTAGATGTTTCTAAAGTTTTTACGTTTCAACTAAGAAAAATTAACACGTTGAATTTAAATTTGAATAATAGTAACGTAATGAACATTCCTTTATATTTTTAAATAAAAAAATTAAGCACTACTTAATATACATGGGAGTTGTTAAAAAATTAAATGTGATACATTGTTGCAGTAGAAATGTTTGACAAACATATCAGATGCATTTGTAACTCGGAAAAAATTGAAATAAAATTATAGTAAAATTAATTAAAATATTATAAAGTTCTTCTTTATTTTATTAAAAATTTTTAGAAACTGAAAATATATCTTTCATAATTTTTTAATTTATTTCTAATTACATTGAAACAAATATTTAAGTTCTGATTGCCTTTTGAAAACTTCAGAATAGACGACAGTTTTTCAGTAACACAGTATATAATTGACTGTCTAATAGTTTATCATAATCTGTAACATATACAGGGTGTCCCAAAAAGATTGAAATGAACTTCAATTATTTACCTGTTGGAGATAAGTGGGCAATGTAAATTGCAAAAATGTTGAAAGTAGGGTAGTAAATAAGACTACGTTAATGAAATAGTCCTCCCATTTATTTAAAAAAAGTTACACTTCTTAAATTTTTATTCGATCCCCTTAGACAAATTGGGTCAGTTAGAAAATGTTTTACTTTTAATGCAACAAGATCATTAAAAAAACCTGCATATCTGTATCTTTAAAATCAACTGAATTATGATAAAGGAAAAAATCTGACTTATGCCACTTTTCCGTACCATGTGAAAGGCTGTTTCATCAGTGAAAATAGGGATTATAAATAAAATACATTGATATGTTTCAATTTTTTTTTATCACAAATGCATCTAAATAACGCATTACACAGACAGAGATCATATAAAGCAGTGGTACTCACAACGCGGTTGGAGTTCTCCTATGTATTATCATCCAGTTTTATCTCTTTTGTGAGATGTCACAAATTTACATTTCTAATTTGATATAGGGTCCCCATTCACAATGTTCAATTTTTAATTAACTATAACTCGCCCAATTTTAAAGATACAGATATGCGGGTTTTTTTATGATCTTGTTGCACTAAAAATAAAAATTTTCTGATTGGCCAAATTTGTCTAAGAGGGTCGCATAAAAATTTAAAAAGCGTATCTTTTCGAAAATTAATGAGATGACTATTTCATTAACGTAGGCTTATTAACTACCTTACTTTCAACATTTATGCAATTTACATTGCCCACTTATCTCCAACAGGTAAAGAATTAAAGTGCGTTTCAATCTTTTTGGGACATCCTGTATTCATCACGTACAATTAACGATGTTTTAAAAATATTTTATTTTTCAAAGAAAATTTTTGTTCATTTTTAAACATAACTCCATCTTATTTTTTTTTCTTAACTCAGTTTATTTACATTTATGCCGCTTGAAATGTTACATAATGTATAATTTACGATAGATGCTATATCTGTAGATAATGTATTAGTAGGTGCTATATCAGTAGGTGCTATATTAGTTCAGATAGATTCTCAATTATGTTTGAAATGGGGTCATCGTAGAAAGACTTCCCGATTGCGCAGAACTAGATATTTCCTGTGTTGCGAATTCCCGCCTAATGCGTCACAAGATTTTCTCAGTCTATCTGGAGATTTAGTTATTTCAAATATGCATATCGTAATCATAAATTATTTTATTTAAGTTATTCAATAAAAATACGTTGCTTAAAGATTTGAATGATTTAATGATGTCATTGGAATGAGTTCGAAACTCAGAGTTTTACGTTCATAATAATCGGAAACGTGTTAGGACTCATGCCTATCTGAGCTAAATAAAGAATATACTCATGTTACAGGTTGATTATTATATAATGTCACAGTTTCTAGAATGATCAATATAGAAGGATCAGGCTCAGAACTTCATTAATAAAGGATAAATTATATACATCGCACTTTACTTGGAAGGTAAAGAAAAAAATAGCAGAACAATCTTGGGATAATACTTTATAGAGATTAGAGAGTGTGTGTTCATAATTAATAGTTTTCTCGACATCTTGAGTTGTTAAATACTTTTTTGAATTCAAAGTTTCACGATGTTTCTTGAAAGTTGATATAAAATAACAGTAGCATCATTACATCTTGACGATTTTTGCGCTTAAAATTATATGATACACAGTTTCTTTAAGACCCCCCTCCCCCGCAAAGACTTTGTTCATGGGTCGAATTGTATTACATATTATTTAATAGAAGTTTCTTATTTGGGAATCATAACTATGGTTGGTAAATTAATTCTCCATTTTGTTTTCTAAATTTACTTTATTAATTATTTTCTCTTTAAAATAATTTTAAGTAAATATAAAATATTGAACAAAGGTGCCAAAGTAAATCATGTCCAAAATTCCGTATATTCCTTCTATATCCATAATTTTGTACATGACAGATAAATAAATTATCTATCATGTACAAAATTATAGATATTGTAGAACATATTATGGTATTGTGAAATACACATTAAAGTATACGATTTTAGATCTTTGGTATTAACATATTACAATCTAAAGTATATCATTTACTATTCAGTTTCTAAATATTAAACAGTATTGTACAATACTAGCTTAATTTCTAGTCTAAAATTTCCGTAATACTATTTACACTTTGAATTTAATTGCATTTTAAAACTAGATTAATTATTTATTTTGTTATATAAAACTTGCTTAAATTGCTTGAATTTTGTACAAAAAACTGATATTATGAACTAGTTTATCGAAACTAGAAGAAACATATCTGTTGAAGACCTGCACCTAAGATAAGAAAATAAATGAGACTAAAATAAACACCGATAGGTTTTGGAATAGAAAAATGATAAGATCATTATGAACAGAAAATCTCGAAATTGAACAACAATGCATGGTGTCAATTTTTTTGCAAAGATAAAATGTCTTTGAACTTTTTTAATAATATAACAATGTTCCCAACAATAATGTTTAGAACTTCCAGTAGAGTATTTTGAAAATAAACAATTAGGGAAGGTTAAAATACGTACGTCCAAAACTGCTGTTGCAAAGCAAAAATGATTTAAAATTTTACTTTTACTACAGCTTACAGTAAAAACTTGTGTGTTGTAGTTATACGAAGATTTTATGTAAAATTTTATTAGAGAAGGGGTTATTTGTGCTTAAAATTTATAATCAATGTAGTTTTTTCTGTGTCAAGTTGGGAAGAGCAATGCGAATATATTTTTAATTCGAATGGTATTTTGATCATAAAACTCTCTCCTTATACATTCCTTGTAAACGTCTAACTTTATTAAATTCAATATATATATAGATGTGTAACGTGATAAATTTGTAGACAATAATTATATTAAAGTATGCATTTCATTGATCCATTTCGTTTTGAAAAATGGTATATCTTAGATATTATCCAATATTATGCATTAATCTCGTATTCAATATAAAAAAACTACCTATATTGTCAAAGATATTATATTTAGGGTTAAAGAACTTATGTTATATTAAATGAGTTGAAGCCATATATGTTTGATTTTGTAACATAGTATATCTTAGAGATTCATTATTATATTTTAATCTTGTATTTAATATAAAAATACTTATATTGTCACAGATATTATATTTAGGATTAAAAAAATTATATTAAATGAGTAGAAGCTGTTTGATTTTGTAACATACTATATCTTATAAATTCACTGTTATATTTTAGTCTCGTATTCAATGGTTATTGTCAAAAATATTATATTTAGGGTTAACGAACTTATGCTATACAAATATATATTAACTGAGTAGAATCTGTATAAATTTGATTTTGTAGCGTACATTTTGCCTTAATATTTAATTTTATATTGTATATGTATAATATTTATTATATTAAGAGTTTGGAATCAAATCTGTATATTGATTTTACTTTATAAATTGCTTATTGCATATGATTTGTGTAGTCAAGGGGGATTATTGAGGTTATAACCCCAATCGGATAAAAGTTCCATTTGTTCATTAAACTGAGCGATATTATCAAACTATCAAACATTCACTCGATCATAACTTAGAAACTGTCCTTGAAGAAAGAAGGCAATTAGGTGAGGACAATTGTTTTGAGAGCGTTATAAGCCCCCTTTCTCAGGCTGAAAAAACAAGTATGAACCTTTTACGATCGCTAAGAACGAATTGCGATGAGGCAAGCGAAGAGTAATTCAAACAAAGCTAGAACACCCAGCATGAAAATTCGCTAGTGGGGGTGTATCAGCCATTAAAAAAAACCCAAAACAAAACCATGTATGTGTTCTATCAATTCGATCGTCAACTTTCTCTTTTCCGATATCTCTGTTTAAATTTATGCGCATGTTAGATAATAATTTATATCTTTTTAAAAATAGTACATATTTTAATAAAATATGATACCGTTTTGCCGCTTTAAGATAAGTTTATCATGCTTTTCTACTTGTAATTATTAAGAAATGTTCTACAGTGAGGCGGCTTCTGCCCTATAACAGAGTGTTACACCCAGAAAGCAAGAAAGGGCTCAACTGATCAATCATTACCCCCTGTGGGTCATGGTTTAGCCGTGGTTGGCAATCATCGCGAAACCCTTGTTCAAGGATAGTGACAGATGATCAGTTGAGGCTCTTCTTGTTTTACTAATATGATAAATGTATTAATTTGATAGAAATTTTTAATCATTTTATGTATTTTATATACTGAATCTTTAAATATATTTACTTTTTTATCCAAAAAAAAATTTCTACACTATTATTTAAGTGTGAATTTTATAAATTTAATATTTAATTATTTGACGAATTTTAAATATTCAATTTTTCGACAAGTGTGCATTTTCATTACAATAAAGTTTTCACATTACGTTAATGTTTTACACAAACAAATCATATATCATATAGAAACATAATTTGTATGAGATAAATAAAATAAGCATTATTTGTCTTTTTATTCTCTATACGACATGTATAATATAAATGTTAATGATTTCTCTTCAGATTTAATTTGAACTTGCGCGCATAACATCTGATGTAAGAAAACATTCCAGTCATATAGGGGATTATGTCATTTATCATCAATTAGATAAGGTAGTAATTCCTTAAAATTATTCTTTTTCTTACTCCGACTTGAAATGGATTGCATTAGACATGGGCGTTAGCTATTTATAGTGTTGTCAGAAGAACATTTATTAACTAGTTGTCTATACTCCTATTTATCACTGTCTTATCAGAGGTCATCGTAAAGTAGGGCGTTCCCAATTTAATACTCGAACGAAGCACACATGGTGGTGTTCCTTAGGTGGCATAGAAATAACTAATCAAAACACTTAAGAAGCATCTTGAAGATGATCTAATGATAAAAATTACAAAATTAGATTTAAAAGATATTTATATTCCCATTCATTTTTATTATTTTCAATTGTACCTTGCAATCTGTGTGTCATAATCTTAAATGCTAAACTAGATGCTTATAGCAATTATAATAATTAAAGTAATAATTAATATAAGTGATATAAGTAATAATTATAATAATACTATAATTATAGTAATTATAATAATTAAACAACACACATGTTCTGTCTTGTACTTCCGAAACTAAATGACATATCAATAATTATTTTTCTGTTTATATTTTCTGCCTTTCCTTTTCTTTCTACCATGTGTCTGTCTTTCCAACTACATTTTGAGTAATACATACCGATATTTTAGTATTGTGAGAGTATAAATTGACTTAAGTGTAAATATTTTCTATGGGGTTATAAGAACAGTGGATTTTAACTTAAGATACACGGAACTTCTGCATACGAGCACGCAGAACATAGTTTTATACAAATATTTTTTGGATTTCATATTGTGTAATATAAAATTTCGAAATGTTAGTGATAATTTTGCTACTGAACATAAAATCTTTACAATATGTTTATTCTCATCTTTAACTGTATCAATATTCTTGAATGGCCCAATATATTTATACATATATATCACAATTTTAAAATGCCAATTTTATTTCGATAAAATTATATTTTAAGAACTCCTACGGTTTTAGAAAAAAAAACCTCTTATTTCTATATTATATATTAAACATCTCCCTACCCATTAAGAAGACATATTCTATCATTACTTTCTAACGTTACATTTATTGAGTAATAAGTACATTTTACAATTTATTACTTAGTACGTACTTCAAAATATATTTTTTATATGTATTAATAAAGCTAGAAACATAAGTCCATTACAAAATATTGATTTTCAAATTATATAAATTTACAGCATAGACGCAGTGTTGAGGTTATCCAGAATTTTTGATACAGTAAGGAAAAAGATCTACAAAAATACAACTTATTTTTAATGAAAATTATACAATTAACTTCATGTGTGTACGTTCCTTGCTGTGTTGAAGGAAGTCAAGACAAATATGTTTCATTTCTAAATTGGTTTGCAGATTATTTTCCGATTTCTTTCTTTAAACTCATTTTTATCATTTTGTATTTCATTTTTTATCATTTTTTATTTTCATTATTTTTATTGTGTAACTACCTCTCCTTATTTTTTGATTAGCAATGGCTTTTTTTAAACACACTGAAAATTATTTCACTGTTTCACATAATTAAGACAACTGGAAGATGAAAAAATACTTTTTTAATTGCGTAAGAGCTTGATATGTCTGTATAATTCTCTGAGGCAAAAATTTATCATTTATATAATATATACATGTAGTAAAGACAAAAATTTATTTTAATTTGTTGTCTCAATAAGATCGCTTATTATTATTTAAGATGAAGTCAAACTAAGATCATTTATTATTAAAGATAAAGTCAAACTAAGATCACCTATTATTATTTTTCCAAACTGGGATCACTTATTATTATTTAAGATAAAGTCAAACTAAAATCACTTATTATTAAAAATAAAGTCAAATTAAGACCACCTATTATTATTTTTCCAAACTAAGATCACTTATTATTATTTTTCCAAACTAAGTTAGTTCACTTATTATTATTTTTACTATATGTTTTTAAAGCACGCTTATTTGGATATTTCAGAATAGTACAATAAGTACTACTATGATATATTGCTCTATTTCTAGTACAAAATTTGATGTAATGAATCTATTTCTATTTCTTTGAGTAAATATCACTTTAAATAAGTTTTGAAATAGGAAGCTTAAATTTTAAGTTAACTAAAACATTACAGTATTATAAAAATTGAAACTGCAAACGTTTTTGCCTAAGTTAAAAATAATTGGAACTAAAGAAGGTGAATTTAGATCACTTGTTGAGAAAAATGCGATTGCGATTCTAACTGAAATTCGGAATTATTGAAACAGTGCTTCCAAGACCAATAGTTATTCTAAGCTTGGTTTACTGTAAATAAAACACTTTTAACAAAATACCATAAAACAACTAATTAAGGATATCAATTTTATTCAATTTTACTATAAAGTGTTTAATTAGAAATATTTATTCAGCAGTATGATTCAACTATTTTATATAGTTTGATTTGGTTTGTCACCCTATAATACTTTCATATACATGCAGTGATATTGCACCGATATTTAGAATATCCTTTTGGGGAAGTGGCATATTTTTTAAGGAAATGGGTCTTAGAGATATTGATACAAAATTAATTTAAATTCAGCTTTGCAGTGCAATTTTAGAAGGTTTAAACGAAGATTTTTGATTTGGAGCGGATTTAATCCCTTAAATACACCCCTGTATACACGAGAATTCGAGTGGGCTATTTATTTCTAATTGGGGCATTTGATTTCTAGTGAACAATGAAGCACAATGACCATTCATATTATAACTGTGTATTAAACCGGATACCCATGGATTTTGTTAGCCTGATTGGTCAGAGAATTGAACTAGGAAGTATTAGATCAAAATTTAAATTTATCTATATATTATCAAAATAATATATTATCAAATTAATAAATTTTTGACTAAAAGAAAAATTAAGATATGTTTTTAATTTCGAATGACAATTTTCAACAGGCAAAACGAATCTGGTAATGAACGGGATGACCTTGATGAATAGGACAACTGCAATTCCTTCCATCATCAAAATATCTACTTATTCCAAAACATGGCGAATGCGCGGCAGTCTGGATGCCATCACTGAAATTGCTCCCGGCTTTTGCCACAGACTTTACATACCCAAAATTCAAGGACAACTCGCGAAATGGGAACAGCCCATTTCGAAAAGTCCACTTTTATGTGCTGAGGTACTACATGCAGATGCCATTCCCCCCCATGTACTGGTTGCGGATGTTAATTTCTGAAATTTGCACGAAACCTTTCCCGCCATTCGTGGAAATTCCAACAAGACTCGATGCGTAGAGTCGGAGGGGACCATTCCAGAGCTACGCTTCGGAACAGAGGTTGGAAAAATGGAGATCCGAGATTTTCCTCATCTTCATCCCGTGATTGTTTTCTAGGAGGTGGGCGTGTCAAGATCTGATCATAGGTAAGTGACGTCACTTGTGCACCGGATGCGCATCTGGGCAATGATGCGGGGGTCGTGGGAAGATGCCGGGCATTCCTAATGACGTCATTTTCGACATCTTCTCCGCCCATTCGCGGAGACATCTGAGGGGGATCATGAGGATTGAGCAATATCTCCACAGTGGTGTCGTAGAAAGGATGGGAAAAAGAGGATCTTGGGGTTTAGATGTATATGAATTTCTTTTTAATGAATGTGTGTTGATGTAATGTATATTAAATAGATCCCAAACGCTATTTTTAATCGATAAGCAAGGTTTAAATCGATAAAAATATTTGAGCATTAATGGATAACTTATGATTGATGATTTCCGGTTTTAATTTTTAATATTTGTTCTATGTGACAAATACATGTGTAAACAAATAAAAACACAATATTATGATTTTTGTATCCATGCATGCTTCGAGAAACTATTTAAATTCCTCAATACATCATTGACGATATCGTTAACTAAATGGTAATTTGCATAAAATAACATCAATAAAACACATCATTAACACATATAATATGTGAATAAGCAAAGTGAAATATTTTGAGATGTTTATTTAGAAATTATGTATAATCTATAAATAATTCATAGTTTTACTCTTCATATCGAAAATTTATTCCATGTTCCAATTAGATGTGTAAAATGGAGTTTCAATTAGGAATATAATTGTTGGATTTTTTTAATTTTTAAATATTTCAGAGAACGAAATCGACACGTCCTGAAGCTTTTAGTTTTATAAATAATATTCTGTTGTGTTTAAATGTAAGAAGCATTTTGTAAAGCTACTTTTAATTTGTATTAATTATATCACTGCATTTTCATATTGTATAAAAATATTTGCCGAATGATATAAGATATATAATGTAATATTTGAACGCAGATTCTGAAGTACTGTTTTTTTTCTTTTAACCTTTTAAAGATGTTGTGTTTAGATGTTGTGTTAGATATATAATTCTAAATTTTGTTTATTTTTATAATTAACACTAAACTTTGACAACTTTTTCCAAATTTTGCGATGGTAAGATGTTTAAAATTTCTTTTTAAGGTATTTAAGATAATTCCATGTATAATAGAACTTCTTAGTCAAACTATCAGGAAATTTGAACTTCTTTAAAAGTTTTTTATATATTTATTATTCAAAGGTTCAATACTTAAAAGTAATTAATATTCTACAATATGACTTTCATGGCACACATTTCATTGAGATATTTAGAAATCTTGTGTCTTAAACCAAATTTCCTTTTAAATGCAAATCGCAAGTAAGTGACTTAAATGTCACACGGTGTTTAGTTCTTTTGCATTTTATCTTAAGATTAAACTGCTTTATAATATTTCAATGTATAGTACCATATATTTTAAGACAAATAATAATTTTATTAATATTCTCTTTTAATTATATATATATATATTTTTTTTTTTTTTCAAATGTTGTATTATTTCGAACAGGACATCAGTCGGACAAAATGAGATACGGATTAAACGAAATTTTAATATTTTGAAAACTGTTATGCAAAATTATTTATGGTAGATAAATATATCATTTTAAGATTATATATGAAATCTGTGCCTGAGCGTAGTTCCCGTTTTATGGCGCTGATTTTTCTAAATTTCTGTAACTTCAAAGGCGATAAAGTAAGCTGATTCATAAGATCGCAGCGACTCATAACCGATTTAGGTTTACTTACACAACATTAAAATTAGTATTTGTTGCCAGCTTTTATATATTAATCATGTTATTTAATATTATTTGAAGCAATTCATAAAACTGACTTGTTAATTATACGGGGGAAAGGTATGGGATTATATTTGTGGAAATTCAATTTTGATCCGGGTGATTCTGAGTGCATACATGTATGCGTACACTTTCTTATTTGTATGTGCGTCTCGCGTATTTGTATGTACGTACGCCTCTAACGAACTTCATTGTGGCTCTTGATTCATAAAAGGTTGAATACCACTGTTTTAAACATAGTTAGACTTTCTAGATCGATAGTAAAATTTACGCTATCTAATGTGTGCACTTGAACACTAATTACTTTTGAAACAAAATCAAAATTTTAAAGAAAACAAGTACGATATATTTTATATCTTATTAACTGCAAAAATAAATATAAATTATTAATATACACAAATGTTGATAAAAAACCATAAAATCACAATATTTTCTGCATAGCTTTAAGATTACTTGCAGTTTATAACTATACTTAAACGTAAAAAAAATATTTAAATAGATTTGGAAATTCATGGCTTAAATATTAAACTAAATACTTTCCATTTAATAATGACAAAATAATAAAGTTTTTTAAAAATAAAGATAAAATGGTAAAGATTTTTACTTGAGCTTGTATTTGAAAAGGAAATGAAATAGATATTTTATATAAAAATTAATTTAAAGATGTCCATATATATATTGAAAATAATTTTATAATTCTCAATTGTACCAACTGCGCAAATATCTTCAGCAGTTCTTTTAATAAAATTGAGAGGTTAAAACTAAAAGTTGAATGTAATTAATATCTATTGAAATACATTTTATTAAAATTATTATACATTTTTGCATTTTATTAAAATTATTATAGTTATTAGGTGGATATTTGAACTTTTTAAATATAATTAACTTTAACTAAGAGAGAACAAAATGTCAATTTTGAGGGAGAACAGTTATGTTTGATTATGATTCAGAACTATATTAATTCAGCTGTGCTTAACATCTATTAAAGAAACAAATATTATACACATGAAATAGTATTTAGTTACATAGATCTAATGAAAAAAATTACCAAGTTTCACTCAATATTCAGATTGGCCGTTTTCTGAATAAAAATGTAACAAAAATATCTTATCTGAAAAAAAAAACATTTCTTGTATTATTTGTAGAAAACTACGACTTGTGAACCTTTTAATCTTAAAATCCGAAATGTCAAATACTATATAATATCATTTTCATAAATCTGGCAATCTCTATTTTGCATAATATTATCTTCATATTCCAAATTATATATCTGGCTAGTTAAATATCTTATTAACTTTGTTTGCACAATTTCAAATATAAGCAAATAGATTTATAACAATTTCATCAATTCTATATATTTGTTTTTTATTAATTTCATATTTTGTTCCTTTAGAGGGATATTTAAATAATTTTCTACAATATTTTTTTCCAATCAGATACTTGTGCTAATATGATGAACACACCTGCTAAATATTTAAATTTCATTTTGAAGCGATTTGGGCGTATTTAAGCGATTCATATATTAGGCTTAAATGTATTAGGCTAGATATTTATTTTGCAATATGTTTTACTAATTAAAGTAAATATGTAATTTTCTTATATAAAATATTCATTGACTCTTACTTTGAAACTTTACTTAATAAATACGAAACTTTACAAAGATGCACAACAAAAAATAAAAAGGGTATTAATCTAAATTTTCGGAAAAAAAACATTTTTTTTTTATCAAAATAATATTTTTCCAGGTATATCTTATATTCAAAATTTGTTAATAATGCGTTTCTCTTTATATATGTTCTCAAACTTTTATTAAGAGCAGTATTTCATATATGAAAGTAATTTATCAATGATTCAGGGAATTAATGAAGGGAATTCAAGCAAAACTTCTCAAAATATTGCGTATGAATGTTTTATTTACATGATATTCTTTTTATTTAATCTTCATACCAAAATTATACATCATGATTTTTACATTATAAAAAAGATCTACTTACTTTGTTTCGATTTATAGAATATAATGTAAAATATCTTATGACAAATTGCCGTCAAATTTTCTCATAATGAGACTTAAATTAGTTATAAATTACTTTTAGACTCATATTATATCCCGCATAGGAGAAAGGAAAATTTCTAAACTCTTTAATTTTTTATACTATAATTTAGAGTATTATGCTATACCATACAGTACTATATAATATATAGTATTTTGTATCCGTATAATATACAATATTGCTTTTGTTTTAAATATTGAAATCGAAATTTTAACGGAAATACACGTTTTAAGACCTCAATTAATTAAATATGGTATTTTGACATTTGCATAATTCGAATAAACTTTCATCAAAATTTCTGATCTTGATGACACTAATTTCTATGGAGAAACAACGAAAATTACTGGAAAATTAATAATACTGGCAGTCTATAATAATATTCAGTGACATTTATATACTACAAAAAATTATAACTTATACTTGGTGAAGACTTGTGAGTACTGAAATAGCATTTTAAACCTCAATCAGCTAAAATGCATTAAATTTATTACATCGACAGTCCCGTCACCAAAATAAAAAAAATAAGTAAACAAATAAGTTTGAAGAAGACCATTAAAATTAATTACTTGAGAAGAACGGATGAGAAAATGTGATTTCATTTAGATGTTATTTTTGTCATTTTAGTACCTTTTATGATTTTCTTGGGCTTGAATAATATGGAATTCCTAGCCATTTACACCCCCAATTTGCGGTCAGTAATCACTATATGTGACTCCTGCACACTTAATAAAAGTTCTGAATATCAAAAAAACTGTTTTAAATTTAATCATAAAAATGACGCACATTTTATATTTCCTGTAGCATGGAAATTGCAGTATGCAAAACAACATTTCGTCTCGATCACTCTATGTTGCTTTATTTTCAAAGATTTTAGGCATTTTCATCTAAAAATCAATTATTTATGAAAAATGTTTTCAGAAGAGTGGTTAGCAGACGATTTCGGTATTTGAAGTGTAACCCTGTTACTATTGCCTAAAAGTTTAATTATAAAATATATAATAAAAATTTGCCTGCTATAGCTATAAATTAAAATATCTCAAGAACTGTTAGCTGTACGCAAATAGAATTAATTAAGATAATTGTGAATTTTTTTTTTCTTGCATTATGGTATAAAAATGGAATTTTTGTGTCTTAAGTTATAGCTAAAAGAATGTTGGAACAAAACCAAATTCGAAAATTGTAAGTTTTTCGAATAAAATTCCTGGGTTTTAAATTTTTCTCATTATTTATTGGGGAAGTCTCACTTGTATTTAAAGTTTCAAGTTTCTGTCTATAGTAATTTGAACTGAAAATTTACTCAGCCTTATATGTCTCACTCAGCTATATAATATAGATTAACATATAAAAAAGTTAAAAACAGAATATCATTCTAGTTATTTTTATACATTTCTTATTGTAATTATTTCGGAATTCCAAGTACAGATCCGAATAATATGATACGATCACAATAAATATAACAGATATATGACATACATTTTTTTATACATTTGCTATAAAGGAGTACAAAAAATAAATTGACGGTAGCTCCTGTTCGATGGAGCCGAATTTTTTTGCATAAATAACGTCTCAATAAATGTATTCATTGTTTTCAGTCTCATTTTTTTTCATTAATAGCAAATAATACGGGCCTATAGTAACTAAAGTAAGATAAATAATTGGAACAACTTGATATTTTTAAGTTACGAGCGGGCATCAATATATGCAAAGTCTTAGTTTTAAGATTAAAATAAGTAACCGGTTCTTTATTAACGAACTTTTTTCCCGGAAGAGCAGTCAACTCATTTATTGAATTTTCAACTTTTTGATTATACTCAAACGAAGTAAAGTTTGTATACAAGGATAAGCTTTTAATACATTCCGAAAACTAAGAACCCGATTCGAAACCCATTTATAAATTCTTGTAGGATTTTCAAACACCTACAAATTGCTAACGCTTTTGGTTTCCAGGATATAAGCATAAAAATATTGAGAACGCGACAAGCTGATTGCTCAAACGTTATAGAGCTTGGTAAAAATAAATTATTGATCCAGAGGCTAAACTCCTGGACATTATTTTCCCTTACTGTTCACATCTACCTTCTATTGTGTAGAATTTATTTCGAGTGAAAGTTAACAAAGTGAAACAAAATCGTGATCGGACAAAACGCTATCCTTTCTTTTTGGAAAAAAAAAGTAATTAAGATTCAAATATTGAAAATATTTTTTCATATTCATAAATGGTACCGTATTTCCAACAAAATACTAGCAAATTATTTAGACATTAATCTATTAGGTTCGGAGCTATAACAAAGTTTTTGCATTTCTCATTGCGCTCTTCAGCAGAATAACCCGACCATAGCGGCATGCATGTAAAAATTAGTAATACTTATATAGTATGATATAACTTGCGTCGACGTAGTCAAATACATATTTTTCTATTAAAGGCATGTTGGAATAAGTGTATATTGAAACATATGAGTTGAATAATACTTGAAAATTCGATAGTGAACTTACATCTGTCAAAATTCTATATTTTTAGATACATTGTTTCGGCCCAAATTTATAGCAATGCAGATGCTATCTGCACACTGGCTACACTTCCAGGTATCGCAATAGCATTCACACCACACCAAATCACTACTTTACACGTTTCCCAGAATAGCACGTAACGCGACACTGCCTTTTTAATGGCCGCACTTATTAACAATACCGACGCGCTTCTGAAATATGGCTGAGAACTCTCCTTCGCAGGAACGACTCACTGCAATAAAATCACGGTGTACGAGAAAATAGAATGAGAACTTCACGCACAAAAAAGGATCATGATGTAGCGTAAATCACCCTCAAAGTATCTAAGCACCAACAAAGGCAAGTTACGGCGGAAATTCGGTAGGCATTTGTGCGTTAAAAAAGTTACAAGACTTATTGCGGTCGAGGGTTTGCAGCAGTGTAGAGCGATGCTGTTACACTTATTATGGGGCCTTGGCCCCCTCTTTTGCAGGAGCATTTTAAGGGGGAATATATATTTTCTCTGTCTTTTTTAAGGGCATTGTATTCATAGGTGTTCGTATATTTAGTGTGGAGGAATTTTGGTGTACTTCCTAGTTTAGTCCGTGGGAGCGCGGTACGAGGAAAGATATACAACAATGACAATAAGGTTATTTTCATCTTAAGAATAATTAAATTGGGATATTAGTGGTAACTCTTGTAAGTTTTAGTAAAACGGTTATTTTTATTAATTTGATAGATTTTTTATTAATTCTATTAAGTGTTATTATTTAATAAATATATAGATTTAGTAAACCTATAGATTTAACTGAAAATTAAAACTCTTCGTTAGTAAAATAGCACGTAACAAATAATTAAAAGTACCAACCAGTTTCGGAGGTAAAAATTTTTAATATTAAATATTTATACTACTCGTAACCATTGTAGATTTTTAATAAAACTGTAATTTTTAATAGATTAATAGATTTTTAGAAATTCATTTGATAGATTTTTTGTAATAAGTTTTGGAAAATTTGGAATTTCAGTAAACCTGTGGATTTAACTGAAAATTAATACTCTTTATTAGTAAAATAGCATAATAATTAACGTTACCAATCTATTTTGGAGAAAAAAGATCCTTCTTCTTCTGCATAAATAAAATAGAGCAATGATTCCAGTAAAAACAGATAAATGTCTGTCAAAAATATCAGTGACAAACATTTTCTCCTTTTTGCCAGATTGTCTCCGTCGCATTTATCCTGATAAAGGAGGCTCTGTTTTTTATCCGAACTGACTTATGTCTTCAGATATTTGTTTTATGTTGTTCTATTAAAAATATTTTAATTTTCAGTTATTTTAAAAGCAATTTTAGAGTGTTGTTCCTGTAGTTTTTAGTAAACTGGTAGAAATTTCAATTTAGCAGAATACATGTTCTATGTGAAATAAATAATTTATTTATTTTATATAGAATATATTGGCTGTAATTTGGAAAAATTTGTTCTTCAAGGTTTCTGTATATAGCGCCAAGCAAATTAGCAAACTCCTGCTTTCAACTATTCTAAATTTGTTTAGATGTTCAAAATTTAAGTATCATGGATTAGGATGAAAAATTGTATTATTAAGTGTTAATATATGTACCACAAATTTAGTTCTAAAATTAAAATCTAAAAATTTTTCTAAAATGACTGATTTGGTTACTAAAACATATTTTCCATAAATGTTAAAAATTATAATTATCCAGTATTTTTAATCGCGGTTAATATTATGTTATGTTAAAAAAAATTGTTTTTTCACCTATTTCTTGTATTGTAAAATATGAGTTTTTTGGGACATATTTTGTAAAAGTTTATGGAGCAATAAGTTGCAATCTTAAAATTTTGCATTTAAAGTGCATAAATAATTATACATGAATATTTTGTTGTCAAATAAAAAATTTAAATGTTTTAAGAGAAAATTTTAAATGTTTTAAGATATATAATGACAAAATTAGAAATGCATACAGACATTGGTGTGTGCTTTTCCATTTCAGTACACCCTTTTAAAAAGAACTTGAAGGCTTATAACGTTACGTTATGTGGAAGACAAAAATATGCTTTAATAAACTTGTTAAAGATAACTTTCGGAAATTTATTAATAATTTTATATTTAAAAATATATTACTTTTTTTGTAGATATCTTTATTCTTGGACGCATTCTATTAAAATATGTTTTGAAATGCTGCATAAAATATAAATAATTCATTCGAACAATGCATATTTATTTATTTACAAATTGCTGTGTTGTATAGCTCCCTTTCTACGTTTTTAGAGGAACTAGTTAAAAACGTGTATAACTCTAAAAATGTATAATGGAGATTAAAATCAACGAATGGGAAAGTCTGGGACCGACGAAAAAAAAGTATATGAATAATAATATTGTATAAATTAGTAACGCATAACGAATATCCTAGTATATTATGATGTTGCATAAATTTTATAACGCATATTATCTTATCCGGAAACTATGAATTTACATTCTACTCAAATTTTTCGTTTATTTCTCGTAGGAAATTTACGTTTAGTTTGATTTAATGCTATTCGCACCGAACTTCTTAATTATAGCTAGGTTTTTAGCATCGTACGATTATAAGCATTTCGATAACTTTCTAAATGAGATAAATTTGTAAATTTAACTTATGTACGTAATAATGGAACACTGAAGAATTTAACACAAGATTTTCGCCCAACATCCTGCGCAATAGATATATTTTTCTCCCCTACTATAAGCTAAAAATCTCTGATGAAAATATAAACCAAAATTATTAAGTTCTAAGAATTCCCATATTTCTTGCGTATTTAGAACACAAAATTTGTCTCAAAATATGAAAATCGTTTGGAAATGTAAACAAGCTCTTCGAAAAAGATCAATTTTCCTTTGAGGTGTGTTCTACGAAGCATGAATCGTGGTGTAACAAATCGAGAAATAGATCACGGCAATGCCAAGTTGTAACAGAGTTACTCTGCCAACGCAGTTTTATATTTAGAGAAATTTGCTCTTGAAGTTGTGGGGGAGGATTCCATTCGTGGATAAACACATGTCATTCAGCCAAAAGAAGAGCTTTCATCAAGGCTTGAGTAATTGGTACAGTTGACGAAAAATAGTCATTTTGATGAACTTGCATCATATTAGTACTGCGTTGTGAAATTACAAATAAAAGATTTATACGAGTGAAATTAATTTCAGATTATATTTAAAAATGAAATTTGGGAATGGTGAACTTGATTTATCAGATTTAAATGATTTTGGAACAGATTAATAAAAAACACAGCATAACTTTTTATTTATAGCACTTATTTGAACAGCCAAGTTTCACCAAATTTTGTAAGCATGTAAGAAATAATTAATGTATATATCGATATTTATATGTAAAATTAAGACTGTTATTGTAGACTAAAGCACCAAGGATAACGTTACTGTAATGTTATTCAATGCTATCGAAGGCTAACAGATAGGTTTTGTTTTTCATTTAAAAAAAATGTATTTATGATCAATGACTTGTAACTCTCGTATTGGAAAAAGTTGGATTATTTTGGCTCTTTATTGTTCTTTTCAACAACCGTGAACTAATTTGTTTTTCTTAATGTAAAGCAATTTTGCCGCCATATGCAGTTCACGAAAGGCATATATTTGTGACATGGTCATATCTAATTCTTATCTAATGAAATACCCTTCAAATCACAGCTAATTTGTATGAAAAATGAACTTCAAAGTATCCAGGAAAAAATTCCCTTTTTTATCACTTTGCTTTGGACGCGACTGGGCATTTATTTGAAATATACTGCAAACAGTCTTGTATGTATAACGCAACTTAATTGACAGCGATGCTTAGAAGTTACCGCGAATTAATCTTAAGATCTTAGAAAATTTTTTCACTGTCTTCTCGGTACTTCCCGAAATATTTGAATGATTGGAGGAAATTTAGTGAGACATTTTAGAAGCGCATAAATTTGTTAATGAAAAATTCAATTTTACAAATTCATTACTCTTACAGTCCCTGCGGATGCCTCCCCCACTGGGTTCCGGTCTAAATTGAGTGGCACTTCCCGGCCGTCCAAACAGTTACCTTACACCTTTCTGGTAGGTCGGACGGTCTGGGTTTCAACAACAGCAATAACAACATATTCATTACTCTGAAAATAATTTTTCACATCATTTAAGACATCATTGTCCTTCGAAAATGTGTTTTTTACTATCATCGTCCTATTCACCTTTTGCTTACGGGTGGGAAAGCGTCAATCCCAAGCGAAGAACCTCTCAATATCGAACTGTTTGCTATAGGGTATGTCAAATACCTGTCTTTTTGATAGGTTCTTCGTTTGGGACTGACGCTGTCCCACCCGTAAGCAAAAGGTAAATACCTAATGTTTGCACACACACATACACGCCTATAACGTTGAGAGGTCATTTTCTTTGTCCCTGATACTTATTACTTGTAATTTGACGAACTCTGGGTATGTAAGGTCTTACCTTTCTGTTGGACTGAACATGCCAACTTTTCACTCAGCCCGAGCATCTGCGATGTCCGTTGACAATCCCATGCCTTGCACTCAGGCTAGATTTTCAAACTTATTGTCCACTTTCTGTAAACTCTAATAAATGCTACTCCTCTAAACTCCAAAAAATGTATCCATTTTGCTAATGCTCGCATCACTGCTTTGTGCACCCCCGATCACTTTATATTCAAAGTTTATCAAATCGTGTCTTTTATCCATTATTTCTTGAGAAACTGTATTCTCTGGATGCCTTCAGCATTCCCTTCTTATGCCGATTCAGCGATTTAACTTCAGCAATATCTGTATTTCACAAAAGAGCTTGGTGGTCATTATAAATGGCAGTTAATTGTCTACTCAAAGAATAATACTTTTATGTCTTTTATTTGTAATGGAATTTTCAATACAAAAACCTCAGTAATATGGTAGCATTGTCTGAAAATTTCATCTACAACTTCTTTAATGAGAAAATCTATAGTGCGAAATTGCAAAAACAGAAAGTAAGCCATTAGCTTTTGTGCCCACACCCTTTTTCTTTATCCATTCAGTCTCTACATCCAGTTTTTCACCTCCAACTCCTTTTTTCGTAATTGTCTGATTTTAGCCAATCGATGTATTTTATTGTGTCTTTAGAGAAATTTTCGTATTGACCTCCCGTAAAATGGATTACTTGAAGGAAGTTGAGCTTGTGCTCAATATTTATTTTCATTTTAAATATTTCACAAAATAGTGATATTATTTACGTACAGAATGTGTTAAAATGCTTTGATTTTTAAAACCTTTTGATAAATCAGATTAGCAATTTATAATATTGACAAAATCATCTGATTGTTAACGTAAACATGCAAAAACTAATTGATTTCAGTTATGCATTAACTCTTCCCCCTATACGTCACAGTGAGATGCCAAACTTTTTTGTTAGCTTAAACAATAGGTACTCTAAGAAATTTTAGTAACCAGTGCGTTTTCAAATTTTACATCATTCAAGTATTTTGCAGTCTACTTTGTGTTGAGCATTATTTTTACTAATAAATCAGCATGACGCACATTTATCGAGTATCTATAAATTTATTTGGTATTTGACTTACGGTTTTGTTATTTTACATGTATTATGTGATTTTCTCATTGATTTCAAGCAATGCACACAAATAAGTAGTTCTTAGCCTTTAAGATATAGTATATTAATAATCGGTACCAATTCCATATTTGATCGTATGGGCATGAGTTTGGGAAACATAGATTCATAAAATGCGAGAAATATTTGAGATATCGGGGATTTTTCGAAGTTTGGAATGACTCATCCTTTAATAATAATATGTTTACGACAATGCACTGCACTTTAAAAATAATATTTTGCGTCGAAACCAAACCAGAAGAATCAAGCATTATTCTAAAAATACGCAAATAAAGACTCAATTCGATCACAAATATTTTTAGCAATATTGAGGAAACATATTTCTCAAAGCTCACCACCACACTCTTACGTCAGATCTGTGTGAAAGTACCAATCGCGAAATTTAAAAACAAACTCATCTATTTATGTACCTCATGGCGTCATTGTTTCGCGCGTGTGACATCACACTTGTTGCCTGTGACGTCAGCGATATATTCGGGGGTTCAAGATTCTATTACGGGATTATCCAGGGTTCAAAGTCACGGGGTGTCATGTCACGTTTTTTTTTTTTAAATTTCGGCAGCTGTTTCCTTCCTTCCGTCTTCCTATCGTTCATTCTTGAGTTCGAAGTCCGTACCTGGAGGATGCTCGTTCAGGTAAGGTCCCATTCATAAGAAGTGTGCTCGGGAAATTCTCGTGTCGATGACCTGGAGATCGATTTTTTATTAGAGGATGCTCCCGTGTATGGCATATATGCATATATTATGAGGATTATGAATGAGTTGTTACAATTTCAAATGCTATGAAGACTGTATGCTTCATTCTATAGAAATATTATTTTAAATAGGTGATGCGATAAGATTTTTTACTACTCTTCAGAATTATCTCTCACTGTGGACTTCAGTGCACTGTCTTTTGGTTTGTGGCATTTCATTGAAAAACTATCATTCATGAATCCGTTTGTTAACAATGCAAATTATGTCGTAGATTATGTAACTTCCTAACAGATGAGTACTTTGAGATTCCTTTGAAAACTACGATTTAAAATATAGCATCAAGTAAATAATTATTTTTTCTGTCTTCTTATTTTTCTAATTATTCCCTTGGATCGTAGTCATACCTAAAGAACTGTTTTATTTTTAGGTTTATAGCACAGCCGTAACTTAACAATACGTTTGTAATTGATTATTTATGAGTTATTGGTTATGGAACTTCAAGTGAAATGAGTACATGCAACGTCGATACTTTAAGCTACTAGTAGAATTATAACTTTAAAGAAGTAATCTTAATAGGTTTTTAATACACTTTAAAATTCATCTTAAGGTAAACTTTAGTCGAAAAACATGTTTTTTATGTACATTACTTTTTTTTTCAAGTTTAATTAAAAAATCTGTAATTTATAAATACGTTTGTAGTTAATGTATTTTATGCTATTTAGACAGACAATTTAACTATTATTTAAATGAAACATATAACTTTCTATTAGATGGGTACTATAATTTTCGTTCCTGAACAATTACTTAAAATGGATAATAAAGTGAAACTTTTCTTCTTGCTCATCTTTCAAATTATGTTTTGAATATTTGTCTTTATCCTTAACTTTCTAAGATCTGTCGTTCTTTACATTTTATTATGCAGCAAAATTAATGAAAATGTTTTTAGTTGATGTTTTAAGGTTCATTTGAAAGGTAAGCAACTTCGAATGGAATGTGAACTTTAAGATGCTTTGTAGAATTATTGATTAAAATGGATAATTAAGATTTTTTATTACTCTTCAAAATTATCTTTTACCGTGGACCATGGCCATAACATATTACCTTGTGTATATTCTTTTTGATTTCGTTTCAAAATAAAATGTAAATAAATTCCAAAGATAAAATTTATTAATCCGTTTACAGTTAATGCATATTGATAGATAAAGAAGCATCCTAATAAATGAGCACTTAACGTGGATCATCATGCAAAACTAATCCTTTTGATCTACCCCTTTTCAAAATCATAATTTAGAGTGAAATTAATAACATCTTCTTTTGGATTAACTTTTTGTTGCGTTTCAGTATGTATCCGTAACTTACGGACATGTTTGCAGTTGACATATATATGAGTTAATAGATATGTAACTTCAAATGGGATGAGTATTTAAATATTTTTCTTGCAAGTGTTACTTAAAATGGATCAGCAAATAAGCTTTTGTTTGGGTATATTATTAATACAGAAAAATTATGAAAATGTATTCTATGTTTGAAACATATTTTCCATTTTTTAGGCATTATATTTCTCGGTATCATAAATATTTATTAAGTTTTTGTGATGTCTACTATTATTGCTTTGTCCAAATTTCACATAAGCCGGAAACGAGTACTCTACATTATTTTAAACAATAATGATAAAATACAATTGATTTCTCCAGGTGATTTTGACTGTGGTTTTATATTGAGGTTAAAAAACACTCATTGTAAAGGTATTCAAAGAAAATGCTTGATTTATGGGCAATGTCGCTAAATATCTATATCATTATCGCACAAATAACCTTTATTGTATTTATTATTCAGAAAGTTCTTCTTATACCCCTTAAAATGTAAAGCTAAAACATTCAACAAAAATAAATGTAATGCAAATATGGCCTTCATTCAAAGGTGGGCTAGTACTATCTAAGTCATTTGGTAACTTACCATTCCTAACAATTGTGAAATATTTATTATTAACTAGAGTAATAATAATGAAATAAAAAGTAAATATTTTATTATCATTTTATTGCAAAAATATTTACAAAAAAAAAATCCCTGCAAAATGTTTAGTTATTTATCTCTGAAGAAGATAATACTTAAGATGATAAGATAGTGTATGTTGGCCATATCGCAAAAGATAAAATGTGACATTTTGGAAATGTTTATCATTAAAAATATACAATGTTCGTTCGCCCATAACTGTTAACAATAAATCTCGTCAAATGTGTATTTCTCATTTCATTTTTAAACTCACGTGAAAACGATTGTTGTAAACATGCTGGCATTCTAAGGGAAAATACTGCAGAAACGGAACTGATCAATATGGAATGCTAGTATACGAGAGAATCGAATAAAGTGCAAAGCGAATAAATTTCAGTGAATTGTTTTTATGCAATTATCGATTAATTTAATTATTTGTAGTTTGTTGGGTTGTTAATTATGTGGATGTTTTTGTTCTTTCAGGCAGTGCCAGAGGGATGCCATCGGGGATTACCATTAGTCTTCTCGCCTTTTGATTGTTGCTCAGAAGGCGTGCAGAGGACAGGCTTTCGAGCAATGATCAAACGCTGAGAAGGTCCAAAAACGACGATTCATCATTCAAGAGCCATCATTCATCTGCCTTCTTCGTAGGCGCTGGGAACTATCTCCACAAGCGCTGGAAACCATCTTCATAAACAAGCAGACGACTTGTGGGAAGTGCATTTTTGAGATATGTATAAGCAAAATTTAGAATATTTCTTTTGCTGATATTTTATAAATAATGAAATCATACGTCTAGAATAGAAATTACAGAATCAGTTAATACGTTTCTTTCTCGTTAGAGCAGAATAGCACCGAATAGTAGTTAATCCGTTAAGTGAACTGCAAGCATAAAAAATCTGATGTGAGCAGCACATGACTTTCCCTGCAGACTCATAATCACGTTCTCTTTATGTCTTCAATAATTCATTAAATTGAGTTTAATTGCACAAAATAACAGTCATAATTACTTAAATTACACTGAATTTGCACTTTTAATTCAATTTTCGTTTTCATTTGGTAACTGAACTTATTTTCAAAGGTGGCGCAGCGAAAATGTGAAAAAACTAAAATATCTCGAGAACGACTACTCTTAGGGCAATGGAGTTGATATTAGTATTTTCATCGTCAAAAATTACGCATAAAATATTCATTTAATTGATATATTTGAGCACACTTAGTCTTTTATTTTTAGATTTAACAATTTTTGCGGGCCATTTTGAAAAAAATGCAGGGTTTTTTTTCCGAATCGTACCCAAATCTACTCAGCACCAGTTTAAGCTACAAGCGGTTTATCTACCAAATTTTGTGAAATTTGGTCTATTAGTTTTTCAGCTGGAGTGGATACAGACCATTTTTGGGGACCATTTGATAAAAGAAGGCGGGTTCTTTTATCCCGAATTGTACCAAAATCTAATCAGCATCAGGGTCGCACACAAGTGACTTACCTACCAAATGTTATGAAATTCGGCCAATTAGTTTTTTAGTTAGAGTGGATACATACATTATAGAGACAGACACACAGACACACACACAGACACAAACACAAACTTCACGCTAAAAATAGTTTTTTCGTATTCTAGAGTCTCAAAACGTGTAGATCCGTCGAAGACTCGAGTTACGATTTTCGGCATGATTCCAATACTTTTTCTATACATTGCCATGTATTGCATAGAAGTAAAAATCTGATGTGGGCAGCACATGACTTTCCCTGCAGACTTAAATTCATATTTTCTTTAAATCTTTAATAATTCATTAGATTGAGTATAATTGCACCATAAAAGACTGAATTTGCATTTTTGATTCAATTTTTGTTTTTATTTGGTAATTGGACATTTTTCCGATAGCTGCGTAACAAAAATGCAAGAAATCTCAAATATCTTGAGAACGGTTAGTCCTAAAGTATAATGGAGTGTGTTATATCCTTTTCCTCGTCAAAAATTGCGTATAAAACAAGAATTTAATTAATACATTTCTGCATACGTAGTCCTTTTTTTTAGATTTAGGCGATCTTTGCGGGTTATTTCGTGAAAAAAGGCAGATTGTTATTTTCTGAATCGTACCAAAATCGTATCAGCACCAGAGTGTCCCACAAGTAACTTATTTACCAAATATTGTGAAATTTGGTCAATTAGTATTTTATCTAGTGTGGATACAAGAAATTTTTGCGGGCCATTTCGTAAAAAAAGACGGATTTTTCTTTTTCGAATCATATCAAATTCTAATAGGCACCAGAGTATCCAACAAGTAACTTATCTACCAAATTTTGTGAAATTTGGTACATTAGTATTTTAGCTAGTGCGGATAAATGAAATTTTTACAGGCCATTTCGCAAGAAAAGGCGAGTTCTGTTTTTACGAATCGTACCAAAAACTAATCAGTACCAGGGTCACATCCAAATGACTTACCAACAAAATTTTATGAAATTCAGTCCATTAGTTTTGGAGTTAGAGTGGATACATACATGGCACAGACACACACAGACGTCACGCTAAAAATAGTTTTTTCGTATTCTGGAGGTCTCGAAACGTGTAGATCCGTCGAAACTTCGAGTTGTGATTTTCGACGGGATTCCAATATTTTCCTTATACATTACCCTGTATTACAGAGATCACGTGACCATTGTATAAAGAGATCACGCGATCCACTTCAAAATAAACAAGAAATATCAATCATGCATAAAGCATTGATTATGAAACACTTTCCAACTTCATTGGAATTTCATTTAAAAAAGTAATCTCTAAAATGCGATACATTCCTAGATAATATTTTGAAAATTATAACAATACTACATTAATTTATTATATTTGAAAACTTAAAACTTCATCGAAAAAAATGAACTTTATTCACATGACGGCATTGAAATATAAATTGCCCGGTTTAAACATCTCTAAAATGCGATACATTCCTCGGTAATGTTTTTAAAATTACCATAATACTACAATAATTTATTATATTTGAAAACTTCCTCGAAAACAACTGAAATGTATTCAAAAGACGTCATCGAAATATAACACGCCTGGCTCTCTCTATAAAAGCAGCATTTCGTTCATAAACACTTTTCCATTCATTTCATTTATCACAATACTATAATAATTTATTTTATTTAAAAACTTAAAACCATGGAGGTACAAGTAATTTAACTCTATGCTTAAAACTTCATCGAAAAAAATTGTTTGATTCTCTGCGTAATATCAATGAATGTTTCATTCATATCAGCTATAGAAATGCCATAGAAATGCAGTCAATGCACGACTACTTATCTTATCCCAGCGCCACCTGAATTATGGTCTCAAATGATAATGGCGTTTTAACTCCATATTTTTACCTCCATAGTTTCATCCATATGAGTTTTATCTTCTTTTCTCTAACTCCCTGATGCAGACGATACTTTTCCCGCAAATTTATTTGAAGAAATATATACCATTTTGTACTTAGATCAACGAAATTAACTTCGATATGTATAAACGGCAGACGATTTACATTAAATTTTATTATCTGATTTCAATAATAAAGAAATGTATATAAAAATATATTTTATCGAAATTGCTGTTTTGACTCGATTATATCAAGTATGGCCTTCGGAATTTAAGAATAAAGGAATTAATGATCTTTTCAATTTTTTCTGTCATCTGTTTTAGTTTGACAAATATTTATCTAACTCATATATTGTATTTTAGCCAATTGTTGAAAAAGGACTAAAAATTTTACAGGTTTCATGGTTAATACCATATCTTCTAATACCATTTTAACGCTTTCATTTTTGCATATATTGATACAACCAGCAGCATACCCGTTCTTCGTACGGAATATATAATATAAAGAAACTTGAAATTCACAATCATGTGCAAATTCCTATAGTATACTAAATGACATTTTTAATCAAAATGTTCTGTTAATATATTTAATTTAATGCTCCTAAAAGAAGTTTAAGAACATCTGTTCTCGCTATACAAAATTATCTTCACGGACAGATCTGAAGAATAAAACATCCTAGCCCCTTTAGTAAGTAAATTTACAAAAAATATGGAATTGAATCAATATATGCAAAATAAAAGAGTTAAAATTGTAAGGGATCCGTACTACTTATATATGCGAATATTAGAAGATATAACTTGTATTAGTAGATTGCATGTATAAATAGAAAATATCAATAAACCCGTAATCTTTAAACCTGAAAGCAGTAATTGATTCCAATATATGCTAAAAGAAAAGTGCTAAAATTATATGGGAAGATATACCCGTCTGAGTGTTAGTAAAACATTACCCCTATTATAATATAAGCCTCAAAATCGTTGTCAAAATAAAACAAATTATATAATAAATTGAAAATATAAATAATCCCCGTAATATTTAAACCAGAAGACCGTAATTGATTCCACTATATGCCAATATACCTGTACTACTTATATTCTCATAGATTAGAAGATATACCAGTGCATTTGTAGAAAATTACCCGTACTACGTACAATATATGAGTTTCAACAATTTTTGCCAAAATAAAACAATAACGTAATAACTTGAAAATATCAATAATAATAATGTTTAAACCTGAAGATCGTAATTGATATTATCTAGTCAAAAATAAAATTTATTTCATAATCAATGAAATGTATTTTATATGCATATCTTTATTATTTAAATCTGAAATGATTTAATAAAAATGGTCTGCAGAATAAACACATTGGATTTAAATCCTTTGCAAAGTGACATGATATCATTTTCTTGAAATAAATTGGTGGAAATAATAATGTCTGAATAATGCTATCTCTGTGGTAGGTTTCACGATATTTTCGTCAATTTAGCAACATTTAAAAAAAACGCCAAATTAATCGCCAACTGGGACTGTAGAACTGACAGTTCCATTTAGCAACAAATTGACGAAACATCATCACAATACTATCCCTTAACAAAACACAATTAATTTCATTTATTTAGAGCAATTTTATCAATTTCAAGATATTTTTATGGATTTACAAACATTTTTATTTTGGCGACATTTTAAAATTTTATTAAATGTGTTACTAAGTAGGATGGTTGGACTGACAGGCAAATGCTATAGAAACATCATTTCAGTTATCAATTTGGCGATATTTCCATTAATATGGTAAAGTTTAAGAAAAGGTGACAAGTTAACGATATCCCGCCAAATTCGTGGATGATATGAAAAATATTACCGAGGAATGTATCGCATTTTAGAGATGTTTAAATAAAATTGCATTGAAGTTGGAAAGTGTTTCATAATCAATGGTTTATGCATGATTGATCTTTCTTGTTTATATTTAGTGTTTTATTCATCCTGAAACCGCTTTAGTTTTGCTTAATTACTCTGCATTAATTTTCTAAAACATTACTTACATTTTTAACAAACTTACATTTTTATTTCAATGTATTTTATATATTTAGGTTTTAATACAATAATTTTTATTATAGTGTATTTTTTATATTCGGTATACATTTCAGTTTTTCTAGCCTCATACATAAAAAACACTTAAATTCTTATTGAGTCTAAAACAAACTAAATTTATAACTTTTGGTACTAAGGCGATAACATCTAGAAGCAAACTTCGCTTAGAAGAAATTTTATTCTACTTCAAAGAATTTGATGTGTTCCGCAACCAAATATCTCTACATATTAACAATTTAAATACAGTGGAAATACAATAACACAAGTTAGATCTTCCTTATGATTAGATCTCTCTGAAAATTAACAGGATTATTACTATTACTAATTTCAATAAGACCACCAATAGTAGAGTCAAGGACCGAAAAATAATGACTTGATAAAGAAATAATAGCAACATAAATGATTTTTATGTCATAACTAGCAGCATACCCGTTCTTCGTACGGAGTATAAAATATAAAGAATCTTATAATTCAGATTCATATGCAAATTATGTTAAAATATTAAATTTATTGCTCCTAAAGAGAAGTTTATGAATATCTGTTCTCATCATGCAAAATTATCGTCACGGGCAGATCTGCAGAATAAAACATCCTGGCCCCTTTCGAAAGCAAATTTACAAAAAAAAGGAATTGAATCAATATATGCAAAATGAAAGCATTAAAATTGTATAGGACCCGTACTACTTATATACGCGAATATTAGAAGATATAACCTGTATTAGTAGATTAAATGTATAAATTGAAAATATCAATAAACCAGTAATTGATTCCAATATATGCCAGAATGAAAGCACTAAAATTATATGGGAATATATATATATATATATATATACCCATACTACTTATATTGTCGCAGATTAGAAAATATGCCTGTATGTTAGTAGATTACCCTTATTACAATATGAGTCTAAAAAATCTTTGCCGAAATAAAACAGATGACATTATAAATTCAAAATTTCAATTATCCCCGTAATCTTTATACCAGAAGGTCGTAATTGATTCCAATATATGCCAATATATATCAAAATATATGCCTATATACCTGTACTACTTATATTCTCGTAGATTAGAAGATAACACGTGCATTTATAGAAGATTACTCGCACAACGTACAATATGTGAGTTTCAACAATTTTTGTCATAATAAAACAATGGTATAACAATTTGAAAATATCAATAATCCCTGAATCAATAATCCCCGAAAATATCAATAATAATAATGTGTAACCTGAAGACCGTAATCGATATTTTCCAGTCAAAAATGCAATGCCAATGAAATTTATTTTATATACATATCTTTATTATTCAAATCGGAAAAGATTTAATTAAAATCGTATGCCACATAACACATTGGATTTACATCCATTGCTAAACGACATGATATCAGTTGCTTCAAATAAATTGATGGAAATCATATCGTCTGAATAATGCTATCTCCATGAAAGGTTTGGCGATATTTTCTTCAATTTAGCGATAACTTAAAAAATCGCCAAATTTATCGCCAAGTGATACTGTAAAACTGATAGTCCCATTTTGTGACAAATTGACGAAACATCATCATAATATTATCCCCTAACAAAACACAATTAATTTCATTTATTAAGCGCAATTTTATCAATTTCATGACATTTTTATACATTCACAAACATTTTTATCAACTTGGTGATATTTTAAAAATTCGATAAATGTGTTACGAAGTAGGATGGATAGACTGACCCACAAATGCTACCGAAACATCATTTCAGTACTGTCTTCTAAAAAAACGAATTTAATTTCATTGATTTGAGTCGTTTTTAGCAATTTGGCGATATTTCCGTCAATTTGGCAAAGTTTAAGAAAAGTTGCCAAGTTAGCGATATTCCGCAAAATTCGTAGCTCTAAAATTGCAGATCTGAAGAATAAAACATCCTGATCGCGTTTGTATATACTAAATGCAAACACTAAAATTGTATTAGAAGATATACCCTTTCTACTCTTTTTCTGTTTCAACAAACGGATAAATGAGTTTATTGGTAAACACAATATGAATTTATTAGCTAAACACAATATAAAAGATTAAAAACTCTTTGTCAAATGAAAGTGATGTACGCAGTCCGTAATTAATATAATTAAAAGAAAAATCAAACCGTTCATTTACAAAATATATTTATACATCTATTTATTTATTATTCAAATAGAAAAAATAATAACAAATATTAAGAAACACATTTAATTTAATTGCGTTGCTGAGCAACATAATATAATAAAGAATCTTCCTCATAAACTGCGAAATTAAATAACCATTTTGATCTCTTCCCCATAAAATGCAAAAATAATAACCATTTTTATTTCTTTATACTTTCCATTGTTTAGTAAATGCTTGACCATGGAGTTAGATTTTCCATTAAAATTCATGTTTCAAACAATTCATGCTTTCAGATAGTGACTAATTAATGCAAAAATCCTGCACTAAGCTCAGAAATGAAGTTTTAATTCACGTTGATGTTTTAAACAAACTATTTTCATCCTTTCCGTTTGGATAAACCACGGAGTTAGAGAGTAGATCTCCTAGGATAAAATTCCGTTTTTCATTAATATCTCGACAACCCCTGATCTTAGAAACTCGAAATTTGGACAAACTTTATGGGGGGCTATTTTAAGGCTACTCACAAAATTTCATTAAATTCGATTCAGCCATTCTCTCGTGATGATGAGTCAAACGAAATATTCGTTTTTCACTAATATCTCGAGAACCACTGGTTATGGAAACTCCAAACATAGACTAAATTTTAAGTGGGGCTATTTCTAGGCTACCCACAAAATTTCATCAAATTCGGTTCAGCCGTTCTCCCGTTATGATGGGACAAACAGACAGACAGACAGACAGACAGACAGATTTTCAATTTTATTTATATAGATATTATAAAAGGTGTAATTTATTATGTCCTAAATGTCTTTACTCGAATCCCTTGGGAAGAGTCCGCCATCTTGGAAAATGGCAGGCAAGAAGCAGTTTTCACCAGATACATCATTAGTGAGCAATCGAATGAAACAATATTTGAAATAAAAATATTCCTTTCTAAAATTGTCAAAAAGAAAGGCTATTACCAATATTTACCTAGAAATAACACCTGAGCAACATTCGAGGGTGGAAACATTACAACTATATACGGTTATGCAAATTTTAATACCTACTAGTAGATCGTCGTGCTGTAAGAAAAGTCTATTGGGGAAAAAAAAATTAGAAACATAGCACACTCATTACATCAAATAAAGGGGGCTTATGAGATTTCAAAATTTTATGGAAATCATTTGATTCCTTTGAAAGATATTGCGCTCTTTGTGGGAAAATAATTTCTAATATCTCATATTTCGTGATAAAATATAAATAATGCCACATTATTATGAGACGTGCAATTTATAATGTCCCAAAAGTGCATAGCAGAATCCCTTGGTGAAAGGGTCTTATTTCTGGTTAAATGTGTCTAGAAATTATCAATTCATTTGATAATATTAAGAATATTTTTCTTTCCCTACATATATAGTATAATGTATAAGGTTAAGTATTGCGACGGGGGTCAAAAATTCGAATTCGAGTTTTCGATGGAAGTGTACGTTTTAAGCATTCATGAACTTCAATCGAATGTTTTTGAGGGAATGATTGTGTGTGTATGTATGCTAGTGTGTTTGCCTGTTAATGTGTATGTGTGTCCGTGAATAAGTGGGCGCGAAATAACGAATAAAGCGCTTCGAACCTAATTTAGCACAATTATTACAATCGGTGAATGCTGAAACCCTATTAATTTTGAACCGCAATGTGGAATGTTTAGAAGATTCCTACCAATTTTCGAAAGAATTTTTAAAACAAATATCATCAAAAGTCGGAACTTTCAATAATGATAAAATATAACCATTTCACAAGTAATTCTTTTATTAAAAGACGAATGATATAAACTTTAGAACGCTAGCATGGACGGTTTCTGAAATACTGCAGGTCGAATAAATGTTAGAAAAATCAATACTTTGAATACTGTTAAATGAATAATCACTTCATACGTAATTTTTACTCTCCTTATATACATAATGTATAAGGAAAGTATTGTGACGGCGTCGAAAATTCGAATTCGAGATTTCGACGGGAGAGAACGTTTCAAGCATCCCTGATCACGAATCAAACATTTTTGAAGTGATGTATGTGTGTGTGTGTGCGTGTGTGTGTGTGAAAGTATGTGTGTGTGTGTGTCAGTGGGACTGTGGAGACGATAACTGACGAACGAATGGACCGATTCGAACCAAATTTGGTACAAAAATCACAATCTGTAAACACTGGAAGTCTATTGTTTTTATACGCAATCGAATGTTCAGAACCCCCATAAATTTTCGAATGAAATTTTGAAAAAATCGTCAAAAAATCAAAACCAATATTAAAGTTACGCAAACAGACATTTCTTATGTAATTTTTCATTAGAAAACGATTGACATAAATTTTAGATAGCTAACATGAACCGTTCTCGAGATATTGCACATTTTTCAAAAAAATTATCAAAAAGTCATATAAAATAGAAAAAAAAATATTTCCTATTGAGAAACATGTTCACTTTTGATATATAATATCATGCGATAAATTGGGTGACATCATTCTCATGGATCTAGCTCGTTCCATTCATGAAAAAAGATACTTTGAGTAATTTTTGCATTTGAACGCCAATTTATCTGCTGTAAGAACAACTTATTTCTTCGTCCATAACGCTTGGCGAGATTTTGGCGACGAAATTGGCGGAATGTCGCCAACTTGGCGACTTTTTGAAATGTTGCCAAATTAACGAAAATCTCGCCAAATGGATAAAAATGACGCTAAATCAATGCAAATGACGACTAATTGTCGAAAATTCAATATCTTGGAAAGGATATTAGTATCTACTAGAAGAAAAACCTATTTATTTTACTCTAAAAGTAGTAAATTCATTTCATTATATAAGGAAAGTCATGTATTGCCCACATCAGATTTTTAATTATAAAACGATTGACACAAACCTTAGAAAGTTAGTATAAATCGTTATTAATATAGTTTACGTTTGTTAAATAAATGTATAAAAAATCGAATAAAATTGAAATGGCAATAATTATCGTCAAAGTATATTACTGAAAAGTATTGTTAAATATGTTTGTTCACTTTCCATATGCAATATTATTCAACATCATTGTCTTGAATCTAGATCATCCCATTCATGAGAAAAAATATTTTGTGTAACAGTTTTGTATTCTTACTCCCAAAAATTTGTTAATAGTCGATTACATCATGCAATTGATATTAATTACATGTTAATTGCATTTTGATGAGAATTTTACACTTGAGAATGAAAAAGTCATTCATTTGGGGAGTAAGTTGCCAATTTTATTTTATGTGGTATTAAAACAATACCAAAATCATTCTGTAGATTTTGCACACCATTATTTAGATGTAAAAGAAGTGAAGTCATTGTCTTATGTTGAGAAAGTTATAAGCTGCTTACATCAAATATTTATTAATTAATTTATTTATTTTTTCAATAAACGCTGGAAAAATATACACTGGGAAATAAAGATGTGGGTCAGAAAAATTTTCCCTTTTTACTTTCTCCCTTATTCATATGAAAATGAAATATAATATTCTTTTACACTGCTCGGAATATAGGTAACTTTCTAAGAAGACTTTGATTATTTATTTTTCTAATTTTGAAGAATAAAAAGAATACTGCTTTATTTTTAAGGAAAGGGATATTCAAAAACTAGAAGGGTGCAAGTGACATTTTATTAATTCTATTAAACAGCAGATAATATTTTTAGAAGCCTCTGCTTTCAAAAATTAATTCCGTAAAATGTATGAAAATATGATAAATATAGAATGTTTTTGCAAGTGATTTGGCCGAAAGAAAATACTTTAAACCATCACTAAATTATATGCTTAACTCAATGTTCACCAAATTATTTATTTTATCTCATTTTATCTCACCCATTCATTTATAAACATATATTTTATAAACAATTTTTAATATTATATAAAGGAATTATTTAAAAAAAAATTCATTATAAGCACTTTCTTTAATATTTTTTTATATTTAATAATATATTTTTCATGCCTTTAATAAACTGAACAATTATTTTTCGTTTATTATTATTATTAATTACTCAGTAATAATATTAATAGCAGTAGAGAGTAGTAGTCATTCAAGAAAGTGGTAGATTCAGGGCTCATGCTGGGCTAATTTATGTACTATAGGACGTAAACAGGAGTCTTTCAGATTTACCGTCCAATTATCTGCAGCAGGGTTCGCTGATTAAAACCCCATTGACCTAAACAATGATTTTTCTTGTTTAAACCATGGATTTTGGTTACCCACCCCCTCCCTTTTGTTTCAACCGTGGTCAACAGGCGTATTTTAAACATTGTTAATATAATATTTAATACTTTATTTTTAAATCATAAGCATTTTTTATTTTTTCTTATTATATTTTTATATCACAATAAATACAACTGCTGCTTATGAGAATAAAACTTTTTAATATTTTCTTAAAGAAAGCATATGAAAATTATATATTTAATAATTTATTCTTCTTTAATAATTTACCCTTTCTAAATCATAAATAATATATTATTTATGATTCAGAAAGGGTTTAGCAATTTTTATTTATTTTTAATTTATTATTTCTTTTGGGCATTGTTTCAAATTTACGATTTGTAAGAATATTTCTCTATTGTTATAGATAAAATATAATTATTTTATAACTTTTCAATAACACATGTACTCAATGAAAATATTAAATTGCAGCTGCTGACTGAAGTATATATGTATTAGAAATTCTTGTGCATAGAATCTGTTTATATATTTCTAAATTTGAACCCTTTTTTTCACCATTTTATATAATATATGACTATAGCTCTAATGTGAGAACAGATACTTTTAAAAGTCACTGGACATATTATTCTAGCTTAAATCTAATAGTTAAGAATAAGTTAAAAAAAATTTCAGAAAATTTTCCACTGCAGAAAATTTTCCGGAAGACCCACATCTCTACTGGTAAATAAAGTTTTGAGTAAATCGGAAAAGAAGATATTGATTTCCGGTTCAAATTAGAACTACTGTGCTTCAATAAATGCTTCTGGTTTAATTAATAATGAACGGATTCAAACACTGTTTACGAATTTAGAAGGAAAATTGTTCATTGCATTCTATTATTGAAAGATATCAAAAATTATATTTTAATAAAATCTGGATGTTCACATATATACATTCTTCCTAAAGATATCGCACTCTCAATAAAAAAGTAAATTTTTTAATGTCTCTAAAATAGCTCGTGAAAACTCTTAAGCACCTGTGTTTATGTATGTCAAGTTAAAATACATGTAAGTGTTTTCTGTTCTCAGGTGATAATAGTGAAAAATTATTTTTTAAATATTTAAATTATTTTTAGTTTTGATTAAAACCAGACAATATCTCGGGATGGGAACATATAAGCGCCCTATAAATAAATTCATTTGCTTTTAAATAAAATTCCATAATATATTGCTGTTTTCGTAGCGTTATTTCACATATTTTTATTTTAATAATACATATTTTAATTTTATTCGATTTTCAAAAACAAAATATTAGAAAAATAAAGGGCCATTGACCTTGAAAGTCAATCGGCATCTTACGCTCATTGATTGAAACAATCTTAAATTTCATGTGATTTGATCATTTATTAAAAGAAACATAGGGCTTACAGACGCACAGTCATAAAAGAAAGACGTGATCCGTATTCCGAGATGTTCAAGACTTGTAAATACACAAATATCAGAAAATGGAATTTTTAACCCACTTGATTTTTATTTCTTTACATATAATATGTATTGTAAGAAAAGTAAAATCAGTTACTGTACTTGAAATTTGATGCACCCAATTTGAAAACTGCATCCACTTTTGGAGAAGTGTTTCGAATGAGGCATGATACCATAGAGAATAATACACAGAAAAGAAATATTTAACTAAATACTATTTTATCTAGATTTGTCAAAAAGTGGAAGAGAAATGTTAATAATATTCAAATAACTTAGAGAAGAAATGGCTGCAAATCTGACCTGAGAACGTAAAATTTAGTATTTTATAGACTAAAAATTAAATAATGACAAACATTTAAGTTAAGCCTACACTGTTAGAGCAATATTTTAAAATTTAACAGTCTATAATTAATAATCTGCAGTTAGCAAAGCAATTTATATTATAGTATATTCTTTTATAAGTTTTTTTTTTCAGTTATATGTTTTAATTTAAGCTCTCTTGAAACACAATTCTGCTCTTTTTATTTTTCTATTTTAAGGTAGTTTTTTTTTTTTTGAAAGGAAAGACAAAAGTGTCGGTCCTTTAGTACGAATTCTAACAAGTCTATCAACAATTTCATGTTACAACCTATTTCTAAGCTCTGCATTGATTCAATTTTTTAAACTAAGCAGTCTTTCACATGTGGCATTACTTACAGGTATCATCTTATCACTTCACATATCATCATTAGTCTGCAAATTTATCACTCACATATCATCCTCAGTGTGCAAATGTTTGGAAACATATTCATATAGTCTTTAATAATAGTTTCTAAAATGGATTCAAAACTTAAATGTCTGTAATTACTTTGAACTAGGTTTTTGAAAAGTTTTCATTTAGCTTGCAAATCTTCTTGAGAGCTTAAATCATCCTTATAACAAGAAAGATCAATAATGCATAAAGCATTGATTACGAAACATTTGCCAACTGAAATGCAACTTTATTTAACCAACTCTAAAATGTGATGATGCATTCAGCGCTGATAGTTTTTAAATTACCACACTACTACATTAATTTGTAATACTTGAAAACTTAACACTTCACCGAAAGAGGCAATACAAAATGAACTCAAATGACGTCATCGAAATATAAATCGTCTGCCTCTTTATATAAAATCAATGAATATTTTATTCATATCACTTAGACTCCAGAATTTTGAGTGAAATTTTGTGAAAAAATTCCGCACTTCTTTTAGAACTCGCCTTACAATTGCTTAATTTGTTTACATTTTGCGCGCTATAAATTAGAATTAAAACTAGGCTCCCTTGTAAGAATAATCAAAGTTTAGTGATCATTTAAAATAAAAATATTAAAATTTGCTTTGTCATAGAATTTAGATATACAGATAATACGCAAAAATAAGGAGGTTTTATTACGGATGCAACATTAAATTTAAATTTAAACGATCCTTAAAAATCTATGGTAACATTGGAAAAGATGAAAGACATATTTTATTTTGCAATGAGTCGCGTGATCTCTTCATATATCATGGGTGTAATTGTTATTTCAATTTTTATTTTAAAAACTACCCAACATCTTTTGCTGAAAAATTTTCTACACAATTTATGTGATAATTTGAATATTTTCTAAAATTTTAAAAGCAATTTATGAATTTTAACTCTGCTTAAAAAATGTTTGAAAAATTAAGCCCCATAGGGTTCAATGTATTTCAGTTTTTCAACCCGGGTTCAATATGAAACTAATTGGATAATTAGTTTCAACCCGGGTTCAATATGGAACTAATTCAATTTTCATTCCCAGACATCCCACAGACCGTCTCAACAACTTGCTAAAATTTCATTTCCATAAAGTAATTTTTACGACAGTTCTCTTGCGAACGGACAGACAGACATAATGAACAAAATCATAAACACTTTTCAACTATGTTGGAAAGTGTTAAAAAGAATATAAAGTTTTCATAACCCTAATTCCATAGTCCAAAATATTTCTTTTAGGCAGGTCTTTGGGATTAAATGCACAAAATGACTTCAGAATCTCATGGCTGCCTAAAGAGAGTCTGTCACTCAGATTGGATTCCATGCTTTCAATCAATTCATGATAAATCAAATCAAACATCAGAGTACAAGGTGGGATTTTAATACTTTTATAACCACCAGTTTCTTGTAGCTCTGCTTGATGTTTAGAAAATCTGAAACCTGGTGTCACATGAAGCTCCTTTATTGCTTCAATGGCACTACCGTTTTAAAATGAACGATTTGGCACTGTCCTTTATGAACGTTGACCACAGCCCATTCAATGTACATAGATAATACACCATTCAAAAAATTATGAACCCAATTATATTTCCTGTTTTGAGCTTGTTTCAGAGCCCTTCATCTACACAAACTGATTCTTTCTCTGCAATATTTTCCAGTGTCATAATGAGAGATTTATCTGATTTTATGATGGAATTTAAATCTTGAGATGAAGAAATCCATCTCACCTCATAAATTGGCTGAAATTTTACTACTTGCAGCTCTGAAATGTTTGCTATTTCTTGCATATGTGTATATCTTGATGCGGAACGCTTAAAATAAGAATATATTATAGTGAGGATCTGTTTCCCTTGCTTGAATATCAGTTTCTTTATCATGCTATCTTTTATGACTAAATTTAGTTGGTGAGTGTTACAATGTATTGTAATCAGCTTCAGATTGGAGGAAGCAAGCTTGGCCCCTCAACACCATTTCCTCTGCACATAGCTGGAGCTTCATCTGTTGACAAATTCCTTATATTCTTTACATCAATCTTCTTTAATCAGAAAAAATCACGTAACATTTTATGTTTGGTAGCCGCATCTCCATTGGATCCCGAAAGGAGTGTCACCTAAGTAATGCGCACTAAGAATTTCAGAGCATATAATTTTATAGGATATTAGTATGATTGTTTATAGTATGATTGTTTTCTGGATTGCAGATTTGCAATATCAGTGGATTCGTCCTGTATGAGACCAAACAAACGATTTCTTTTAGGCTTTTGCAGTAGTTCTTTGATGGTTTCACTTAACACCTCTGAAATTCAGAAATAAATTTATGTCTGCCCACTGACGTCCATTGCTGCAAGATTTGGCGACAATTATTGCTTTGTCGCCATGCTGATCTGAACCGTAGTGGTTGAACTGAAATTGTTAGTTGTCTTAGAGCCGAGGTCTGCAACCTGAGCAAGAATTCTCTGCTGTTTAGAAAACAAAAAAAATGACATTCGAGAGCATTAAAAACAAACTTTAAAAAATCAGATGTGGGCAACACATAACTTTCCCTGCAGACTTATATCCACGTTCTCTTTATTTCAATTATATTTAATTCACTTTTAATTCAATTTTCGTTCTCATTTGCTAACTGGACTTATTTTCAAAGGTGCCTTAGAGAAAATACAACTAAAATATCTCGAGAAAGGCTAGTCCTGGTGTAATGGTATTGGTCTTATTCTTTTCATCGTTAAAAATTACGTTTAAAACAAGCATTTAATGGATATATTTGAACGTACATAGTTTTTTATTTTAGATTTCGACGATTTTTGCAGGCCATTTTGCAAAATAAGACAGGTTATTTTTTTTCGAATCATACCGAAATCTAATCAGCACCAGGGTTACCCATAAGGGACTTATCTACCGAATTTTGTGAAATTCGGTTCAGTAGTTTTTCAACTAGAGAGGATACAGTCTTTTACGGGACATTACGCAAAAATAGGCGGGTTCTTTTATCTCATATCGTACCCAAAACTAATCAGCATCAGATTTGCCCACAAGTGACTTACCTACCAAATTTTATGAAATTCGGTCAATTAGTTTTGGAGTTAGAGTGGATACAAAATCTACACAGACAGACAGACACACAGACACACACACAGACACACACACAGACGTCACGCTAAAAATAGTTTTTTCGTATTCCAGAGGTCTCGAAACGTGTAAATCCGTCGAAAACTCGGGTTGCGATTTTCGACATGATTCCAATACTTTTCCTATACATTACCATGTATTGCAGGGAAAGTAAAAAGTTGTGAAACTTCATTTTTCATTGTTTTAAATTTTACTGCCTTAGTAAGTCGTAAAATCACCTGTACGAAATCTTAAAATGCTGTTTGCATAAATCTCTATTCAATTCTATAAAATTTTAGAAAATTTTCTTTTGTACAGAAAAAAGTAATCAACTGCCGCTGATTCTTTCTGTTAAGTACCCCCTATTTCTGTACAAATCGTATGGAGTGAAATACATATTTGGTTATGTAAGGCTTTTTTATTTTCTTTCTGCTTTACTGTACTGTTGAATTAGTTAACGATTGATAGCAGTCTCTCAGTCTCATGTTCAGAAAGATTTTCGCGCTTTCTGTATCTAACCGTGCAATGACTGTACTGTTCAAAATTTTGAATCAACTCAAATATTTCATAATAGAAAATAAATACGATCAATTTCTGATAAGTTTCAGTTTTAGCTACTAATCTGCATTTGCATTATGGAATTGAATTATTTATTATCAAATCCGTGCTCTATAATAATTGTGACTACGAACGGTGTGTTAAATAGTATTCAAAATGTATATATTTGTGATGAAGTAGTGAAACCTTTTTTATAGAAAAGTTCACTATTTCCTTGTTTTAGGAAAAATACGAATTATATACAGATAAATGTATATACATAATTGTGAGGTGTGACTCATTTCCAAAGAAGTATAAATTGTCTTCTATTTGGATGAAAAAGGAAATCAGCTGGGAATATTAATTTTATTTCGGTATTTGTCATATATATATATATATATATATATATATATATATATATATATATATATATATATATATATATATATGGCGTAAAGCATGCTGAACCGGGGTGAGGGGGTCACAACCCCCCTCTGCCAATTTTTGGTACTTTTTCTTTTTCTTATTTCTTGTATCATATTAGAATTTCAGATTTGGACATTTCCTTTTGGATATATATATATATATATATATATAATTCGCTATTGATGTTCGGTAATGTTCGATATTGATGGTATTAAAGCCATTCCATGTATAAGTATCGGCTTCCGGGAGTGTCGCCATGGCATAAAGCATTTGCTCAACCGGAGAGTGGGGGTCACAACTCCCCCCGGCCACTTGTGATACTTTTCGTCTTTCGCATTCTTCTATTGCTTTTCAGTTTTTAGGTATTCCTTTTGGTAAATATATATATATATATATATATATATATATATATATATAAGATTCATATGAAAAAATAAGGGAAATGACCAAATGCAAGGCATAAAATGGTAGAGGGGGATGGCGACCCCTCTTTCCCGTTTAAAAGACTGCTTTTATGCCCGGGCAACGCTCACGGTACCAATGCCATGCAGAAGTCATACTTCCGTATATGTGTCAAGTCAAAAACACTCGAAAAAGTGCAGAGTAAACAAATAGGAATCAACCAGGATTGCAAGGGAAGGAAAAGAATGGAAATGCAGCAAATGCCAGAGTGCCTTATATATAAAAGCAGTTTACGCATGCGTAATACGTTATTTTTACTTTCATCGTTCTATACCTCTGCCATATCCTTTAAGTAAGCATTTTCTCCCTTGTTTGTATTAAATAGGGAATTATAATAACATGTCAGGAAGCCAATTGGATAATTCCGTTTTATTGCCTCCTTCATAATATTCCTATTATGCATGATGCAATCTGACTTGAAAGTATTAATGCGTTGATTTCGTTTGAGGTGACCTATGACGACATTTCTGAAGATGTTTTTGGTCAAATTGGAACGCCAATCTATAATATGATTGATTTCCATATTGAAATTGTTTCTCTTGTCATAGAAGACGGTATAAGTACCATATCTACTGTCATGTTTTAGTGTGATATCTAGAAAATCAACACTATCATCCTCCTTACTTTTATTCTCAATCAATTCCAGTTCTTTTGGATAAAAAGTAAAATCAAATTGGGGTGTATTCTTATATTGCCCAACAAGGACATCGTCAACATAAAGAAAGTATGGCATTTCATGTAGTATATGAGTGCCATTTTCAAATTTACTCAAGTATAGATCGGCGAGCAGGGATGAACAACCCCCTCCCATGGGAATACCCTTAACCTGTTGAAAATAGCTGGTGCCATCAAATAAAATATTTTCAAATAACACAATGCGAATCAAGTCCTTGTATTTTCTGAAGGTAATATGCTCTTTTAAGTCATATATTTCATGTAGTTCCTTCAAAATTTCATATAGATTTTCCAGATTGATGTTGTTGAATAAATCACGGAAATCGTAACTTTTGAAACGTATATCCTTGTTATAAAATGGAAGTCGGTTGATGACATCGTAACTATTATTTATCATTACTGTTCCTTGTTTCTTGAGTATAATCAGAACATTTTTAAGTATAGTTAAAAGTTTTTCATTTGCCATTGTCAAATAGGATCCACATCCCACTGTCACCGGCCGGAATTTGACTGGATTTTTATGAAGTTTTGGTATTAATACCAGATATGGAAAGTTAACTACTTTAAGTTCGATATCAATTAGTTTATACAGAGCTTTGATGTTATTTGCCAAACAATTTCAATTTTGTTGTAAAGGGGAGTACATTTGTTTGTCAAGATAACTATTATTTAAAGTATCACCGTAGTATTTTCTGCATGTGAAAGCGTAATTTGATACTACTTTATCAGTATAAGTTATAACATATTTATCTTCATATTTATTGACTGCATTTTGACTGCACACATTTATTGACTGCATTATCCAAAAAAACTGGAATTGATAGAGAATAAAAGTAAGGAGGATGATAGTGTTGATTTTCTAGATATCACACTAAAACATGACAGTAAATATGGTACTTCAACCGTTTTATATGACAAGAGAAACAATTTCAATATGGAAATCAATCATATTATAGATTGGCGTTCCAATTTGACCAAAAACATCTTCAGAAATGTCGTTATAGGTCACCTCAAACGAAATCAACGCATTAATACTTTCAAGTCAGATTGCATCATGCATAATAGGAATATTATGAAGGAGGCAATAAAACGGAATTATCCAATGGGGTGGTGGTTGTAATCCCATCAACCCGGTTAAAGCAAGCTTTATGTCTCGACCACACTCCCGGAGAGCCGGTGCATTGCGGAAAGAGAATACAGAAGTATCAAGGTTTAAGAAGAAAACCAGACATTAAAAAATACATATACTTATGAAGATGTATCTGTGGGAGTGTTGTCACGACATAAAGCTTGCTTTAACCGGGGCGAGGGGGTCACACGCCTCCATCCAATTTTTGGTACATTGCATTCATCTCTCTGTATCCTTTTGGAAATATATATATATATATATATATATATATATATATATATATATATATATATATATAGTAACAAAGTAAACACTTGAAAAAGGAGGTAATACTGAAAAGTACCACCAATTGGCCGGGGGGGAGTTGTGACCCCCACTCTCCGGTTGAGCATGCTTTAAGCCATGGCAACACTCTCGGTAGCCGGAACGTTCTCGTTGAATAGCCTTTAAAACAACAACTTATACCATAAAAAGACGAAAAACCACATGGAAAAGAGTCATGGAAACACAAACCAAGCCTATCAACACCTCGAAAAAAGCCATTGTATAGGCCATTCCACTATACCACTTTAACAATACACCTTCCTTGCCACTAAAAACTGTACCTTTGTGCCTCTTCAATTGTAAACTAGATTACTCATTTTTCAACCACTGCATCAACTCTTTACCTCGCTAATTTCGTTCCAAGTCACTCAAATCAATACTACGCTCCTGACCTTTACCAATTAAACGAACTGACAAACAATCGCTACCAACCTCTTACTCGCCTTTTTTCTTTTATACTTTTTATTCACCCGTTCAGATATTTGGCGTTGCTTGCGGTTACGGACAATCCAAAAGATCCCGAAAAATTAGAATCAAATATCCTTTAGGGTATCTCTGTTTAATGGCTTCCATTAACTATACTTGATAGTTTTTAACTTGATCTTTGTTTCTAGTATTCAAACGTTTGCTTCTTAATAACTGATAAGTAAATGGGCAGCATTACGCCTAGCAGAACGGTTTATATTGAGTCTTATTGACATCAACCAGTTTCTTAAAAAAAATTTACTTTTGTCCAAGTTTTCAGTATTTATAGATAAAATTTATCACTGATATCAGAAACATGCATTTTGTGTTCATCTTTTAAAAATACTTGGACTTGATAAAGAGTTTTATTGAAATGAACAATTCATTATTAGACCTAGGGCTTGTTCACGTGTAAAGCTTTCATGCTTGAATTTTATTTTATTTTATTTTATCGATTTCTTTCCATTGATATTTTTTCTTTCTCTTCAGCTTGATGACTAGAGGTTTGCTTTTATTTTCCACTTGATTAATAATTCTCTGTTTGATACTTTTATTTGTAAGACATTTTTTAATGTTGGGGTCTTTTGAGTTGAAACTTCTCTCTAACGTTCGTATGGTTCTGAGCATACGGGAACCTGGTCTTTCTACTTGCAGCTGATTAATTGTTAATAAAGGCTGATTAATGGTTAACAATTGATTGTCAACAATGGAAAAAATATCACGTGTGTCGTTTAAAAAGCGCTTTAACAAGAGTTTTAACGAATTAACTGTTTCAGTAGACTCCAACTGCTTTTATGTGTGATGAGAAATATACCGGGAGCTTTTACAGCTCCGGACAAACCAAACTTCTAATTTTCAACATTTTATTACTTTATTAATATTGTATAAATTTTTATCACTTTTAATATTTTACATAATTAGTAAATAAAATATAATATTCTTAGTTACAGTAAAATTAATTTAATCCATACAAAATTTCATAGAATTACCCGAGTAAAGTTGAAAATAATTTAGAATAAAACTAGCTGCTTTGTCCGCAGCTCATTGCTGGTTAAACAAAAATAGTTGATTAAAAATACTTGCCGCATTCCCGGTTCTCACTAGCTAAATTGGTCACCTTTATCGACAGAAACCAAAATCTCTGATATCCGACTAATCGAACATAAAGTAGAGAAATCTTTAGTCCGGGTTGTCCGCCAGCTACACCTGCAGCACGCAGCTAACGAGAGTTACAAAGATTTACGATTTCGAGCAAAAATATCTCCCAAGGACGCTTTCATGAGCAAATGCAATGAGTGCAAAATACTTTTAAAAAAAAACATGCATTTAAAAATTTATAATAAATTAAATAATTTAAAATAAGTCAATAAGTATAATAATTTAAAATAAGTCAAGGTTCCAAATTTAGCATTCAATTTTGCTACCATCCTAAAATTTTTCAGTCTTTATCTATTTATTTTGATAAATTTCTATACCAACTTACCTGTTCATATTCAATACCAATAGACGCATTCAATCAGTGGAAGTACACTACCTTAAGTCTTGTTAAAAATGTAATTATCAACATAAAGTTTACGAAGCCTAAATATTCTTTTAAAGAACTTCATAATGTTATTATGGACCTACAAATACATTTTTCTATAATTTATGTTGATAAAGAATCCAATAATTATGCTATAATATGTAAAAAAAAATTGTATTTCTCAATTCCAAAATATTTTAAAAATAATTATATTTTTAAACCAATTAATAAATCTAATCAATAACTAATCAATAACCAATTCATAAATCTAATAAATTTTTACACCAATTAATAAAGCTAACCAATTAATAATAAGAACTAAATAACAGCCTTCGCCATTCTCGATCTGATTATTTTATTCTAGATATTAGTAAAGTTTTAATTAACAAATTGCAATTATGTGATAATATTGTTGCTTTACAAACCTTTTATTTTAAAGATCCCTTTAATAATATTAATATTCAAAATCTTTATAAAATCATTTTATCACTTTACTGTGCATTTGTTGCTGTTAACCATATAAAAATGTTATGTTAACCATATAAAAATAAAAAAATGTCCTAAACTTCTCCTTTGTAATTATATATTTCAGGGAAATTTAATAATTATATATTTCAGGAAAATCAATGTATTTCAGGGAAATGTTTTATACTTACAAGTATCAGGTGCTCCGTAAGGTGGATGTTGTAGTAGTATTTATATCTTTATCCTTCCAAACATTCTTTTACATCTTCTGACTTCCAAATATATCGATATGTTGATGATTTGATCTGTGTAAATACCTCGGAATTAAATAATATTCAAATAGATTTCTATCCAAACAATCTAGAATTGTTGCCAAATGAAACATTCATTAGTAAAATTGTTAATGTTCTGGATATAAATCTATATATTGACTCATCTAATAGGAATATATATAATTTATACGATAAGAAAGCATTATCATTATAAATTCGTTATCAATAGAAATATCTAATAAAAAAATTTCAACATTTACACATTAGATATCTCATACAAATCATGTTATCACCTATTATATTTGTTAAGCAGTTTAGTAAATAGGTTTAAGGTATCTCAGCGTTGTTAAATGAATCTTTTTAATTTGGCATAACCAAGGTAGTGATATTTTCATCACCTGCTACTATTAACTATCTGCTACTTTTGTTTATATTTCTAATGTTATCTGCTTTCGCATTGCATGTCTTTTCTTATTGCTCATGAAAAAATGAAATACATTGAATCCTATGATACCTAATTTTTCAAACATTTTTTAAGCAAATTTAAAATTCAGAAATTGCTTCGAAAGTTTTAGGAAATATTCAAATTATCCCATAAAATATAAAAAAAAAAAATCAGCAAAATATATTCAACAGTTCTTTAAATAAAAATTAAAATAATAATCACACCCTTTATATGAAGAGATCACGTAATCCCCTATTAAAATAAAATATGGCATCCATCTTGTGTCAAAATCGTGATTTTTAAAGTTCTTTTTAATTCATATTGAGTGTTGTATCCGTCCTAAAACCGATTTTATTTTTGTTTGAATTCTGTGCATCTACATACTGAAACAACGCAATTACAATATATTTGAGTTTAAATGACCATCAAACTTTGATTATTTCTACAACGAAGCCTAATTTTCACTTATGGAGAATTCATTCATTGCTTTTATACAGAGAAGAAGACGCTTTTTTCGATGAAGTTTTAAGCATAGCGTTAAATTACTTGTACTTCCATGGTTTTAAGTTTTTAAATAAAATAAATTATTATAGTATCGTGATGAATGAAAGGAATGAAAAAAGTTTATGAATGAAATGCTGCTTTTATAGAGAGAGCCAGGTGATTTATATTTCGATGACGTCATTTGAATAAAGTTCATTCGTTTTCGATGAAGTTTTCAAATATAATAAATTATAGAAGCATTATGATAATTTTAAAAATACTACCGAGGAATGTATCGCATTTTAGAGATGTTTAAACCAGGCAGTTTATATTTATTTCAAAGCCGTCATTTGAATGAAGTTCATTTTTTTCGATGAAGTTTTAAGTTTTCAAATATAATAAATTAATGTAGTATTGTGATAATTTTAAAAATATTACCGAGGAATGTAACGCATTTTAGAGATGTTTTAATAAATTTGCATTGAAGTTGGAAAGTGTTTCATAATCAATGCTTTCTGCATGATTGATCTTTCTTGTTATTATATATGATTATTGTTAAATCATTGCTCTCATTAGTATTTATCAATGTTATTGATAATATTGATTATTGGTTTCATTAATAGTAATTATCTATTTGTATATAATAGGCATTTGTTGTATTTTAAATGTTATATAACTTGTATTTTTCCAGCTTTTACTTTTGATTGAATATTCTTTTTTAACACTTTACAACAAAGTTGAAAAGTGTTTATGACTTTGTTCATTCTGTCTGTCTGTCTGTCTGTCCGTTAGCACGATAACTGCCGTAAAAATGACTTAATCAAAATGAAATTTTAGTATGTTGTTCAGACGGTCTGTAGGACCTATGGGAATATAAATGAATAATATCACCCAATTTGTTTTGGATTGAACCCGGGTTGAAAAAATGAAATACATTGAGCCATATGGGACCAAATTTTTCAAACATTTTTTAAGCGGAATTAAAATTCACAGATTGCTTCGAAAATTTTAGGTAATTGTCAAATTGTTCCATAAAATATATAAAAAAAAATTCAGCGAAATATATGCAGTAGTTTTTAAAATAAAAATTAAAATAATAATTACACATCTTATATGAAACGATCACGTGACCATGATATGAAACGATCACATGACCCACTTCAAAATGATATATGGCATCCATCTTGTTTCAAAATCGTGATTTTTTAAAGTTCTTTTTAATTCATATTGAGTGTTGTATCTGTCCTAAAACTACTTTATTTTTGCTTAAATTCTGTGCATCTAAAACAACACAATGACAATATATTTGAGTTTAAATTCTCATTCAAATTTAATTATTTCTACAACTAAGCCTATTTTTCACCTATGTAAAATGTAAACAGCAAAAATATGTAGAATGAGTTGCATTAGAATTACTGTATTTCTTTAACACAAAATAATTCAGTCCATGGAGTCTGCATGGCTGATATGAATGAAATATTAATTGATTTTATAAACAGAAGGACGATTATTTTCGATGAAGTTTTAAGCATAGAGTTTATGAATTATAGCTCCATGGTCTTAATTTTTAAATAAAATAAATTATTATAGTATTGTGATGAATGAAATGAATGAAATCCTGCTTTTATAGAGCGATCCAGGCGTGTTATTTTTTCTATGACGTCATTTGAGTTTATTTCAGTTGTTTTCGATAAAGTTTTCAAATTTAATAAATTATCGTAGTATTATGATAGTTTTAAAAATATTACCGTGGAATGTATTGCATTTTAGAGATATTTAAACCAGGCAATTTATATTTCAATGCCGTCATTTGAATGAAGTTCATTTTTTTCAATGAAGGTTTAAGTTTTCAAATATAATAAATCAATGTAGTATTGTGATAAGTTTTAAAATATTACCGAAGAATGTATTGCATTTTCGACTTTTTAAAATAAAATTGCATTGAAGTTGGAAAGTGTTTCATAATCAATGCTTTAAGCATGATTGATCTTTCTTGTTTCATATTTTTAAGATTGGCAACACTGGTTTTTAACACTTTACATAGTTGAAAAGTGTTTATGAATTTTTAACACTTTAAAACATAGGTCAAAAGTGTTTATGACTTTTTAACACTTTACAACATAGTTGAAAACTGTTTATGACTTTGTTCATTCATTCTCTCTGTCTGTCTGTCCGTTAGCACGATAATTGCCGTAAAAATGACATTATCAAAATGAAATTTTAGTATGTTGTTCAGACAGTCTGTGGGACCTATGGGAATATAAATGAATATTATGAACCCGAGTTGAAAAAATGAAATACATTGAACCCTATGGGACCAAATTTTTCAAACATTTTTTAAGCAAATTTAAAATTCACAAATTGCTTCGAAAGTTTTAGGAAATATTCAAATTATGCCGTAAAATATATCAAAAAAATTTTAGCAAAATATATTTAGTAGTTTTTTAAGCAAAAATAGAAATAATGATTACAATCTTTAAGTTAAGAAAAGTTCATGTGGCCATTATGTCGAGAGATCACGTGACTCACTTCAAAATAAAATATGGCATCCATATTGTGTTGTTGTGAGTTTTGAAATTCTCTTTAATTTACATTTAGTGTTGTATCCGTCCTAAAACCGGTTTTTTTTTGCTTAATATCTGTGTATCTGTATTCTGAAACAACGCAATTACAATATATTTGATTTTAAATGATCATCAAATTTTGATTATTTCTACAAAGGAACCTAATTTTCACTTATAGAGAATGTAAACAGATCAGGATATGACTTGTATAAGAATTGCTGAATTTCTTTAATGCAAAATTATTTTGCTCTGGAGTTCGCAATATGGATGATATGAATGAAACAATCATTGATTTTACACACAGAACCAGACGATTTTTTCGATGACGTTTTAAACATAGAGTTAAATTACTTGTATTAGTCTCATTTATTATCTTCTGTTGGTGTTTGAACAGATAGCGTAATGAGGAGGAAGTATTTAGATAATATGGACGAGGGAGTTGAACTTTTGATTGGATTGCGCAATGAGGCAACCTTGAACGGATAACAGGAGCGCTGCGACCTTTCTTCCTCGGCCGTCAATGACGTACTAACGATCCTTATCAGTTGTGATGTACTCAAAGTGAAGTGTCGCCCTCTGGCAGAAGATTTGGGTGGGTAATAAAGAGTGGTGCCATATATCGGGATTTTTTTAAAGTTTTAAGTTTAAAAGGATATATTTTCGCTTGGAATAACGACTTGGATTAGATTTCGGGACTGTTGAATTGCAGGAGAACTAATTAACCATCGAGCTATAATCGGTTGGCGGGATGTTAGGAATGAATGTTGTCTTTAGTATGAATTTGAATGGAGAAATGTTTTTCAGTAGAGTACATGGATTGATATGGTTATAGAGTATATGTAAAGGATAGTTCTGAGTAATTTGATGGTATTAACTAGTTCCTAAGTGAATTTTATGATTTTTTATGCGCATTTTAAAAATCCCTGTATAGTATGATTATGCTTTCGTGTAAGATTTCAGGTATTTTTGGACTTTGAAATGGAAATGCAGGTTTTATTATGGATTATAGGCGTTGAGGGAAATGTTTAGTATGTATAAACAGTATATTGGAGGAACAATGATGATAATTATTGATTCTTAAAGGTATGGATTGGAGGGGTGAAAGGATGGCCTTGAAAGGTTATATACTGTTCGGAAGTGTGTTAAATTATATATATTTTACGCTTGCAAAGGGGGAGTACGTTGTATTACAAGTAGCTTCTCAACAAGTTATATTGCGTAATGATTGGGAGTTCTAAGACATTGTTCTGCGTAATGATTGGGGGGGTTCTAAGACATTTTTCCCTACAAAGGGATTTCCTTTCTTAGACTTAGTATAAACGTTTATGATTAGGGATTCACTTAGAATACATTTTAAGAGAATTTTATGATTTTTTATGCACATTTTAAAAATCCCTTTATAGTAGGCTTTCGTGTAGAATTCCAGGTATTTTGGGAGGTTGTTGAAACCCAGACCGTCCGACCTACCAGAAAGGTGTAAGGTAACTGTTTGGACGGTCGGGAAGTGCCACCCAATTTAGACCGGAACCCAGTGAGGGAGGCATTCACAGGGACCGTACCCTCCTTCCCCTACCACCAACCTCTCGGAAGGACTTTCGGACCCACATGTTTAACGTTATCGTACTCCGCATGAACACGGCGGCAGTTTTGGCAGTGGCTGGAATCGAACCCGGGCCTACCGAGTGCAACTCCAACGCGCTAACCAATGGGCTACCGCGCCCAGGTATTTTGGGAGGTGGAAATGCAGATTTTATTATAGATTCTAGGTGTTGAGGGAAATATTTAGTGTGTATAAACAGTATATTGGAGGAGCTATGATGATAATTATTGGTTTCTCGAGGGTAAGGATTGGTGGGGTGAAAGGATGGCCTTGAAAGATTATATACCATTCGGAAGGGTGTTACATTGTTACGAGGAATTAAATATCAAAACGCTGCGCGTTTCCTATTAGCTCAAAATCTTGTGACGTCACGATTTTGTCTTGGCGTATTACTTGGCGCTCTTTAAAAACTTCCACGAAGTTTTTAAAGAGAGCCAAGTATCCACTAGAAATGGCGCAAGTAACTTAATATAAATTCATTGTAAACAATTGCGTAATAACAAATAGGGTTTGCTTTGTTTTGTTGCGTACAGAATCCCCCAATAACAGGGAATTGGCTGTAAAAGTGTGTTATGCAGTTTACCGTTCATGAAATCAAAAGTTGCAGTTTTGTTTATAAATTTGTTAATGGTCAAACAGTACAGCTTTGTTCGTAAATATGTTTATGATCAAACAGTACAGCTTTGCTTATAAATTACTTCTAAAATCATGCATAGTATACCATCTATTACTTTAGGCATAACGAAATACATTTTAGAGTACGTATTATATATTTCATTAACAAAATGAGCTATCACGATTTCGGTTACAAAATTTTTTGCCATGCTTATATTTATCAATTTTGCAAATAATGAAAATATTTCGATAAAGTTGGGATTTTTTTTCTTTCAGTTTCTAGTAAATGTGTAAAACCTATTTCTGAGATTACAAACGTATGATTTTTCCAAGTAGGAAATGTATGAGTTTTTTATTTAGAAAAGCTAGCGAGTTGAAGCACTCGGATGGGTTAATGTGTTCTGAATTTTTAATCATTTTGATTGGCCTTGTGAATCCAATCTTGAAAATATCCAATCCTTTCCCTTGAATCCTTTCCCAATCAAAGAAGATTTTTTACAGATTAATAGATTCTGGATTTATGAAGATTAGCGACTTACAAATCAAGAAATATATTATGGATATGTATTTTATTTTTCCAATAAAATGTATTGTTTGTAATGTATTCTATACTTTTAAAAAATCCATTTTTTAATCCATTCATGTTCTGTTCTATTCCATTTTAGGAATTTTTGCAAGATTTCATCATTTAAAAACAATTACACTTAATTTCACAGAAATCAATTTCTTCTTTTTAATATCATAACTCCCCCCCCCTTTCATATATATATATATAAATATTATTATAAAGCAATAAAAGCATATTGATTCAAAATATTTTACAAAATATTTTTTATTTATGAAACGATTTACTGTACTTCAAATAGCATTAAAATATTTCACACATTGATGTATTATACTTGGTAATTAAACCTAAAATCATAATTGGAATATACCGAATCAGTGTGTTAACAAATTTAAAACATTTAAATATAAAATATGTGGCAAAATCTGTTTTTATCTGTTTTTGATTCACAAATGGCATTATTTTATAAACACATTTAGAATCCAGATGAATTTTTATTAAATGTGATAGGGTCTATTAAAAATTGTCAATTTAACTAAAAGTAAATAAAATTAATCTCAAATAATGAAAGTGTGCAACAAATCAATGTTTCTGTCTATTTGTTGGCATTGTAGCAGAAAATCGAAGCAATGTCAACTATGAAAGAAATTTAGTACAAGGATACTTCCGGGCAAGTTTTGAGACACCTTGAAAAAAAACTCTTTAAGGGACAGTGGACGTTCAAATTATCAAAAATCGACAAATTTATGCAAAAATTTTTGTTTTGCATATTATTATTATACACATTATCTTACATCAATTACAAAAAACTGTGTTCAAATCCAACTATCATTAAAATATTTCCCCAGTCAGAAGCTATTATCCAAATATTTCCCCGGTGAAATCATAAACATGGACCAACTGTCACTCACAGTTGATAACTGACTGTTTTAGTTCAGTGTGCTGAGTAAACATTATATTTTAGCAACCCCATGTGTATTACAATTTGGCAGCAACCTTTATAACTGTGAAACCATCTGTTTAACACATTGATTCTCACGGGGGGAGGGGTCAAGTTCGCCTTCAGCCGTAAACTCGACCACGGCTGTAAACTACTTTTAAGTAAAAAAAATGAACAAGTATGAGTTTTTTATATTTTTGTTACAAAATTAGTCTTATTTTTGAAAAAAAAATTTCGCCCGAGTTCTCGGCGTCATCAAGGTTTATAATAGATTTGCAACATATGCCAGCGACCATAATTAGCAGCACGTACTTGCTACACCAGTTGTTGTAGTAACCTCTATAGATGGACCGACCAACTACAAGATAACTCGCAATTGACATCCAGAGGTAGCTGTCAACTTACAGTTATCTCGTAGTTGTCAGTCAATGTGTTAAAAATGTACCCCCTTCTATTATAGACAGCCAATTTTGTGTGGAGAGAATAATTCAAGGTTGTGTGATCAATCTATTTCAATTTGCTGCGACCTTATTCGGTTCAGCTTTCTAGATTTGGGGGATCGATAAATTTGTTGTGCAGATTCATGGTCGCGATATTCCAATTCGAGAAGTTTCTAGCAGAAATTTCTTTAACCTTCGATACGTGAGAATATTTGTAACCATGACATTATTTGAGCAGGACAGATTTGAACTAAGAATAAAAAAAATAAAATGTAATATTCCCCCTGAGAAAAATGATATGAGAAAAATCAATTAAAGTTTAAAAATAAATTATTTCGAAGAATTTTCAAGATAGGAGATTAAAAGAGAAAAGAGCAGTTGAACCACAGCCGGTCTACGCACAGGCCGTGGCGCCAGAATCATGACGTGACGCTAGAAACGGAACTCTCGCTAACTCGGGAAAACTTGCAAATTGAGAGTTAAAAACATTTCAAAATAATTACACTTTTACTCATTTCTATGCCTAAATTTTAGTACAGTTAATTTCATACAAATTATCTAAACTTAGATGGGGGGGGGGGATATGTTTTCACTGGAGCTCCCACAAAGCAAGTACTACTCTGTCTAAATGATTACAAAATTATATATAATCTAGCTCCTTTTACAGTTACAAACCCAGTGTTAATGAATATTAAGTAGCTTTAATTTTTTTTCCACTACTGTAAACAGTGCAATTAATATGACATCAAAATTTCTACAACCATATGTATAATAGCAAAAAAATATTGTGTGACAATTCTATTTTTACATATAATTTGAAATATTTTCACATTGCTGATGAGAAAAATCACTTCAATTGATTTCTAATAAATATTAGAGTTTTGAATATTGAATACTTTTAATGCAAGGGATACTTTTTGCCTCTCAATGTTAGATGGATATAATAATTTTAATGTTAACACGTGAGAAAATTTAAGGAGTTTATCTTTTTCAAAGTTGTCTAAATTCCGTAAATCAGAAAAATTTGCCTCTTTAAGGTTTTCATTATTTTGGAAATCAGTGTACTGTAATTTAGTGTCTTTTACATTTAACCAATTATTTCTTATAGATTTTAATAAATGAACAGGATCATACATCAAATACAGAGGTATATCAGGATTACTTGGATTATGTACAGCATCATTAAATTTATCGTGTTTCTTAAAAAAAGCAAACATGCTTCTATTAATATTGTTGTTATCAGTAATAACAGACAATACATTAAGTTCAAGTTCTTTTAACTTGCAAATTAACATAGATGCCAAATTATAGAGCTTTTGTCCCGTAAATATTGAAACTGGGACAACTGCTATTACGTCTTTATAATTCGAAAACGTAGATGTAATCAAAAACACTTGGGCAGTTTTTGCTTTTTCATTACTATCAAAACAATCACCGGTAATTTTACCGCATTTAAACGTATACCTAGGATCAACATAAATCTCATCAATTAAGAGAGAGACAAATTTTTGGTCTTCGTTTAAACATTGTACCCTACGTTTTAAATAACTATTACACGGATTAAAAAAGTCTGAATCCACTTTTAACTTTTTTGAAATTCTACTTAATGTTCTCACATGAGGCAATGTCAACACCTTTGAATTTCTAAATACTTTATAGCACGAAAAACTAGATAAGTATATTTTAAGGCATAGAATAAACAGTTCTTGTGAAAATCGAAGCTGATAATTTTGGTTTTCTAGCAGTTTTACTTGTTCAATTAAAAAGTCTAATTTGGCGGTGCAAATTTCTAAACATACCAGCTTCTGTCTCTCCAACAGCTTCACTGCGGCTTCGATATAATTAAGTTGTGATGGAGTAGAATGCACAGTTTCACATGCACTTATTAATAAATTCAGATCACGTTTATTTGTAATTAGGCTAAATTGTATTCCACATTTTTGTAGCTGCTTCTCACTGCACTGGAGATTTTCAAAAAACACATCGAACGTTTTTTCTTGGCATATGCTGATACTCGCAATAGCACATGGCACAGATGATGCATTAAACTGATGATGCATGATGCACAGATGATGCATGCAACTTTAAAATGATACAGCTTGTCATCGATTGAAAGGTGGGTCCAATTTTCTCCTTGAATAGTACAAAAATAAACCTTGATATCATCTAAAGTTGGCAGGCTGTTGTTTTGCTACTCTTGTTGAAAAGTCATTATACTTCTAGAAATTGGCGTATAGTTCGACCGGCAACCGGGAACGGAACACATGCGAGGCATTGATAATTACGCAGATATAAACTATTTAAGAAATGGCTCTAAAGCAGCCATGAACGTTAGTTAAATGATAATAAAACATAAGAACAACTTATTATGCACAAAACACGATGCTATAAAACTAATAGAACATTCCGAAAACCTCAAAAACGTTTTGCAATCATCAACCACTCCACGAGGGACGCTGACCGCGCTGGGATTTTTGTTCTCTTCTTTCCGAATGCTCCCCTCTTACCGTGACGTAACGACAATTTCTCCTCAGTGGTGCCACGGCCTGTGTGTAGACCGGCTGTGGTTGAACGCAGAAACAGTGGGGGAGAAGGATAAATAAGGGTTTTTCTGTTGGATTTGAATTGTAAAAATAGTTAGGAATGGGAAGTCTTGTACATCACGAAAATATTTCGACGAAACGGATCGGATTAGGTGAATGTATGATTTCATGATTGAAGTCAATTGAGGCAAAAAACAGGGATTTGAGTTTTTAAAGTGTAATAATCATAATATAGATGCATGTATTGATTTTGAAGTAGGTGATGACGAAACACAGAATGGAAATGGAAAGTGTAGGTTCGTAATCTTTTATAATAGAAAATGTTTAAAATTAAAAAAAAGTGTAGATTAAAATCAATTTCCAGTTATGGATGACATATGGAATAAAAAAAATTGCCATTCGATTCCATTTGTAAGAAAAATGTAAATTTAAATTTATATGCATTTTGTTGATTTATGTTATCGATCATTTCCAAATGACCGGTTAAGGTCCAATTCTTAACCCATTGTCAAATATAATTAAAATGTTTAATTTTGTCCTGCATTTTTTTATCTTGGCATATTCTAAAATTTTAAGAAATTATCGCATGGGGTCTTAAAGCAACGACGAAACGGGTTGATTGCTCAGAGTGGTAATGGAAAAACTTATACTTATCGTAGGTCTACCACTTTGCTTTGTAAATGGAGCTGGTGATATTGGGGTCCGGCAGTCAGATCTCACTCCGATATGAAGTGAGCGAGACGGAGTCGGAGAGGTAGACATTTGGCAATTGACTTTCGTGGAATGGGGCAAGTTGAGGTAATTTTCCAAGGTCAATCCCTTTTAGAGGGATATCACTGACAGCATTTGCTGTTGGTTGTGCCGTGTGTGAGGTCTAAATAACCTTTCGATTATTATGTTCCCTAGTTTTCATTATTATTTATGTTTACATTAAACTAACCATTCTGACTGGTTCGGTTACATAAACCAATCACCGAAATAATTAACATTTCTGCTTTCCTGGTGTAAAACAGGATATCGTTTCGGATTGCGAGTAAGATAGGAGGATTCTGGTAAACATTTGAACGTTATCAAGTTGAGAAGTGATGAAAAAGGCACAGGGATATATTTGTCTGAGTGCGGAAGTAGATGGCTGCCTAGCTGAAGGAAAATCACCGGGATGCAACCACAACTAGAAGGGTCTAGTATCTTGGGTTGACAGCAATACAGTGCGAGACAAAAGGAAATATCATTAGGTAAGCATGAAAGCTTAGTAACTCGTCTATTATGTAAGATTTTTCACCAGGCTCGCAAAGTGTATTATTTTGTATAATTGTGTATCATTCTAGACGTGTGCTGTATCAGTTATAGTCTATGTCATCAGTTTCTTTAAGCAGACAACTGCTGTAATTATGTGTAGAACACGATAAATAATTTGAATTAATCAGTGCATTCATGTGTTATTGCCCTGGGCTGGAATGTCCTATATATCTAATGAAATGTAGATGAGAGTTATGCCATTTTGTTGACAGGGGATAAGTACGGATAGGTAATTCCACAACATATGTATACTCATCCGTATAATAGTGTAACCACCAAGAGCCAATGAAAGCAATTACTCTACAAGTGCCCCCAATTTAGACCAGAATCATGTGGGGGCGACATCCACAGAGACCGTGCCCTACTTCTCCTACAACCAACCTCTCGGAAGAACTTTCAGACACACATATTTAACGTTCCCGTACTCTGCGTGAACACGGGGACAATTTGGGTCGGGGATCGAACTCGCATTCTCCGAGTGCAATCCCTCAGCCATAAACACTGGGCTATCTCACTCCTGGTCGCATAACCTGGTGAAGCGATGGACTGCGAATTCTTCCTCCATCATAGAGCCACATGCGCAGAAGCACTAATTTGGTCCGAGGTTTCCATCGCCTCCTTAAGATATCACATTAAATCATCGCATTCTATTGAAAGGGCTAATGGGGATTGAAAGAGTTGTAAGGCATGAATGAAGGCGTTGACTTCACTGTTTCTTTAGCCTATAGATGCATACATCTAATTCAAAATTTCCAAGAAAAGTGCTACAACATTTTGCTGAATGCAGAAAATTTTATTTTAATTATTCCGCCAATTCTAATGGTTTGGAGGCGCAATACTTGCCATATCGCAGCATTTGCCACTGTCGATAGTGCTTCGATATTTGCATACTGTTGCAAACGTGTAATATTCCCTCTCTGGCGTCTTTTCTTTCGTCTCTTTAGTAGACTAGACGGAGGAAACACCGCACAATTTATGACATGAGCCTAGGACCAGCAGATAAAGCTAGGAGAAGGAGGATAAAGAAGAGGGTTGCAAGATTTGGCGATTAATCGCTAATTCGGCGACAATTAACGACTTTAGGAAGGTTCGAGAAAGACCGCGAAATAACGAGTATTCTATGAGATATGGAGAATTCCAGAAGTTTCTACATAGATACTATATAAGGAGTTATCACTCCGTTACAGGGAGTTGACGCGATACAAACTACATTGAATTGTGATTTTTGTCAATGTTTCGAGTATAGTACCTGCTGTTTTGGGAAATTACTTGCGTCAATGTTTTGATAATCATATTAGTTATTTTATCAAATTAATGGAGCATTTAAGTGTTGTTTGATTGTATATTGTTCTTGATTACTTTGTGCTTGTTAATAAACGCGTTTAGTTATTCAGAAATTTGGACTCATTCTTGTATCCTGAGTGCCAGAGGATACCTCCGTAACAATATTTTTCCTTCTGCGATTCCAGAGGATACCATTGTAACAATATTTTTCCTTCTACGATTCCAGAGGATGCTATCGTGACAATATTTTCCCTTCGACGATTCCAGAGGATACCATCGTAACAATATTTTCCTTCTACGATTCCAAAGGATACCATCGTAACAATATTTTTCCGTCTACGATTCTAGAGGATACCATTGTAACAATATTTTTCCTTCTTCGATTCCAAAGGATACCATCGTGACAATATTTTTCCTTCTACGATTCCAGAGGATACCATCGTAACAATATTTTTCCGTCTACGATTCTAGAGGATACCATTGTAACAATAATTTTCCTTCTACGATTCCAGAGGATACCATCGTAACAATATTTTCCTACTACGATTCCAGAGGATACCATTGTAACAATATTTTTCCTTCTACGATTCCAGAGGATACCATTGTAACAATATTTTTCCTTCTACGATTCCAGAGGATACCATCGTAACAATATTTTTCTTGTAGACCTGCATATTTTCCTCACAAGTTTCACGCAATAAAATCCATACATGTGTTCGTTGTCTGAGAATTTTCATTTTGTGCTTAACTTTTGGAGGGTAGTGTTTATAAAAATTGTTTAGAAATTTATCAAAAAAATTATCGAAAATCCCCAGAAACATAAAAAGACTTTACTCTTCTATTGATTTTATCTTTCAGTTATGTGCATATCTATGTGCATTTCTTTATATATGTGCTTTTATATATGTGTCATTATACTATGACATTTTTATGCATACAACAGATAATTAAATATTATCATTATTTTTGTTAAAATGTACAAATCAGAATAAATTTTAACTAGCTGTAAAAGTACCTAAAACTAACCGTGCAATTTTGGCTATATAAACTGTACTGAAAATAACCATATTTTTTTAATAAATTACGGAATACCAAAAAATTTTATTTTAAAATACATAAAATATGTAAAGATAATATTAAACCAGAGCAGTTTCATTTTGCAGTCCAAAAATCTTCCTAGACCAGGCAGTCGAAATATTGAAATAATTTTCTCATGCAGAGAATAACCGTCGGCTGCTCTAGAAGAATTTGTGAAGTAACAATATTTGTGTTAACTGTGCAACTTAGACAAACCAAATTAGTTATGATATATTAAGATACATATATTTATATCCATGTTACCATAGTTAACGACAATTAGTTGTTGATGAACATTAATAACCGATTCTGTGGTGCTGATTGCTTCACTAGGAGCAGCAATATAAAATTCGATTTTAGTTAGTTAAATATATTTTCTGTATTTAATATGATGTTAATAAATGGGGACATATATTGTTTTCGGTTCACATTTTGTCATAAGAAAATTCAAATCATCCGAATTATAAGCTGTTATGTATCATCTATGCATACAAGCATATCTGTGTGTCTGTTTGTATTCGTAGATAAGTATTATATATAATATACTAGAAGACAAGCCCGTCATATGACAGGATGCAAAAAGTTACTAAAGATTGCCCCCTCTTCGTCCGCCGTCAACTCTTGCGCTCCTACTATTCACAGACACATGAGATACATGTACTCTTCTTAATCAATATTATTATTTCCTCCATGATTGCCTATCGAAATATACATACTATATAATTCCCTAACAAAACGCAATTCATTTACGATTATACCCAGATCCCCTAACTAAACTTATTTGTCCCATAGACAGTGGAACTCACTTTACTTTGAACCAAGTATATTAAATAACTAATACCCACAAAGCGACGGGAAATATCATAGAAATTGGACTTAATTTTGCAAAATATTGAATTTTCATCTATTAGGTGCCCTTTTCATTAATTTGGCGTCATTTTATCAATTTGGCGGTAATTTATTTATTTTGGTGATATTTTAGTGACAGTTTAAAACGTGGCCAAATTTGTCGCCTAGTGGGACTGACAGACATACCTTACCTACATTCGTTTAACAAAACACAATTATCAATTCATCTCGAAATTTTTCGCCAAGCGTTCAGGAGGGAGAAATGAGTTATTTTTGAAGTGAATTTTTACTTTCCTTATATACATAATGTATAAGGAAAGTATTGTGACGGGGTCGAAAATTCGAATTCGAGTTTTCGACGGAAGAGCACGTTTCAAGCATCCCTGATCACGAATCGAACATTTTTGAAGTGATGTCTGTGTGTATGTATGTGTGTGTGTGTGTGTGTGTGTGTGTGAAAGTATATGTGTGTGTCAGTGAGTCTGTGGAGACGATAACTGACGAACGAATGTACCGATTCGAACAAAATTTGGTACAAAAATCACAATCCGTAAACACTGGAAGCCTATTGTTTTTATACGCAATCGAATGTTCAGAACCCCCCTAAATTTTCGAATGAGATTTTAAAAAAATCGTCAAAAAATCAAAACCACTAAGAAAGTTACGCAAATAGACATTTCTTATATAATTTTTCATTAGAAAACGATTGACATAATATTTGGAACGCTAACATGAACCGTTCTCGAGATATTGCACATTTTTAAAAAAAATTATCAAAAAGTCATAAAATAAAGAAAATTATTTCCTATTGAGAAACATGTTCACTTTTCATGTGTAATACCATACGATAAATTGGGTGACATCATTCTCCTGGATCTAGCTCGTTCCATTCATGAAAAAAGATACTTTGAGTAATACGTTTGTATTTGAACGCCAATAGTCATTTGTCTGTTGTAAGAATGACTTATTTCTTCGTCCATAATTCTTGGCGAGATTTTGGCGACGAATTTGGCGGAATGTCGCCAACTTGGCGGTTTTTTGAAATGTTGCCAAATTAACGAAAATCTCTCCAAATGAATGAAAATGACGCTAAATCAATGAAAATGACGACTAATACGCGAAAATTCAATATCTTGGAAAGAATATAAATATTTACTATAAGAAAAACATATTTTTTGTACTGTAAAAGTAGTAAATTCAGTACATTATATAAGGAAAGTCATGTGTTGCCCACATCAGATTTTTTGTTGAGTATTCCCTAGAAAATTTTGAAATCTGTGAGTGTTTGTGGATAATAAAAGGTTGCTAACATCTGCCCTAGCGGTTCCTAAAATTATGGCATATTCTTGCTGCCGTTACAGATATTCCATGCTTCTCAGAGCATATAAATCTGAAACTGGTCCAGGGATACTGTTATCTGCAATGGGGGAGTAATCACAATCTCGGGAACGCCCCCTAAAAGTAGATTCTGTAACTATGGTTGATAATTTATTTTTTTTAGCGCAATAAAAACTTATGCATGTGTGTTAGAAGTAGGATAAAATGAAAGTTTAATGGAGTCCAAATGCAATTTCTTTGAACAAAATATAAATCTATTCCTTTTACCCATCTAACAAAAGAATACAAAAAGTTGCATTGTTAATTGCAGTCTTTTAATTCTCCCTTATGTTTCAAGTGCTTCAAATTGTCACTCACGTAATAGAATATTAAATATTTTGAAAATTTAAAAATGTATTAAAAAGTTTTCTTCAAAATAGTCTCCTAATTATCACCTTGTCTGGAATGAATAGGCTGAAATTAAAAAGTATCATTTTTTATTTATTTTATCTATGAGCTAATTTTCCTCTATTTCTTCTACTGTCATGTATTTTACATCAGTTAAATAATATTCTGATGTTTAACTTTTAGGAGTTAAAAATTTTGAAAAAAAAATCGAATTAATAAAAATCTTCTATTCTATGCCACGTATATCCTATCATAAGCAAATCTTGTGTAATTCAGTTGTGAAAATTTCATTGAACAACTCATAAAAATTTTGCAATTTTGTTATGGTTTATTGTTAAAAAAGAGCAAAAAATTTTATAACTCTCGATGAAAGGCGTTTTTTTTCTTTGGAAACTTTGTATTTTCTTGGTTACTGATGATATTTATTTGTTAGTGTTAATGTTAAGAGTATTTATTTTTGGTGCAATACCATTGGAAAGTCTGTAAATGTTTGCTTATATTAAAAAGTGCTATATATAGTACAATACTTGAAATAATCCTTACAACCTGAACGTGTAAAGTATGTGTGATCATTACAAATACTGATTTTATACACATCTAGAAAATCAATAACTAAAACACTTTGTGCGCACATTAAAGCACAAAGCAGAATACGGGTGTTTTGAGGATAGGTTGTTTCCCCTTCGTCATTGCTAAACAGACCAACAAACCAGAAATAAAAAATTCAGAAAAAATCCCAAGCAATCCATTTAACTATGGGTTTGTTGATTAGTTCACTATCGAAGGAAATCTAACGCATCTTCGAAATAGTTGTATTTCGTTATTATTTGATGCGTGATTAAGTTGCTTAACTTTTCCACATTCAGATAATTTTCAGTTCTCTGTAAATCAACTGATATGTAAAATTTTTTCAGCAAGTTATTTCTAAGAAATCTAAAATTATTTCTAGAATTTTTGGTACAGTGTAAAATGTAATTAAAAAGATCAAATTCTCAGTTGCCAAGTTTTCAATTTGAAAACACATTTTACAATCCATTAACCTTAAAAATAAAATATTTCCTACCAGTGGCGTAACTGGTATTAAGCGCAGTAAAGGGCCCGATAGGGGCCCATAGCGAGTTGGGATAATTGAGGCGCCCAGAGCAAAACAATTTATCCTAAAAATCCCATTGAAAAATAAAAGTATTTTATTGGTATAATAATAATTCTACGCATTAAGTTATTTATGATTAATCAAACTGATTTTTATGATATATACAAAAACAATATACCCATTTTTGTTAAATATAAATAAAAAAATTTCTCAAAATTTGAAAAACGCCGTCTCTATAAAACGAGATGAGGCAACTAGGTCAAATACGTGAGTCCAACGATGATTTCACTTCGTAATTGCTTTCACTTCACTGCTTAAAATAGCACACGAAGTGTAAATTGTCAAAACTTATAACAAACTAGCAGCATACCCGTTCTTCATACTGAGTATAAAATATAAAGAAACTTAAAATTCGCAATCATGTTCAAATTCTGTTAAAATATTAAATTTATTGCTCCTAAAGAGAAGTTTAAGAATATATGTTCTCACTGTGCAAAATTATCTTCACGGGCAGATCTGAAGAATAAAACATCCTGGCCCCTTTTGTAAGCAACTTTACAAAAAAAAAGGAATTGAATCAATATATGCAACCCCGTGCTACTTATATTGTCGCAGATTAGTAAATATGCCAGTGTGTTAGTAGAAGATTACCCGTATTACAATATGAGTCTCAAAAATCTTTGCCAAAATAAAAGAGATGACGTAATAAATTGAAATTATCAATAATCCCAGTACTCTTTATACCAGAAGGTCGTAATTGATTCCAATATATGCCAATATATATCAAAACACATGCCAATATACCTGTACTATTTATATTCTCTAGATTAAAAGATATACCCGTGTATTTGTAGAAGATTACTCGTACAACGTGCAATATATGAGTTTAACCAATTTTTGTCATAATAAAACAATTGCATAATAACTTGAAAATATCAATAATCCCTGAATCAATAATCCCCGAAAATATCAATAATAATAATGTTTAAACCTGAAGACCGTAATTGATATTATCCAGTCAAAAATGCTAAAAGAAAAATCAAATCGTTATTTTCTCAAATATATTTTTATACTAGCAGCATACCCGTTCTTCGTACGGAGTATATAACGTATAAAGAAACTTATAATTCGTAATCATGTGCAAATTTTGTTAAAATATTAAATTTATTCCTAAACAGAAGTTTAAGAATATCTGTTCTCACTATGCAAAATTATCATCACGGGCAGATCTGAAGAATAAAACATCCTGGCCCCTTTTGTAAGCAAATTTTTAAAAAAAGGAAGTGAATCATTATATGCAACCCCGTACTACTTATATTGCCGCAGATTAGAAAATATGCCAGTATGTCAGTGGAAGATTACCCGTATTACAATATGAGTCTCAAAAATATTTGCCAAAACAAAGGAGTTGACGTAATAAATTGAAATTATCAATAATCCCCGTACTTTTTATATCAGAAGGTCGTAATTCATTCCAATATATGCCAATATATATCAAAACATATGCCAATATACCTGTACTACTTATATTCTCGTAGATTAGAAGATATGCCCGTGTATTTGTAGAAGATTACTCGTACAACGTACAATATATGAGTTTAAACAATTTTTGTCATAATAAAACAGTTGCATAATAACTTGAAAATATTAATAATCCCTGAATTAATAATCCCCGAAAATATCAATAATAATAACGTTTAAACTTGAAGACCGTAATTGATATTATCCAGTCAAAAATGCTATAAGAAAAATCAAATCGTTCTTTTCTAAAATATATTTTATACCATTTATTTATTATTCAAATCCAAAAAATAATAATTAAAATTAACAGACAGATTTAATTTGATTGCGTTTCTGAGCAACATAATATAAGATAGAATCTTCCTCATAAACTGCGAAATTAAATAACCATTTAAATTTTTTTATACATTTCATTGTTCAGTAAATGCTTGTGAAAAATAACCATGGAGATAGATTTTCCATTTAAATTCATGTTTCAAACAATTCATGCTTTCAAATAGTAACTAATCTGCGCAAAAATCCTCCATCAAACTCAGAAATAAAGTTTTAATTCAAGTGGACGTTTTAAACAAACGATTTTTATCCTTTCCGTTTGGATAAACCACGGAGTTAGAGAGTAAAACTGCTAGGAAAAAGTTCCGTGTTTCATTAATATCTCAAAAACACCTTGCTTTAGAAACGCAAAACTTGGCCCACATTTATGGGAGCCTATTTTAAGGCTATCCATCAAATTTCATTAAATTCAGTTCAGCTGTTCTCTCGTAATGATGCGACAAACGAAAGTTTTGTTTTTTACTAATATCTCGAGAACCACTGGTAGTAGAAACTTAAATCATGGACTAAATTTTAAGTAGGGATATTTCCAGGCTACCCACAAAGTTTTATCAAATTCGGTTCAGCCGTTCTCCCGTGATGATGGGATAAACAGACATACAGACAGACAGATAGACAGACAGACAGACAGATTTTCAATTTTATTTATATCGATTTTAATATATGCTGAAGAAGTAGATAGTTTATCAGACTATTTAAAAATATTTGAATATGATTTTCAATCAATTACCTACAGCTGATAAAAATTGAAGTAAAATTATTGCAGCTTTAAAAAGAAGAGCAAAAGAAAAAGAAACAAAATTTAAAAAGAACCACAAAAATAAAGGTATTTTCTTAAATGCTTTTATTTTAGGGAGACAAAATTAAAATATTTGGTCCCCCAAATTTTTAGATTTCCCCAAACAAAAAATAACATTTGGGGGGGGGGGGGAGGTCCATAATTTAGAGCGTCGCCAAAATTTTGGGCACCCAAAATTAAAACAAAATGCTTTTTTTTGGGGGGGGAGGGGACCAAAACTAACATTTTGACCCCCACAAAATTTTTCTTTAGGGTAACTAAAATTATGTTGTTCCATTTACGTATTATGTACGGGCAAGAATCCTTAATTACGCTATTATTACATAAGCAGTCCCCGGCAAATTATGTACCCACCGTGAATTTTCCAGCAAAGCACAAAACCCTTGTGTTATAGCTCATTTTGACTCAAAACTATTCAACGAGATTTTCCAAAATTTGCTCGGTAAGTCACTTGCGTGGGTTATCCTGATACTAATTAGATTTTGGTAAGATTCGAAAAAAAGAACCAGCATTTGTTTGCAGAATAGCCCACAGAAATCATCGAAATAAGAAATAAAAATTACATATGCCCAAATGAATTAATTAAATGCTTAATACGTATTTTATGAAGAAAAAAATAAAACCAGTCCGATAACTCTAGAACTAACCGTTCTCCAGATACCATTCTAGTCGCCAAACAAAAACAAAAATTGAACAAAAACTGCAAATTTAGTATAATTTCAAATAATTATTGGTGTTAATTTGTGCAATTAAACTAAATTTAACGAATTATGAAAGAAAAAAAAATAAAATTAATTTGAAGCTTTAGAAAAAGTCATGTACTGCTCACATTAGATATTTTTCAAGATATATAACAAAGTTTGAAAATTATGTTTAACTGAAATGTTTTCTAAAATATCTAAAATTTCTGAAGAAAAATATTTCAAGCTTCCTCTAGCCCTAAATAAATTATTTTTCTCATAATTTTGATAAGATTGCCAAAATATGGAAAAGAAGTAGATAAACGTATTGAAAACCTCTATTAAAATATTAGGATATTAGCAGCACAACAGATGATAGTTTAAAAAATTAGATGGAATTAGATTGCACGAATATAGACTTATTCAACTATTATAATGAAATTATGAAGGCAAATGTGCAGCCATACATTTGCCAAGCAACATATCTTTGATGCATTTTGAAAATTTTACAATTGAATCGGTCCCTTCAAAAACAGAGTAAGTCATGTTTAGAGTAAGTCAAAAATATTCGGGAATCAATAAAAATTGTATAAAGTCAGACAGCAAGTAAGATAGATAGTAAGAAAGACAGTAAAAAAAAATCAACATATGTTTTTGCTACATATTTAGTAGTATTTTTACTTTCCTTATATACATAATGTTATAAGGAGAGTATTGTGACGGGGTCGAAAATTCGAATTCGAGTTTTCGACGGGAGAGCACGTTTCAAGCATCCCTGATCACGAATCGAACATTTTTGAAGTGATGTCTCTGTGTGTGTGTGTGTGTGTGTGTGTGTGTGTATGTGTGTGTATCAGTGAGACTGTGGAGACGATAACTGACGAACGAATGGAGCGATTCGAACGAAATTTGGTGCAAAAATTACAATCCGTAAGCACTGGAAGCTTATTGTTTTTATACGTAATCGAATGTTCAGAACCTCTCTAAATTTTCGAGTAAAATTTTGATAAAATCTTCAAAAAATCAAAACCACTAATAAAGTTACGGAAATAGACATTTCATATGTAATTTTTCATTAGAAAACGATTGGCATGAATTTTAGAACGCTAACATGAACCGTTCTCGAGATATTACACATTTTTCAAAAAAATTATCAAAATGTCATATAAAATAAAAAAAATATTTCCTATTGAAAAACAGGTTCACTTTTCATATGTAATACCATGCGATAAATTGGGTGACATCATTCTCGTGGATCTAGCTCGTTCTATTCATGAAAAAAGATACTTTGAATAATACTTTTTTATTTGAACGCCAATAGTCATTTATCTGCTGTAAGAAAAACTTATTTATCCTTCCATAACGCATGGCGAGATTTTGGCGACGAGTTTGGCGGAATATCGCCAACTTGGCGACATTTTTAATTGTTGCCAAATTGAAAAAAATCTCGCCAAATGAACAAAAATGACGCTAAATCAATGAAAATGACGACTAATTGAAGAAAATTCAATATCTTAGAAAGAATATAAGTATCTGCTATAAGAATAACATTTTTTTTAACTGTAAAAGTAGTAAATTCATTGCATTATATAAGGAAAGTCATGTGTTGCCCACATCAGATTTTTTATTTTGTTACAAGATGTTTTGTTGAAAATTTTCTCAAAATATATAATTTTTAAGTTCATTGACTTATAACGTTTTTACAAGAGCAATGTCAGAAAATACTTTTAAAAATGACTAATATTACAATTTTTTGCAACATTACTATACATAAATTTAAGACATTTGTTTAAGCACATTGTTATATTCGCCATTATGATTTTATTTTGACACCTCTCACTTTTTCAGTTATCCTGTTCAGAATTTCCTTATAATAGTTTTGACGCTATTCTTGACAGAAAATCTCTGTATTTTAAAAGGATTTTGTCAACAGCTATTCCTAGTTCTTTTTAACATAGAGAGATAAGAGTACTTAAGATTGAAAGAACTACAATAAAAATGTTTAATTTTTTTTTAATTTTTTACAGATTACAACAGGCATATATGTGATAAAATTTGATTGAATTTGCATAACATTTTCTTAACAATTAAAGTGCCATTATTGCAATTACGAGTTATGACATTATTTACAAAAATTAACACGCAACTAAATGATAAAATTCTTTTATCAGATTACACATGCTTTTAGTACTGTGTCGCGAAATTAATAATTATAATTACAATATATCTTTCTTTAGAATTTGCTTTATGAAGTTCTGTAATTAAATCATTTTCTGTCTTTGAATTGTTGACAGGAGTTTAAACTTTATGTGTAAGAAAACTTATAACGATGAAAGAAGTTAGATAATGTAGAAATATAATTTATTCATTTAAAGTACGCAATTATCCATCATATTCTTATTTGTATGGTTTCAAAATAAGGTTTCAAAGTATGGTTTCAAAATTAAATGTTTATTTTTATTATATCTATAAAAAACATTTATGTTTAAAAAGAATGAAAATTATGCTATATTTTGAAGGCTTATGGGTATAGCATAAAATTTTTTATTTTGTATTTAAAATTCGCCTTGCAACAACAAACAAATAGCAAGAATCATTGCAGGTAATATAGAATCTTTGCAACAAACTTACTGACGCCTAATATTCAGCATTAATTATTAAGTACAATAATAACTACAATTTCATTTATTGTGACATGTATAGAACTAATATATAGTCTGGAATATAAATGGAAACATGAGAAAATCCAGTGGAGCCCCTCACTCCAAGTAATTTAATTATTCAACAATGATCTGTGGTTACTTTTTTCAGTGTCAAGGTCTATGGTTCCAGCTAGAAGAAGGCGTCATCTTGTAAAATTTTGTTTATATGACAGCTTGAGTATATGTTTGGAACTTTAGACGAAATAAATATTTTGAATAAAGTTTGACTTAAAATTTTTGTGTCTGTGTATTTAGTTTAGTTTAGTCAAGTTTTACATTTTTGAAAGAGTAAAGTTCCGTATACATTTTAGTTTTTGAAGTATATATATTATGGTTATAAATACCTATGCCATTACATTATAAATATATGTTTTTTAATTTACCTTTCTATAATATGTGCATTTTGTAAAAAACTGTAACTGTTTTGTTAAAAACAGTAGTTTTATCAGCTAAAATATTAAAACAAAAATTAATTTCTAATAAACGAAATCAAAGTAAACATAACAGAAGTATTTTGTTCAAAACTGGATATTACCTTAACATGGTTATTTTAATTCAATAAATAGAATATTTTGTAAATCAAGCCTGTTCAACTTTGTGCATAGAATGGGTAACATGAGTGAGTAACATGAGTGAGTAACATGAGTGGATAACATATCGGATGTTTTTTTTTATTTTTTACTTTTTTAACTAAACTGCATAAGAGGCTTTACTCTTCCTCAAATGGATCTTTCTCCACCATGCATCGATTAAGCAATGTTTCACTAATGTTTAATGCAATCACTAAGTCAAAATTCATTTTCATTAAATTCAAATTAAAGTCCAGGTTCGGAAATTTCACTTGAAGGAAATTTTGGCTTTCAGCGTTGTAAACGAATGCTAATCTTCGTACGATACATTATAGACACAAGAGTATGAACCATTGTTTTATCTTAAAGCATACATTTTGTAAACTGAAACATGAATTTCTTTAGTAGGGGAACTGGAGCTTGCTGGCAACGGGAGGTTGACGCTGTGCTAATAACTATGTAGTTTTGAATCAGAGGACACTAGGGGGATTACCACATGATTACACATTGACTCCTCACATATACAAAAACTATCATCGTTATTAATTAATGTTTTAATAAAAGTTAACTGGAGTGACCCGAGTTTTCATACCAGAATCCATTTTTAATAGCTTTTTTTTCAAATTTTATAAGAAAATTTTTAAAAAATGAATATTATGGATCCAAATGATTACAATTGTATTGTTTTACCCTTCATTTTGAAGGGCTTAAAAACAACTTTCGATTGACACCATACTTGACAATGTGCCCCCGGGGGGGGAGCGGTAACTTCCCCCCGGGGGCTAATGACATCACAGACAAAAAAAATTGTATCGCAGATATTTGTCACAACAATGATTGAAATTACTATAAAGTTTTGCGATCATTGAGCTATAAATAAACCCTATGTCAAATTTTGTCAAAGTTTTTGCTTGATTTAAAGAAATTCTATCTTGTTCTAGATTTGTAATTTCCTTATATAGTACTTAGTATAATGTATAAGGAAAGTATTGTGACAGGGTCGAAAATTTGAATTCGAGTTTGCAACGGGAAAGCATATTTCAAACATCCCTGAGCACGAATTAAGTGTTTTTAAGGTAATGTCTGTGTGTGTGTGTATGTGTGTGTGTGTGTGTAAGAGCGTGTGTGTTTATGTGTAAGAATGTGTGTGTGTGCTTTGCGTGTGTGTGTGTGGGGGGGGTTGTATGTGTTTTGTGTGTGTGTGTGTGTGTGTGTGTGTGCCTGTGCAATATATGTATTCCCTCTAACTCAAAAACTAATTGATTAAATTTCGTAAAATTTTATAAGTTACTCGTGGATTACCCTCTTGCTGATTAGATTTGGGTACGATTCGAGATTTAAAGAACCTGCCTTTTTTTGCTAAATGACCCGCAAAATTCGTGTGTATCCACTCTAGCCAAAAAATCTATCTGACTGAATTTCACAAAATTTGGTAGGCAAGTCACTTGTTTGCTACCCTGGTGCTGATTAGATTTTAGTGCGATTCGGTAAAATACCCGCCTTTTTATGAGAAATGTCCTTCAAAGTTGTCAAAATCTAAAATAAAAGACAACGTATGTTCAAATGTATCCATTAAATTCTTGTTTTACACCTAATTTTGAACGGTGAAAAGAGTAAGACAAACCCTATTACTCTATGCCTTGTCGTTCTCGAGATATTTTGGTATTTAGTTTTTTTCACATTTTTGCTACGCCGCCTTTGAAAATACGTTCAGTTATCAAATGAAATTGAATTAAAAGTGCACATTCAGTATAATTTTTTGCAATTAAATTCCATTTAATGAATTACTAAAGAAATAAAGAAAAACTAAATTTAAGTTTATAGCAAAAGTCATGTGCTACCCACATTAGATTTTTACTTTTACTACAATATATGGCAATAATGTAAAAAGAAATCATTGAAATGGTGTCAAAAATTGCAACTCGAGTTTTCGACGGATCTACACTTTTCGGACACTCTAGCACGAACACGAAAGCACTATTTTCAGCTTGTGTCTCTGTGTGTGTGTGTGTGTACGTATGTGCAATGTATGTATCCACTGTAACTCAAAATCTAATTGCTCAAATTTCACAAAATTTGTCACACAAGTCAATTGTGGGTTACACTTGTGCTAATTATGCGATTTTGGAAAAAAGAGGATGATTTTTTTTTGCGAAATGTCCAGCAAAAATCGATTGTATGTATCCACTCGAGCAGAGTAACTAATTGACCAAATTTCACAAAATGCGGTAGGTAAATCACTTGTGAGTCGCCTCGATCTGGTTTGATTTTGGTATGATTACAAAAAAATCTGCCTTTTTTTAGCGAAATGGTCCGAAAAAACTCGTTAGTATCTAAAATAAAATACTGCAAATGTATCAATTTAATGCTTGTTATATACGTAATTTATGACAGCGAACAGAATAATACCAACATCATTATTCTAAGATGGACCATTCTCGATACGTTTTAAGTTTTTTTAATTTTGAGGAGCTGAAGACTTTTTTCAATGTAGTTAAAAAACTATTCAATCAAATTGCTTGAAATTTGGTACTTACTTCTCATGAAGGTTTTCCTGATATTGATTAGATTTTGGTATCATTCGAAACATATACCCCCATTCTACCACCCCTTCATTTTTTGAGAAATGACCCTTAAATATTTTGAAAATCTGATATATAAAATCTCCTCTACATCGCTTTTTCATTCGCTGTGAACTTATTGGTGTGATAATGGTGCAAAATTCCACATTAATCTTACATAATAAAAGAAGGCGCGCGCGTGTGTGTGTGCAGTGGTATATCTATATAAATAAAATCGAAAATATGTCTGTCTGCTTGTCTCATCATCACGGGAAAACGGCAGAACCGAATTTGGTGGAATTTTGTGGGTAGCCTTGGAATAGCCCCACTTAAAATTAAGTCCATGTTACGAGTTTCTGAGACCAGGGGTTGTCGAGATATTAAGGAAAAACAAAATCTTAAAAAAGTTGGAAATCGCTAGTTTAAAAGACGAAAGTGCATTAAAACTCTATCTCTGAGTTCGGTGGGAGTTCATTGCTCTTATCAGTCACATTTAAAAATTGCAGATTTGAAACAGAAACTTAAATGCAAAGTATCACCATTGTTACTTTCCTTATATACATAATGTCTAAGGAAAGTATTGTGACGGGGTTGAAAATTCGAATGCGAGTTTTCGACGGGAGAGCACGTTTCAAGCCTCCCTGATCAAGAATCAAACATTTTTGAAGTGATGTCTGTGTGTGTGTGTGTGTGTGTGTGTGTGTCAGTGAGTCTGTGGAGACGATAACTGACAAGCCTATTGTTTTTATACGCAACTGGAAGCCTATTGTTTTTATACGCAATCGAATGTTCAGAGCCCCCCTAAATTTTCGAGTGAAACGTTGAAAAAATCGTCAAAAAATCAAAACCGCTAATAAAGTTTCGCAAATAGACATTTCTTATGTAATTTTTCATAAATTTTAGAACGCTAACATGAACCGTTCTCGAGATATTGCATATTTTTCAACAAAATTATCAAAAAGTCATATAAAATAAAAAAGAAATATTTCCTATTGAGAAACACTTTTCATATGTAATACCATGCGATAAGTTTGGTGACATCATTCTCGTGGATCTAGCTCGTTTTATTCATGAAAAAAGATACTTTGAGTAATACTTTTGTATTTGAACGCCAATAGTCATTTATCTGCTGTAAGAATAACTTATTTCTTCGTCCATAACATTTGGCGGGATATTGGCGACGAATTTGGTGAAATGTTGTCAACTTCGCGACTTTTTTAAATGTTGCTAAATTAACGAAAAACTCGCCAAATGGATTAAAATGACGCTAAATCAATGAAAATGACGACTCATTGATAAAAAATCAATATCTTGGAAATAATATAAATAACTACTATAAAAATAATCTATTTTTTTACTGTAAAAGTAGTAAATTCATTGCGTTATATAAGGAAAGTCATGTGCTGCGCACATCAAATTTTTTATTTTTCACAAGCTCTTACTTAACAATGAAAAGTATTAAGAAATCGAAATGGTTATTTAATTATCAGCATTTTAAGTGAAAGATTCTTTCTTATATCATGTTGCTCAGCAGCGCAATTAAATCAAATATGTTTGTTAATTTCTTTTATTATGTTTCCCATTTGAATAATAACTAAATGGATATAAAAATATATGTTATAAATGAACGATTTTATTTTTATTTTAATTATATTAAAATAAAAATCAAACTGCGTACATCGTTTTCATTTATTTTGGCAAAGAGTTTTCAAACTTATATATTGTGCTTAGCCAATAAACTCATTGTGTTTAGCCAACAAACTCATATATTGTGTTTAGCCAATAAACTCATATATTGTGTTCAGCCAATATACTCATTCAAACAATTGTTAAAACAAAATAAGAGTAAAACGAGTATATCTTATAATACATTTTGTGTTTGCATTTAATATATACAAAGGAGTCAGGATGTTTTACTCTTCAGATCTGCAAAAATTCAGATCTGCGAATTTGGCGGGATATAGCTAACTTGGCAACTTTTCTTAAACGTTGGCAAATTGATGGAAATGTCGCCAAATTGATAAAAACGCCGCTACATCAATGAAATTAATATCTAAATAATCCCTCCCTCTAGGCTTTCAAATATTTTGTTACAGAGAAATTAAAACGATTACAGAGAGATAATATTTATTTTTTATGTTTTAATGTTTTTCAAATATGAAACGTGTTACTTTTCTTATATACATTGTATAATGTATAAGGATATTATTGTGACGGGATCGAAAATTCGAATTAGAGTTCGACGGGAGAGCACGTTTCAAGCAACCCTGAACAAGAATCAAACGTTTTTAAGGTGATGTCTGTGTGTATGTGTGTGTGTGTGTATTATTGTTGATGAGACCCAGACCGTTCGACCTACTAGAAAGGTATAAGGTAACTGTTTGGACGACGGGAAGAGTCACCCAATTTAGACCGGAGCCCAGTGGGGGAGGCATCTACAGGGACCGTACCCTCCAACCTCTCGGAAGGACTTTCGGACCCACATGTTTAACGTGATCGTACTCCGCGTGAACACGGCGGCAGTTTTGGCAGCGGAGGGAATCGAAACCGGGCCTACCAAGTGCAACACCTGCGCGCTAACCACTGGGCTACCGCGCCCTGTGTGCGTGTGTGTGAAAGTACAGGTATATGTATGTGTGTGTGTGTGAAAGTATGTGTGTGTTTGTGTGTTTGTGTGTGTGTGTGTGTGTGAAAGTATGCGTGTGTTTGGTGTGTGTGTGTGTGTGAAAGTATGTGTGTGGGTGTGTGTGTGTGTGTGTGTGTGTGTGTGTGTGTGTGTGTGTGTATGTCAGCGAGTCTGGTTATGATATCTCACGAACGAATGGAGCAATTCCAACGAAATTTAGTACAAAATTTACAATCCGTGAATATTGGAAGTCTATTGTTTTTAAACGCAGTCGAATTTAGATCCTCCTCCCCCCTTCAAATTTTCGAGTGAAATTTTGAAAAAAATCGTCAAAACATCAAAAGCTTTAAAGTTGCGAAAATCATTATTCCTTATGTCATTTTCATTATAGAACGATTGACACAAACTTTAAAACTCTAGTAAGAAACCGTGAATCGAACGTTTTTGAGGTAATGTCTGTTTGTGTATGTATAGGTGCAGGTATAATAGTTTGTGTGTATGCTGCTGTGTGTGTAAGTTACTTTGTGTGTATTTTAGTATGTGTGTTAGTGTGTGCGTATGTTAGTGTGTGTATGTTAATGTGTATGTTAGTGTGTGTAGGTCAGCGTGTGTGTATGTTAATGTGTGTATGTCAGTGTGTATATTGGCGTATATGTCAATGAGTCTGTGGAAGAGATCTAACACGAACGAATAGATCGACTGATTAGGATTATTTTAATCAATGAATGCTTGAACCATGTTAATTTTGAACGTGACTAAAAATGTGAAAGATTCCCCAATTTTGAATAAATTTTTGTGAAATTCATTTCAAAATCATAATATTTAATAATGTTGCATAAATAATCATTTCTTATGTAATTTATCAATAGAAAACGAGTGGCACTAACTTCAGAACGATAGTGTGAATAGTCCTCGAAAGATTGTCCGTTTAGATCAATTTTAGATGATTTTAAATTACATGAAGTTATAATAAGTAGCATTCATCCTTATATAGGTTGACTTTGACGATAAATTTGGGCGAAATATCTTCAACTTTACGACTTCTTGAAAATGTTGCCAAACTGCTAAGAATGACGCCAAAATAAATGAACAATTAATGCTTTCTAATAATTAAAATCGTTGAATATAAGGACTATATTGTCTAGCGGATGCAATATTTCTAATTATTAAGTTAAATATAACTTAATTTAGTTCTTCGAAATAGTTGTGTACATTGTCATCTCCAGAAAAGCTGCAAATGTTAATGTACAATTCAATGTTAAAATATTTATGCCATGGGTTTAGCACATCATTAATTTGCAGCGAGAAAACGAAGTCATTGCATTACGTAGGAAGATTCGTGTGCTGCTCAAATTAGATGTTTAAGGTTCCTTCCTTCCTCAATTAGACTACCTGACCTACCCGAAGAGGTAAGGTATTCGTTTGGACGGTAGGGAAGTGCCACTCAATTTAGACTGGAACCCAGTGGGGGAGGCATCCACAAGGACCGTACCCTCCTTCCCCTACTACCAACTTTTCGGAAGAACTTATGGACCCACATGCTTAACGTGATTATACTCCGCGTATACACGGCGACAGTTTGGGCGTTTCGGGATTCCACCTCACCCTAAGCACTGGGTTGTTGCACCCCATTTAAGGTTCCTGTTACGCTTGCAGAAAGCTATTGTACGGACTCTTAGCAGATATTTCTCACCATGACAGAATAATCATGTTTTCGTTCTTGTTAACGCCATTTTCAGAAGGTTGAAGGGTCTTCCATGAAAAATAGTTGAATCCAAAAATATCTAAATTTTATTGGCTTCATGTTTTTCTGCACAGACCGAAATGATAAAACAAAATTCTCATAAGTGACGTTAAGAAGTTAGAAAATATATTTCCAAAATTTTATGAAATGCTAATGGGGTAAAGGAAATAGAGCACAGACTATCTGTGGCCCTCAGCTCTTGCCTACTTCGCCTATGCCCTACAGTATAAAACGGCCCTGGTGTCATGACCCCAGCAGTCTGTGAATAAAGCAGACCTTAGGTTTAAAACTAAAACGGTGGTTCCCAAACATATCTCGATTCCATACCTTACCCGAATAATGACACCGCAAAAATGATTTTATCGAAATAGCATATTAGTAGGTTGTTGAGACGGTTTGTGGGATGTTTAAGAATGTAAATGAATAATATCACCCAATTAGCTTCGGATTGAACCCGGGTTGAAAAATGAAATACATTGAACCCTATGGGACTTAATTTTTCAAACATTTTTTTAAGCTGAGTTTAAATTCGGAAATTCCTTTGAAAATTTTAGGAAATATTCAATTTACCACATAAAATGTGTAAAAAAAAAAAAAAATCAGTAAAATATGTAGTTTATAAATAAAAATTGAAATAATAATTATACCCATTATGTATGTTCCGGCTATCCAAAGAGTTGCTCTATGTCTTAGGGTGAGTCGGGCGGTCTGGGTTTTCGACCCATTATGTATGAACCGATATATGAAGAAATCGTGACTCATTGCAAAATGAAATATAGCTTCCATTTTATTCGCCGTGTATACTGTAGATGTTTAAAGATCGTTTACATTTATACAGAAGTTGTTTAAAGTGTCAAAGATGTTTAAAGATCGTTTACATTGTTTTTGCGTCCTAAAACAGCTTTTTTCCTATTATCTGTGTATCTAAATTCTGTCCGAACGCAATTGCAATATTTTGTATTTTAAATGATCACTAAATTTTCTTACAGAATTTTACAGAAAACTATATCATATAGAATGTAAATAAATCAAGCAATTGTAAGGTTAGTTGTATAAGAATTGCTGATTTTTTTACACAAAATTATTTAGCTCTGGAGTCTGAAATATTATGTGATATGAATGAAATATTCATTGATTTTACATAGAGAGGCAGATGATTTATAAAATGAAATGGTTTGTCATAGTTGCAACAATTTCGAAGAAAGAATTTAATAAGCAAACGATGTATTTTCTATAATAATGAAATATTATAATTGTGGCCTAATAGTAACTGCAAAAGCATTGCAAACACTGTTTGATTTTTTTTTTTTAATATATCGTTCGATACTCCCAAATGAGTATGTATTAAACAAAATAAAAACGAACCCGCTATAACGAATCCAAGATATAACAATTTTTCGGATATAACATACATTTTTTCTGGTCCAAATTAATTTTTCACAAAATTGATGTAATTTTAAACGTTTATAATGCATTTCCAGTATTCGGATAAACAGATCTTCACATTCCCAATTTCCGAGAGGTTGGTGGTAGGGGAAGGAGGGTACGGTCCCTGTGGATGCCTCCCCCACTGGGTTCCGGTCTAAATTGGGTGGCACTTCCCGGCCGTCCATACAGTTACCTTACACCTTTCTGGTAGGTCGGACGGTCTGGGTCTCAACAACAACATTCCCATTGAAATGGAAAATTTTCTTGTGCACTCCCAATATTTGAAGTGTTCCGTTATTACTTTCCTTATATACATAATGTATAAGGAAAGTAATGTGACGGGGTCGAAAATTCGAATTCGAGTTTTCGACGGAAGAGCACGTTTCAAGCATTCCTGATCGCGATTCGAACATTTTTGAGGTGATGTCTATGTGTGTGTGTGTGTATGTCAGTGAGTCTGTGGAGACAATATCTCACGAACGAATGGAGCGATTCGAATGAAATTTGGTACAAAAATTACAATCCGTGAATACTGGAAGCATATTGTTTTAAAACACAATCGAATGTTCAGAACCCTCCTAAATTTTCGAGTGAAATTTTGAAAAAATCATCAAAAACTCAAAACCTTTAATAAAGTTACGCAAATAGACATTTCTTATGTAATTTTTCCATAGAAAACGATTGACATAACTTTTGAACGGTAGCATAAATCGTCCTCGAGATATTGCACATTTTTCAAATAAATTTATCAAAAAATCCCATAAATGAAAAAAAAATATTAACTGTTAAGAAACATGTTTACTTTTCATATGTAATATCATGCAATAAATTTGGTGGCATCATTCTCGTGGATTTAACTCGTTCCACTCACGAGAAAAGATACTTTAAGTAATACTTTTGTATTTTAACGCCAATAGTCATTTATCTGCTGTAAGAATAACTTATTTCTCCGTCCATAACGCTTGGCGAGATTTGGGCGATGAATTTAGAGGAATGTCGCCAACTTGGCGACATTTTTAAATGTTGCCAAATTAACGAAAATGTCACCAAATGGATAAAAATGACGCTAAATCAATGAAAATGATGACTCATTGAAGAAAATTCAATATCTTGGAAAGAATATAAGTTACCTACTATAAAAATAACATTTTTTTTAACTGTAAAAATATTAAATTCATTGCATTATATAAGGAAAGTCATGTGCTGCCCACAGCAGATTTTTTTTAAAGTCTTGTTTTGGGCTTAACAATATTTGCTGTTTATTTTTCAAATATATATTTTTAAACTATGATACATAGTAATGCATGGCGAAAGTGTTCGGAGATTATTAAAGATCTACACGTTTCAAGCATTCTACATTAAGTTGCCATAAGAAAAATAAGACGTGTTAAAACTGCAAATTGAATATAGCATCCGTAGATTTAGAAGTAGAGAATTGAATAGATATTATGATGTTAAGAAACGCGGTCAGGCTAACATATGACGTTAATATTAATCGGACCAAGAGTGAACGGTCCTGAGTACAATGTAGCTATTCAAATGTAACAGACTTTTTGTACTTCCGCTATTTTCTAACTAAATTGATTACTTTTTCTTTCTGATCTAATAGAATATAGTATAGAGAAACTATTGTTTTACGGAAATTTTGATACCAATATATGTTTTAGAAACTCCTGAACACGTTTTGACTATTTTTAGAGTGATATCCGTCTGTCAATGGTCAATTTCTTGTGTATATAATAGCTGCTACAAAAATTAATGGATTTTTACAAAACTTTATATCCGGCTGTGTTATAAAAAATATAGAACCGGATTGAATTATTTGAAATTCGTGTGAAAACTTCAGAATTTATTCAAAATTTTATATTCCCTTACCATGATAGTATAGAACAAAATGTGACAGAAGTATGAATAAAAGGGGTTATTTATGACTCAATAATCACGAAACTTAACAGTTTTAATAATTGCAGCGTAAAATAGCTCCGACACAATTTTTTTAACGTTATTAGTCCTCTCGGGGGTAGGAGTGGGGTACATTATCAAGTTTGGTATTACTCGAAAGATATTTCATGCCTTGACAATATGCTGTATTTGTGATCATTTAGATCAATTTTTACTTGCAAAATTTGATTATAAAAATCTATGTTAAAGTGGATTTGGGTATGAGAAAGTCGACTCTCCAGTACAGTTATTTCAATACAAAATTAATATCAATTATGAAAGGCAGGCGTTAATATACACTAAAACTAAAAATAAATTATTAATGGAGTCTTACGAAATTTTATATTCTACTGTGCTAACAAAAAACCTGATATTATTATCAATTGTGAAATGTATGCACTAATATACAGTAAAACTAAAAATAAATTTTAATGGAGTTTTACGAAATTTTATATCTTACTGTGCTAACAAAAACCCTAAAATATTATCACTTGGGAAAAGTATGCATTAATATACAGTAAAACTAAAAATAAATTATTAATGGAGTTTTACAAAATTTTATATCGTACTGTACTAACAAAAACATAATATTATTATCAATTTTGAAAAGTGTGCATTAATATACAGTGAAACTAAAAATAAATTATTAATAGAGTTTTACGAAATTTTATGTCCTACTGTGCTAACGAAAAATCCAGAACTGGATAGAAGTTTTTGAAATTCGAGTGAGAACTTTAAAATTTATTCGAACTTTTATATTTTCTTAACATAGCAGCATAGAACAAAATTTGACATAATTATGCATAAAAGTGTTATTCATGGTTCAATGATCTCAAAAATTAAGTTTCAATCATTGTATTAAAAAATAGATGCGATGCAATTTTTGTGATCGTGACGTCATTGTACCTCTTCGAAGGGCACTTTATCCCCCTGAGGGGGTACATTGTCAAACTTGGTAACAATCGAAACTTTTTTCAAGGCCTTTAAAATGAAGGGTAACATGCTATAATTGTTATCTTTTGGGCCAACGATATAGATTTTTCAAATTTTTCTTGCCAAATTTGCAAGGACTAAAAAACCACTGACTGCTTAATGGATTCTGGTATGAGAGATTTGACTTGAGTTACACTCCAGTTAATTTTAATCATTTTGCAAGTATATAAAGTAATTAACCTGCTTCTTTCTTTTGACATTTGAATTGATACTTTTATTAAATAAGTGAATATCACATTAAATAAGTAAAATAAATATCTATAGGTACAAGTCGTTGATATTGTCCGCTGGGAGATTTCGTCTGTTTCTGTGGGCTACAATTTTTGCAACACCTGAATGCCGCATTATCCATTCAGTTATCTTCCACTATACCCATGATTACATCAAATAAGTAATTGTATCATTCTGAAAATTAAACTCAGTCTATTGGATTATGAAATAGAACGCGAGTTTAAGTCTATAGTCATGCCACGTCAGATTTTAGATGTGCAGTACATAAATGCAGTATATACTGATAAAAAGATTAAATACAACTGCGAAAGTAACAGACAAAAGAGAAACTGTAACAGCCGAAACAGCACAGAAAGATGCAAAAGCTTTCGAAATCGAAACTAATATACAGTGACTGTACAGGGTTACATCTTTATTCTTATGCTTCTTATATGTTCATCATATTCTTTACCTACATAGTTTATATTTTTCATGTTTTCTATCTTTCTTTCTTTATAAGGGTTTATTTTTTTCTTCTTAATGTTCATTAATTTATTTTTAAAATATTTTTTAATATTTCAATTTCATTTTTATTACTTTCTCTGCAATACATGGTAATGTATAGGGAAAGTATTGGAATCATGCCGAAAATCGCAACTCGAGTTTTCGACGGATCTATACGTTTCGAGACCTCTAGAATACGAAAAAACTATTTTTAGCGTGACGTCTGTGTGTGTGTCTGTGTGTCTGTCTGTATGTCTGTGAGTCTGTCTGTGCAGATTTTGTATCCACTCTAACTAAAAAACTAATGGACCGAATTTCACAAAATTTGGTAGGTAAGTTACTTGTGAGCGAGTCTGGTGCTGATTAGTTTTAGGTACGATTCGGGATAAAAGAACCCGCATATTTTTGCGAAATGGCCCGCAAAAGTTTGTATCCACTCCAACTGAAAAACTAATGGACTGAATTTCACAAAATTCGGTAGAAGAGTCACTTGTGGGTTACCCTGGTGCTGATTAGATTTTGGTACGATTCGGTAGAAAATGACCTGCCTTTTTTTGCAAAATGGTCCGCAAAAATCGTCCAAATCTAAACTAAAGAACAGGGTATACTCAAATATATCCATTAAATGCTGATTTAATACGTAATTTTTAACGACGAAAAAAATAAGACCAACCCCATTACACTAGGACTAGCCGTTCTTGAGATATTTTAGTTTTTCGTACTTTCTCTACGCCATCTTTGAAAATAAGCCCGTTTACCGAATGAGAACGAAAATTGAATTAAAAGTGAAATAAATTTAATTAAAATATAGAGAACGTTAATATAAGTCTGCAGGGAAAGTCATGTGCTGCTCACATCAGATTTTTACTTTCCCTGAAATACATGGTAATGTATAGGGAAAGTATTGGAATCATGTCGAAAATCGCAACTCGAGTTTTCGACGGATCTACACGTTTCGAGCCCTCTAGAATACGAAAAAACTATTTTTAGCGTGACGACTGTGTGTGTGTCTGTGTGTCTGTTTGCGTGTCTGTCTGTGTGTCTGTCTGTGCAGATTTTGTATCCACTCTAACTAAAAAAGTAATGGATCGAATTTCATAAAATTTTGTATGTAAGTCACTTGTGGGCGAATCTAGTGCTGAATAGTTTTGGGTACGGTGCGGGATAAAAGAACCCGCCTTTTTTTTTGCGAAATGGCCCGCAAAAGCTTGTATCCACTCTAGCTGAAAAACGAATAGATCGAATTTCACAAAATTCGGTAGATAAATCACTTGTGGGTCACCCTGATTCTGATTAGATTTTGGTACGATTCGGAAAAAAGAACCTGCCTTTTTTTTGAAAAATTGCCCGCAAAAATCGTAGAAATCTAAAATAAAAAAACTACATTTGCTCAAATATATTCATTAAATGGTTGTTTTATATGTAATTTTTAACGAGGAAAAGTATAAGACCAACCGCATTACACTAGAACTAGCCGTTCACGAGATATTTTTGTTTTTTCCTATTTTCTCTACGTCACCTTTGAAAATAAGTCCAGTTACCAAATGAGAACGAAAATTGTAAAAGTGAATAAAATTTAATTAAAATAAAAAGAACGTGGATATAAGCCTGCAGGGAAAGTCATGTGCGGCCCGCATCAGATTTTTATTATTGAGACATATGAAAATCATTTACTAGGAAATATGTATATGCTTTTTACAAAGATGATTTGCAACAGAAGATATTTTTCGATCGCTTTAGAAGTTATTATGTCCCCTCAATAATCTATTGTTTTATTTAATATTTTATTGCCCATTGTTTTAATTAATAATTCGACATCAAAATATTTGTTCATCCTGAAAATAGTATTTAAATTATTTTAGTTGTATCACTTTTCGTAGCGATTTTGTTATTTGAGAAATCGTGCCAAAATCCACAAAGAGCAGTTTTCTGGAGTTCTACGTTGAGTGACTTCAAATACTGAAAACGAAACCAGATGTTGGACTTATTTTACTTTCTCTGCAGTACATGGTAATGTATAGGGAATGTATTGGAATCATGTCGAAAATCGCACCTCGAGTTTTCGACGGATCTACACTTTCGGAGACACGAAAACACTATTTTTAGCGTGACGTCCGTGTGTATGTTTGTCTGTATGTGTGTCTGTCTGTGTGTATGTCTGTTTGTCTATGTGTCTGTCTGTGTGTCTATGTGTCTGTCTGTGTGTTTGTCTGTGCAATGTATGTATCCACTCTAACTCAAAAACTAATGGTCCGAATTTCATAAAATTTGGTAGATAATTCACTTGTGTGTGACTCTGGCGCTGATTAGTTTTTGATACAATTCGGGATAAAACAACTCGCCTTTTTTTTTGCGAAATGGCCCACACAAATTACCTGTATCCACTCTAACTCAAAAACTAATTGATCAAATTTTACAAAAATTGGTAGATAAGTCACTTGTGGGTCATTCTGGTGCTGATTAGATTTTGGTACGATTTGGAAAAAAATAACCTGCCTTTTTTACTGAATGGCTCGCAAAAATCGTCAAAATCTAAAATAAAAATCTATGTATGCTCAAATATGTCAATTAAATGCTTGTATTACATGTAATTTTTGACGACGAAAAAAATAAGACTAGCATCATTACACCATTCTCGAGATATTTTAGTTTTTTTCTTGCATTTTCGCTACGCCAGTTACCAACCAGTTACCAACTGAGAACGAAAATTGAATTAAAAGTGCCAATTCTGTGTCATTTTAAATAATTATGGGCTCTATTTTGTGCAATTAAACTCAATATAATGAATTATTGAAGAAACAAAGAGCACGTGAATATGAATCTGCAGGGAAAGTTATGTGCTGCCCACATCAAAATTTTAACTTATTTGCAACAACAGTGAATTCTGGAGCTTTACGTTACACATGACATCACATATTGAAAACCAAGCTGGACAGACCCAGTTTTAATTCCTGTACAATGATGGATATTGTAATACCTTCTTTTGTGGTGGATACACAGGCAGTGGTTGAGTGTTGTCTTTTATTATAATAAGATATCCCATGAATAAACCCGTTTCGTAAATTTGCGGGTAGAATGCTCGCGAGGACTTACTAGTTAACTTAATAATAAAAAACCTTGCTAAAGTTCGTTTTTATTGAGGGATGGTTTATTTCAAATCGATTTTAGAACTGCTCTTATCGCAATTCCACATCCCGAATTCGATTTAATTTAAACTTTCGAACATTCGTCATAACCTTCAAACCCGAGGTCAAACTCAGAACCCTTTTCCGGTATTTTTTCTTTTTTTTTACCCCCCCCCCCCCCCCCAAACCCATGCATAGAGTATTCCGTGCTTTTTCCGACAAAAACATATGTTTCCAAATAAAAGCAGTCCCATCGTTTAGCATTCTGTGGAAAATTCTTCCCATTCACAAAAGGGCTTGCAGTGCATATGTTTTCCGTTACACAATCCAAACCGTTGAAGGTTACCTTCGATTTCCCGACATATTTTATTCCAAAAAGGGGCCCTGGCCCCCTTAAATTAAATGGGGGGAGGGCTTTTAATTTACAACCACAGCTCTTCACTTTCACCTGTTTGCTTCCCCTCCATTCCTTTTCAATGAACTCTTCCGCTATATTTTTTACTGAAGGGGTTTTCAGTTAAGTAAAAAACTAGGGGGAGGAAGGGTATCTGCCAGGTGTCAGAAGGGCCCTAGGTAGCACGTGGGAAAAACGGACATTTCACCTGTTGCATTATGGGATTAGGTAGCACTTTCGATTTTTTTGGAATAACCTTCTCTACTAAATCTTTGTGAATAAATATACGGATTGCGTACCCCCTCTCTTACTGAAATGTGGCAGCTAACATGATAAATGATAAACTTGCGCAAGCCGTGGAAATACTGAAAATGCCTTTTTATGGGCATGACAGGTTGGAGGTGAGTTTGTCGTTGCTCATGTGTGGGGTAATATACGATATAATCAGCAATACGAACCAATCACGGGGGGGGGGGGATATGTCGTAGTTGTGATTTTGAATAATCTCTCCATATATAATATCCTCAAGTGATTTTTACGTTACAAATGCACAGTATATGTAAAGGGAAAATATAGCCATGGGGTCAAAATCCTGCTCTTGGGTTTTATGAGTTTGAATGTTTTGGAACAAACCTTAGTAAGAATACATAAATTTTTTTGTTCAGTGTTGCCTCTATGTCCCTGTGTTGGAATATATATATTTATGCACACGATAATTCACAAAGAATGATAATTCACAAATAAATTAAAACATTCTAATAAATTTTTACGCTTATTTAAAGTCATAACTGTTAGATGTCTGTGGATTTTCAAGGGGTTTAAGCCAAGGAAAGACTCTGAATTTGTCAATTTTTTTTTTCAAAATTGAAGAAATATTTTAGAAGTAGTTGCATTAAAGATTTTTTAGAAATAGGAATTTACGTGACTTTTATCACGTAAATCAATACTTTTTGTCACGTAAATCAACACTTGTTGTCACATAAATCACTTACAATTTGTGTTTTGTGTCTTTTTATGGACGAGTAAAGTGAAGTCCATTCTTCATTCCAAACGAAGATAAATCAACATTTGCCTGAATTTTGAGATCCCTTTTCCTTGAAAACCACAATAGGGAGTAACAGCGGTCGGAAGTAGCGCGCTACAAATAGCAAAACTACAGTAGCCACTACTTTTTCTTGTAGTTTGTAGTGTAATGAAAAAAATTTAAAAATAAGTAGTGTAGGAAGTAGCGCGATACAATAAATCAGTAGTTTGTATCGAGTTTTGACGCTACTTTTAACGTTACTTCAGTAAGCAAACAACTTGCTAATCTACATATCAAGCGATCACCCTTTCTTCCTTTTTACGAAATTTGATGTTCTGTGCAAGGGTGTACGATGAATGCTACAGGAGTGCTGCAGGGTTAGGAAGATCATTGCCTCATGAAGTTGATTTTTTATATAGATATATTTAGATGTGATATGTTCCAAAAGATCCTGCGTATCTAATTGCAATTTTGAGATGCAAATTCTACTAAAAATGAACAAACATGTTTTTAAATAAATAGCTTTTGCTTTTATTTTACTTTATATTTTGAATAAAGAAAATGGATACGCGTCAACTTTAATTAAACTTTAAAATCAAAGACAACCAAACATAAGTTTAAAAGTATTTATAATAAAATCTCCCTTCCTGGAAGTACAATACTTACACGGCCAAAGCGCTTTCGAGTATCACGATGCCCGAAGGGGCATCGAGGGGGATAGGGGGTGGGGCATCGATGAAGGGCATCGATGACGCCCAAAAGTGCTTTGGCCGTGTAATTATTGTACGTCGGGGAAAGGAGATTTTATTAAAGGACTTTCAAACCTATTACTTTCCTTATATACATAATGTATAAGGAAAGTATTGTGACCGGGTCGAAAATTCGAATGCGAGTTTCCGACAGGAGAGCACGTTTCAAGCATCCCTGATCACTAATCAAACATTTTTGAGGTGATGTCTGTGTGTGTGTGTGTGTGTGTGTGTGAAAGTATGTGTGTGTGTGTGTGAAAGTATGTGTGTGTGTGTGTGAAAGTATGTGTGTATGTATGTGTGTGAAAGTATGTGTGTGTGAAAGTATGTGTGAGTGTGTGAAAGTATGTGTGTGTGTGTGTGTGAAAGTATGTGTGTGTGTGTGAAAGTATGTGTGCGTGTGTGTGTCAGTGAGTTTGTGGAGACGATAACTCACGAACAAATAGAGCGATCCCAATTAATTTGGTACAAAAATCACAATCCGTGACTACTGGAAGCCTATTGTTTTTAAATGTAATCAAATATTCAAAACCCCCTAAATTTTCGAGTGAAATTTTGAAAAAATCATTAAAAAATCAAAACCTTTAATAAGTTACGCAAATAGGCATTTCTTATGTAATTTTTCCTTAGAAAATGATTGACATAAACTTTGCTAGCATGAACCGTTCTCGAGATATTGCATATTTTTTGAATAAATTTATCAAAAAATCCTATAAATTAAAAAAAAATATATTAACTGTTGAGAAACATGTTCACTTTTCATATGTAATATCATGCGATAAATTTGGTGACATCATTCTCGTGGATCTAGTTCGTCCCATTCATGAGAAAAGATACTTTGAGTAATACATTTGTATTTGAACTCCAATAGTTATCTATCTGCTATAAGAATAAATTATTTCTCCGTCCATATTGCTTGACGAGATTTTGGCGCCGAATTTGGCGGAATGTTGCCAATTTGTCGATTTTTTTCAATGTTTCCAAATTAACGAAAATCTGGCCAAATGGATAAAAATGACACTAAATCAATGAAAATGACTACTAATTGACGAAATATCAATATCTTGGAAAGAATATAAATATCTCCTATAAGAAAAACCTATTTTTTTATTGTAAAAGTAGTAAATTCATTGCATTATATAAGGAAAGTTATGTGTTGCCCACATCAGATTTTTTTTGGTTGTCTTTGATTTTAAAGTTTATACTTTTATTTTATTATACTGTCTTCAGAAAGGGGGTAAAAGCGTAAAGATTGGTAAGTTGATCAGTAAATGCTACTTATTCAGAACAAGTATGTTAAGTGACTACAGTATACCCATATCCTCAATTTTTTGTGAAAATTGAAGCTGTGGCAAAATTCGTCTCATAAAAGTAGTTATGTAGTGACTACATTTTAAAAGTAGTTTATAGTCACTACTTTTTAAAAAAAGAAGTTTTAGGGGTAGTTAACTACATTTGTCATAATGTAGTTGTAGATCACTACCATAATTAAGTAGTTTTTCCAAACATTGACCAGGAAGTTAAAAATGTTCACACATACGTAAAATTTCCCGCAGATGCGCTGAATCATAATTTCAATAATTAAAACAAACTGTAACAGGGTGAAACGTCCATTTTTAAACCAATCATGTTCAGTACACTTCATACAAATAACAAATAAACAACAACTTTTAAACAGCTTATCAATGCGTGTGCGCTTGTATTGTGATTTAAATGTACTCTTGTATATTAAACACGTTTTTGCGATTTAAATGTGTTACTTTAATTTCATTGTTTTCCTGTATTTTAATTTGTTTAATTCAATATTCAAATTCTAAAAATCGCACATGTTCTTCAGTATTAGGATTCTCAAATATTGAAATTAATTTCTTGTACCACTCATTTCATAATTATTTGTGAAATAAAGTTTTAATATAAAATCTTTCACAGCTTGTATATTTCATATGCGCTAGTTCATTCAAAACCCGTCTTTTTGCTGGTATTTTGAAACGTGAATGGCATTATTTACGTGACGCACCAATCACGATATATTGTACGTTTTGTTCTAAAACAATGAAAAATCCTAAAAAAATTAATTTATTATAAACTAGCCACTTTTAACGACCAGCCTGTTCGCTACTCTTGAAAATTCTAACCGTGGCAAACTCGCTAACGCGACCTACCAGAAAGGTGTAAGATAACTATTTGGACGGCCACCGCGTGAACATGGCGGCAGTTTGGGCTGTTGCGGGAATCGAACCCAGGCTTACCGAGTGCAATTTCCGTGCGCTAACCACTGGTCTACTTCGCACTCCGCGACAATCTCCATAACTTTCTTTTTATTCGCCCAATTTAGACCGGAACCCAGTGGGAGAGGCATCCACAGGGATCGTACCCTCCTTCCCCTACCACCAACCTCTCGGAAAGATTTGCGGATCCACATCTTTAACGTGATCGTACTCCGCGTGAACACGGCAGCATTTTTGGGAATCGAACCCGGTCCTACCGAGTGCAATTCCCGCGCTCTAACCACTGGGATACTTTGCCCTCCGCGACAATCTCCATAACTTTCTTTTTATTCAACCAATTTAGATTGTATCCTCCTTCCTCTACCACCAACCTCTCGGAAGGACTTACGGACCCACATGTTTATCGTGATCGTACACCGCGTGAACACGGCTACAGTTTTGGCAGTGGCGAGAATCGAATCCGGGCCTACCGAGTGCAATCTTCGCTCGCTAACCACTGGGCTACCTCGCCCTCCGCGACAATCTCCATAACTTTCTTTTTATTCACCCAATTGAGACGGGAACCCAGTGGGGGAGGCATCCATAGGAACCGTGCCCTCTCTCCTACCACCAACCTCTCGGAAGGACTTACGGACCCACATGTTTAACGTGATCGTATTCCGCGTGAACACGGAGGCAGTTTTGGTAGTAGCGGGAATCGAACCCGGGCCCACTTCTAACTTCCCGCGCGCTGATTTACAATTTAAAATGACCATATGCAAAGTTCTTAATTCCATCATCCTCATTCCATCGTTTCATTATTTAAAATATCCATAAAATTAAAATATCTATCGTTCCATCATTTAAAATAGCCATAAAATTAAAATATCCATTTAAAATATCCATAAATTAAAATATCTATTTAAAATATCCAAAAATTAAAATATCCATTTAAAAAATCCATATCGTTCCATCATTTAAAATATAAGTATAATAATTTCTACAATACATATGTTAAGCTCTTAATTCATTTAAAACCGTAAGCGCGGGAAAAGGAAAGCAAACACTAATTCGGTTTTTTATTGTCCCACCCATCTCTATGCATATTCAGAACCGTGCAGTATCCTCCACCTAGACACAAACTGTCGCCATTGAAACGCGGCCTTGGGCGAAAAGGGCGATGGGAGATGGGAACTTCTTTCGCCCGCCGATGAATTTTAAAATCATGATTTCTTTAAAATTCCGATCCAGCGGCCAATTTTAATTATTTCTTGACCAGATTGGGCTTATAAGAAAACCAGATGTTTGAGCTTTCTAAAAATGTAAATTATTAGTCGAAATTATGAGTACTTTTTACTATGCGAGAATTTAAAAACCAAAAATCGTTTTTTTTTAGCCAAAAGTGACTTTTGGTTTAAAATCTTTAAAAAATATTAAAAATCGAAATTGAGATTTGAAATTGATATATTTTTACTTGCAATTACGCTCTTTCCGGTGGTGTGAGTTGTTTTTTTTCTACGACGTCTAGATCGTGGAGAAGAAGGGCAAAAAGGACAAAAAACGGTCGAAATCGTATAAAACATTAAATAACAAAAAAAATAATTAAAATTTTAAAAATCGGTTTTCACATGTCCCCCACCCCCGGATCTCCGATTGCCAAATTTCATAGCTCTCCGACGCGCGGTCGCTGAACGTATTGTGTATAAGACACACACAGAGACAGACCCCCCACACACACAGACATTGCCTTTTATTATTTACTAGCCGCCTTTGGCGACCAGCCTGCTCGCTACCCTTGAAAATTCTGAGCGTGGCAAACTCGCTGACGCGACCTACCAGAAATGTGTAAGGTAACTGTTTGGATGGCCAGGAAGTGCCCTCCCCCCAATTTAGACCGGAACCCAGTGGGAGAGGCATCCACAGGGACCGTACCCTTCTTCCCCTACCACCAACCTGTCGGAAGGACTTACGGTCCCACATGTTTAACGTGATTGTACTCCGCGTGAACACGGCGGCAGTTTTGACAGAGGCGAGAATCGAACCAGGGCCTACCGAGTGCAATTCCCGCGCGCTAACCACTGGACTACCGCGCCCTCAACCCCGTGGAGTTAACAGAGTTTGGTTTAGTTCAATGACGTTAAAACTAAAATTGAAATTTTAAGGCACCGCGACAATCTCCATAACTTTCTTTTTATTTTTTTTTTATTTCTTCAGTGTTTAAGATTTACATTAATATCATTTAAAATATCCTCATTCCATAGTTCCATATATCCATTTAAGATATCCATAAATTTAAATATCCATTTAAAAAATCCATATCGTTCTATCATTTAAGATATAAATATAATAATTTCACCCGATGTATACAATACATCACCACAATTCAATCCACCATAATTCAATCATTTAAATTTTTTAATGACCATATGCTAAGCTCTTAATTCTATCATTTAAAATATCACTCTAGCCCAGGGGTCGGCAACCTGCGAGCCGCATGCGGCGCTTTTGTCTCGCGAGCCGCATGCGGCTCTTTTGATGTAAAGTTGCGGCTCTCCAGTTCCATACGAAAAAATTAATAATTTATTATCAAAACCCTTAAAAAATAAGAAAATATATTTTTAAGTACCTAATTTCCCAATAGCTTCTATTTTCATAATCGTTAATTACAAATCGCTACGCTTAACATGACCGTAATGATATAAATTTGAACTATTGTTTTGTTCTTAGAGATGACCATGACCATGTTTATCTTTCAGCCAATTGCATTCCGTGACCATGTTTATCTTTCAGCCAATTGCATTCCATTTCCGTTTCACCCAAACAGCCACCGTCTAGACTCTAGACGTGTTGTCAGTCAGTCATCCTCAGATAGCGCGGTCGACGTTACGTTGCATGTGTGTTAATTTAATCGCTTGCGGTTTTGCGTGTTTATTCGCTTGTTGTTTCAAGAAGAATACGATTTAGAAACGAATTACCTTCTCAAAGGTATGTACGCGTATAATAAAATAAAATCAGTAACAGAATTGGATTACATATCTGAGGATCGTGTTAACGAAGTAATAATGGTAAATAAATTGTTTGCCGTTTTAGATAGCTAAGTAAAAATTTAAAAAATCATTTTTCCAGCTCCGCCGCCAGCATGGCATCTGGTAAAAGAAAAGAGAAGAAATGAAGAAGAAAACCAAGAATTCAATCAGGATTGGACGGAGTCGTTTGCATTCATATGCAACACAGATGGCCTTCCGACTTGTCTCATTTGCCACGAAAAACTCGCACGCAGTAAGAAGTCAAATTTGCAGAGACACTTCACTACAAAACATACCCAGTTTGCTGGTAAATATCCAACCGGTGACGCACGAAAAAAAGCTGTTGAAGAGCTCTAAAAAAACAACAGTCAAGTTCCATGCTAAGTAACTGGGCGCAATCTTCTAATAATGTAAATCTGACAAGTATCATTAGAAATTGCAAAAAGAGGAACACCATTCACAGATGGTGAGTATGTCAAAGATTGTTTTATACGTGCATCTGAAGAACTGTTTCGCGATTTTAAAAACAAAGCAGAAATCATGAAAAAAATCATAAATTTGCCATTATCTGCTAATACAGTACAAGATAGAACTGCTAAAATGTCTTCAAATGTAACACATATGTAAGTGGAAGACATTCAACTGGCTTCTGCCTTATCACTTGCTATAGATGAGTTTTGCGACATAAAAGACACGGCACAAGTTACCCTTTTCGTCAAGTATATGTCGTCCCAAGGTCCAAAAGAAGAACTGCTAGGATTGCTACCGTTCTCAGGGCAAACTCGTGGAGAGGATATAGCAAATGCTGTGCAAAAAATGCCTGGAAGACAATGGAATCGATATAAATAAAATCGTTTCTAGAGCAACTGATGAAGCCAGAAGAATGACAGAAATACATAGAGGGGTAACATCAATTCTTCAGAAAAAAATAAACCACGAAATTCTAACGTTTCACTGCATAATTCATCAAGAAGTGCCCAAACATTTCAGGCCGAAATAGTTGAGGTCATGAACTTGGTAATTAAGATTATTAACAGCATCTTGGCAAAAGCACTCTACCATCGCCAGTTTAAAGATTTCCTTGAAGAAATAGATAGCCAGTTTTCTGACCTACTTCTGCACAATAAAGTGTGATGGCTTTGCAGAGGTAACGTATTGCAACGTTTTGCTTTGTGCTTGAGTGAAATAAAAACATTCCTCAATGAAAAAAGCATTGACCATCCCGAATTGGAAGAATACAAATGGCTGCAAAAATTCAACTTCATGGTAGATACCACAATGAAACTAAATGAATTAAATCTAAAACTGCAAGGAAAGGGCAACCCAGCCTACGCCTTGCTTGAAGAAGTAGTTTGTTTCGAAAAAAATTACTTCTTTTAGTTGAAGACATGGAGAACGGTAAATAACTTCATTTTAAAAATCTGAAACAATATCGCGATGAGACCAATGCAGCTATTGACACGAATTACTTCATAGCTTTAAAAAACTTGAAGGATAGATTCGTGGAGAGATTTGAGCAATTCAAAACAAACAAAAGTACTCTCGCGTTCATAGTAAATCCTCTCAACACAAATTCAAATGAGATCAACATTGAGCCATTTGGAATTGATGCTGGATCGCTCCAAATGCAATTGCTAGATTTGAAAAGCAAAGACTTGTGGAGTGGCAAGTTCACAGAACTCAAGAGCAAGTTGGAAGAGTTGGAGATCCAGAAATGCATGCACATCGCGCAGCACAAGTGGACAGCTCTAAAAGAAATTCCGCGAGTTGAGGCCCTCATATTCGGCGTATGGAATAGTCTTCCAGAATGCTACAGTGAGATGAAGAAGTTGGCATATGGAGTGCTGACGATCTTCGGGTCGACATATTCGTGCGAGCAAGCGTTCTCTTGCATGAATATAATAAAAAGTAAAGTTAGAAGTCAACTAACAAATAAAAATCTACAGTCGTGCTTGAAACTTAAAACAACAAGTTATAAGCCAGATTTAATCAAACTTTCAAAAGGCATGCAAAGCCAATGCTCCCATTGATGTAACTATCTATATTTGTGTTTTTATATGAATAAATATTATTCCGTATTTAAAGCCGTTTATTTTAAATCAAAAATCAAATATATATAAGCAAATACTATAATATTGAAACGAAAATTTTTAGTGACTCTTTAAAAACTGAGAAATTTTGCGAATTGTAACTTTTGGCTCTTCCGTTTCAATAGGTTGCCGACCCCTGCTCTAGCCCGATGCAACGGCGTGACTTCCCCCTCATTTCTGGGCGGGGCTGTCGAGGAAGAATCGGATCTTCGCTGAGAAGTATAAAATCATGACGTCTTTAAAATTGCGATCCTGAGAGCATTTTCGTTATTTCTTGACCAGTTGGACTTGTGAGAGTGCCAGATCTTTGAGCTTTATAAAAATCTAAATTATTAGTCGAAATTATGAGTAGTTTTTACGATGGGAGGATTTAAAAATTGAAAGTTTGTTTTTCTGAACCGAAAGTGACTTTTGTTTTAAAATCTTTAAAAAATATTAAAAATCGAAATTGAGATTTGAAATTGATATATTTTTACTCACAATTGTCTGCTCTTTCCGGTGGTGTGATTTGTTTTTTTCTACGACGTCTGGATCGTGGAGAAAAAAGGTCAAAAATGGGCAAAAAACGGTCGAAATTGCATAAAACATTAAATAACAGAAAAAATAACTAAAATTTTAAAAATCGGATTTCCGGTGTCTCCCCCCCCCCCTCCGGGTCTCCGATTGCCAAATTTCGTAGCTTTCCGACGCACGGTCGCTGAACGTATAGTGTATAAGACACACAGACAGACACCCACACCCACACAGACATTGCCTTTTATTATATAGATAAATGATATGAAATACTATAATAATTACGAAGTGATTTATTCATAAAAAATGAATGAAGTGATTAATTATTCATGCCTATTTTTTTATAATTATTCATGAATGATGCCATAAAATTTATTAAAATGTAATAGAGAAATATCAAATAAAATCCTAAAAACATGAAAATATAGAAAAAATTGAAGTATAAAAAAAACATGATAGATAATTAATTAAATGTAATAATTATCAAATCTCTGCAAGTAATTTAACCAGAAATCGATTGAAACTATATTTTATAAGTCATCACATCTCGCGAATCAAGTGATTTGCATATCATTTATTAGGCTCATCTTAATCAGTGACAAAAACAAGTTAATTGATTTTTATGAGGTCGATTTATAAAATAAGTATATTTTGTACTACTATTCTTGGAGTCATCTGATAATTTACTGTGCTTTCAAGATTCCCATCCTTGTATGCGAATCAACCATTTCGCCTGTGTGTGTATGGGAGTGTGTATGCACATCGGCCTGAGATAACGAAATAGCTCGCACAAAGTTGAGATAATGGAACAAAATTTAGCAAACAGATTTCAGTCGAAAACTTCCGAAACCTATTATAGTTTTCCAGATAGTCGGACCAAGGGGCATTCGGAACCTTATTTTCGATAATTGATATATATGATAACGTTCCATCATGTGTATGCAGTGATAATAGTATTTCTCCTTATCTCAACTCTTCTCATGGGCACACAATTACTGAGGATTTCGGAATAGTTCAGGGTGAAATTCTGAGGGATATTATGAATAAAGGGTCCAAATTTCGCATTCCATTTTGCAATCATCTCAAACTTCTTCTTCAGTCTATATCTTTTGATTTTGATAAATTTATATACAAACAAGCTTGTTCTGATTCCATTCCTATTGAAGCATTCCCTCTATGGAAGTATACTACCCTACATCTTCTTAAAAATGAAATTATAAACATTAAATTTACGAAGCCTAGTTATCCTTTTAAGAAACTCCTTTTTGCTATTAAAGAACTACAACAGAATTTTGTCGTAACTTATGTAGATAAAGCATCTAATAGTTATGGCATTATTTGTAAAAAGCATTATGTTTCTCTGTTACAAACTTATTTAAAAAATAATCATATTTTTAAAACCATTAAGCATCAGTCTATCAAAATCAAAACAATAATGCTAAAATTATATACACAATTAAATATTAATTGTAAATTTTATAAATTTCCATATGTTACATTAATTCCTAAATTCCATAAATCATCTCTCAGTTTTAGAACGTTCACTTGTGGACATAATACCTTTACCACTGCTGCTAGTACTTGCTAAATCGTTTACATAAAATTAATGACTTTCTTAAATGTAAGGTTTCAGGATATTTCATTTTGAACAATACATAGTTTAGATTTATTTAATCATCTTAGCAAGCTTCCAATTATTCTTGGTTCCCATACCTTCGATTTTAAAGACCTATTGAAAAATATAGATACTAATTTTCATTCTATTCTTTTGATATTATTTTATATTACTTTGTATCCTCATTTCAATAATTAGCCACAAACTGGTGTAAAAGAATATATTATTTTCATGATTGATATTTTTGTGTATTTGATCGACTTTGTATTTTCTTCTACGTCGTCCAAGTAGAAATAGTTTATAGATATAATCTATCTATTTCTTCAGAAACATACATTTTTTGTGTTTGCTTCGACAAAATACTTGGACCCGAGAAGGAGTTTTGGAGAAGTGAACAAATCCAAGATTTAGGCCTAGCCCTTGTCCACGTGTATAGCATTAATGCTGGGATTTCAGATGTTTTTCTTTTATTGATTCCATACCATTGATTTTTGATGATTT